>VZTA01001184.1:299384-337602 GCA_013398855.1 Mohoua ochrocephala
GGTGGCGGGAGCGCCCGAGGAGCGGCGGCCCGGGCAGCGCGCCGGGGGCTCGGGGACACCTCTCGCCCCCGTTCCCCGCCGGGCACGGCGATGCCTGTCCCGCTGCCCCTCAACCATTTTTCAGGTTCGCCAGCCCGCTCGGGGACGTGAAAGCCAGCGGCCTCCCGCCACCTGCGATTCACGTGGAGGCGGTGGCCGGAATTTTGGAGTGGCTGGGGGATGCGCGGCGACACGAAGCCATCGGCCATCGCCACTTTAGAGCCGTCCGTGTCGTTTCTCGGAGGAAAAATGCCGCCCCATGGGCGCTGGCGTCCCCGCGGTGCTTACCTGAGAGACGGGGAACGTGTGAAGGTGATGCCAAGTGAGCCGGGCTGCACCTTTACTGACCACCGGCCTTCGGCGGCCATCACTGCAGCGCTCCTCCTGCGCGCAGAGCCCCAGGCTGAGGAGCGTGTCTCGCAGCAACCTGGCCATGAGTGACCCGAGTCCGGACGTATTCAAGAACGATCTGGATGCAATGCCATGCCACGTGCTCTAGGATGACCCTACAGCAGGGTGGTTGGACCAGATGAGCCGCTAGCATGACTGATGCTGTGAATTGGTGTTTCTGTGAAGAGGAATGAGCTCATGGTGACGGGAAGCCCCGCTTTGCACCGGTGATGGACTCCAGAGGAGGCAGGAGCCGGGGTGCGGCAAAGAACCCTGAGCAGGATGCCGTGGTCGCCGTAAAGGTAAGGGCTGCTCCCTGTGGAGGCTGACGAGCACCACGGCGTGTTCCTGCGGCTTCGCGCTGTGGAGGATGTGCTTCTCCAGGTAAAGTGTTGAGCGTCCTCTCGGTATTTTATTTATTAATAGGAAAGAGCGCCATCAGAGTGTTCTCCGACCAGCTCTCCACACCTTGGCTCCGTAGCCAGCCGCCTCTAGTTGTTACTGGGTTTCAGACTCACCGTTCTCACCGCACAGCAGAACTGTGGCAGCCGTTCCCTGTAACCTGGGATCGGTGGTGGGTGTTGCATGGTCTGGCTTTGCCATGGTTGTGGCTTTTGTTCGTCTTCTCGTGTTTGTCATTTTTCCCCTCTTGATTTTCCGTGTGAATGTGAGAATTGGCACTGCCCGGACTGTTACCTGAGTGCAGGTTGGAGAGGGTTATTGAATGTGATAATGATTAATAAATGTCCCTGGTATTGAGTGTTAAATTATTTCCAAAATTTCCTTTATGACCAAAAATCCCGGTGTGGTTCAAACGGTGTGAAGCCAAAGACTCTTCTGGCTGAGAGGATTCCTTTTAAAAATATCAATGTTGGGAGTTTTGAACACTGTCACTTTTTATCATGAAAGTAGGAAATCATGCATGCACATCCAGCTCTTGTTTGACCCCATCTCCTGAACTGTGAATATTACCTCTGGTGATTATGAACTTGCCAGATAACCAGTTTAGTATTGACTTGGAGTTCAATAAAAACTATCTAACGGTAGTTTGGAGCTCAAAGACGTTTATGGTTTGTGTGGTCTACAGGGGCATGTGATGATGTTGGACTCCTAAGGACAAGACACTCCTTACATAAAACGTAACTATTTTTTTGTCTTGACTGGAGAGTTGTCCTCTGCTTTCCAATTTGCCAGCAATATTTGGATTGTTGGGATTTGATATTTGAAGAGTAAAATGTTGAAAAGATTAAGAAATACTGTAAACTACCCATGCCTGGTAATTCCAAGAATTAATGCAGCAAATACTTCTTAATTGCTAAGCAATGCATTACTTAATAATCACACCCCATGGTTTCTTCTTGATAAATCAATTATTTTGTCTTACTGTAAAGTGACGTTTATTGTTTACAGTAGCAAATCAGCTCATTGAGCCAAATATAAGAATAAAGCCATTGATAAGTAGGTGTTTTAATACATCTCTTCAATATCTGCATTATTACACACAACTACATTTTGCAGCTTTCCACAGCAGTAAACAAAATGGCAGTCAGAGCCAGTGAGTCATTTTTCAGATGCCTACTAAAATATTCGTTCTCTGAAGCTGTTGGCTTCCTTCATAGTATCAACTCTTTCCAAAGGTGTCTTGAGTGAATTCAAAAAGGTCCCTTCCCAAGCTGTAGAGGAGTGTAAGTCTTTCATTTTGAGACAGGTCTAATAATCCAACTGTTCTTTCTGGGCTTTGCTGTTCCTATGTTCCCGGACAGCTGAAATGAGACCAGCTCACCCTGTGCCATATTGGAAGAAGTCTCCGTGACCTGGTCAATGTTTTAGACAATTTCATTTACATTGTACAATGTTTACGGTAACATTGTCAATATTGTTGCTGTAAGATTTACAACCCAAACAAATAGTAGTTTGGAAGTTTTGAAAGGATGAATGCTTTAGTGAATACTTTGAAGAGGGGAAACATCTTTTTCCTGATTACTCACTCTTCGTTTCAGAGTGCACAGTCCCTTGGGATGCGGTGGTTTGTGAGTCAAGAGTCAACTTTTGCGATTGTCAAACCCAGGAAAAGTTGATTATGGTTTTGGTGGATTTCCCTGTGATTTATCAGAAGACAAAGTTTTAAGTTTTAAAAAATTCAAGCGACCTTCATTTGCCCAGCAGGTCTTTATTGTAACTAGACAGGGCAGGCAGTGTCCCTCTGAGTCTTGTGTAAAAACTAGAAATGCTTGAATTTATGATAATTTTTTTAGGGTTTCTGATAATAGATTTTCTGGGAATATGTCTTTTCCAGTTTTATTTGCCTTTCAGTGGTAATATCTATGAAATGAAATTGCAGCAAAATCCAGATTGTTGTACAAATTTCAAACTCCAAACTTAATGGTTTTGCTAAGTATGTGATTATTCATTACTCTTATTGTTTCGCTGCCTTCTCCTATTTCCCATCCCAAGAGAATAATGCAGGCAAGGGAGGCATTCCAAGCACGATACGTCACATTTGAACACTTCTTTGGATTTGATGGATGCTCTGGTTTCCACTACTTTATTTGAAGGAATTGTCTCTCAGTCTGAATAAACTTAAAAGCAAAACCATTCTATTCCAGAAAGCAAAAATGCTGCTGTCATAGCTGGGCTATTGATTTGTTATTGACTGCTTAGCCAATCAGTCTAGGGCTATACGAATATGTGGGGACTGTACAGTCACTGGCACAGTTCCCCCAAGGAGTGCAGATGGGTGTTTGAAAACACCTTGCATGAAAAATTGCCATGAGGGACCGCGTTGGCTCTTGAAGAGTAACCCAAATGATGGGCAAGAATAATTAAAAAATGTAGAAATTGAGAGAATTCCTGTGCAAAGGTATGAAAATTATATGAGAGAAGGGGGGAAAACAAGGCTGGAGTGAAGAACAAGGAACCAAAGGCAAATGCAAGGAGAAGGCTGTGCAAAGCCTGGGTTGTGTGAAAAAATGGGGGAGGCAAAGGAATATTTTAGCAGCAGCAACTGAAGCAAAAGCAGGAAACAAGGTAGCAAGATGTCTATCGCCAACCTAAGAAGGGAGGATGATCAGAACATGGAAAAAGTCAGTGAGTGAAAATGAAAAAAAAAGTCTTAGTGGGTTCATAGAGTAGCAGATGACAGGAAATGGTGAGTAGCTACAGCAGAGAAAGGAGAATCTCTTGTGGCACCGTTGTTCTGGATGGGTGATTGGCAGGATCAGGGATTTCCCAGGGCTCGGGACTGTGATGGCTCCATACTCACCTGTTGGGTCTGAGGAAGCACTAGGACACCCCAGGAAGCTTATCACAAAAATTATCCAGGACGTGAAGTCAAAAAGGAGCTGCAAAACAAGAGGAGGGTGTCCTTGGCGTACATAGAGCATCTAAAAACTAGAAATTAGATGAACGTGAGAAAATTAGGAAAACAGAATTTTTTTTAATAATTGATTTACATTATTTTGTGACAAGAAGTAGGCTTGGGGAAAGCCCAGTGTACTTTGCCCTGTGCCATGCTGTCTTTGGAAGCAAACAAGTAGTTGTGATCATTTGATTCTGGTGCTAAATTAATGTCTCCCTCCAAACCCTTCTTTGGATCTTATAGCATGCAATTACTTATCGTCGAGAGGAAGCATTTGAAATGGAAGCTGAAATATCACAGTATAATGAAACAAACAGCAATATATGGAAAACAAAGTAATGTTTGTTTGTTGCAGTACATTATATGCTGTGGAACAGAACTTTTCTAGGGTTGATGGTACATTTTAGTGGCTGCTGTTCTGAATAATGACTGTACTTCTTACAACTTTATGAGTCTATTCTGTTCTATTTAGTATGGCCAATATCATTTGGCCTTAATTGGGGAAAGGGAAAAAAGGAACTTTGACCAAGGATAAAATTATGATAACTTTGTCTTTCCCTGAACACACTGAGTACCTCCCAATGTAGCACAAAAATAGCATCTTTCCACATTCTACTGCCTCTTGTTTGCAAATGCCTTTTTTCCCACTTGACATGTTGTCAGAGATAAAAGGAAGGTGCCAAAACATTCCTGTTGGACAATTTGCTGACTTTCCAACTAAGGCAAAGAAAAAAAGACAAAGTGTAGACCATGTATGTAGAAGTCAGTTCCATTTGGGAACTCTTGTGTGCACGGAGCCTTCAAAATTGCTGGCTCAGCAGTTGAATTTCAACTGATTTAGGAAATCATGATGTACATCAAGCAGGAGCAAAAGGCACACGTTGTTTTCCTATATTCCTATATATCCTGAACATCAGGAAAGAGTCCAGTATTAGAGATTTTGGGTTATGGCCTTATTTTTTGTGTGGGTTGAAACTGAAGTGTGAAGTGGAGCTCCAGTGATTTCTTCTGTTAAGCAACAAATAACGATGTGGGAACACCTAAGAATGCTTTAAGTTGTAGTAGAATATGGGATTTGAAACTTGCCCACTTGAGAGTGCCAACGAAAGAAGGTTGGGATATGGTTTATTAGTACTAATTTATTAGTATCTGGGCAAGATGTATTAGAACCATTATAAAGAATCCATAAATAGCAAGACTATGGGAAACACAGATTAATCTGAGTGATTCTCTTCAGGGAAGACATCTGACATGTTCAGTTTGGTTTACACATAGAGTGCATGTGATATTCAGAGTGATCACAGTGCATTATAGCACATGAGTAAGCTAATTTTTTTAAGCTGATTTTTCTCCCTGAATCTTTGCTCTATAAAAATTGCACTGAACTAAGGATATCCAGCACACAAATATGCAGGGTTTTGAGGTCTCGGTGTGTAAGTTGTGTATGTTAAGCAATACTGTGTTTTGTGACTTTTAATCATGGACTCAGCTTGTACCTCTCACAAACCCTCTGTGTATGGTAGGCTGCTCACGAGGGCTGCCCAAGTAAAGGAAAATCACTGCCTGATTTTAATAATAACTCTGAAAGTATGCAAGGACACATAACATTTTAGAAAACGAAAAGAATTATTCCTTGCTAGTGAGAAAAAGTATGGAGCTGGATCCATCCATGAAAAGGATTACATAATGTCATTATTTGTGAGGATGGGGAGCCTGAAGCCACAAGGTGCCTTCAAGTCTGTTTTTCTGGGTTTGCAAGCGAAAACTCCATGATCCACTGAAAGTGTTTAAAAATACACACAATTATAAGAAAATACAGTATAATGGTGGCTGGAGACAAACTCTGTTGTTTGTCTGCTCCAACCCTGCAGCTCAGCCCTGAGTCATCTAGAGCACATTTGCTCATGACTGTCTCCAGTTGGGTTTTGAGTGTAGTTGCATAGTCAGGGATGAAATCCCTATCCTGACTCTGAGGCCCTCTCTCCATCAATTAACTGGCATATCTGTGGCATTGTTTCTGATGACATTCTTTAAGGAGAGACTTCTTTTTGTGCCTACAAGGCACAGGGCAATCTACAAGGATTCTTGGGCCTTTGTACATTATGTCAGATTTCACTCAGGAAAATGAATATATGTTGTATTTGAATATCATAGCACAGCCTAAAATATTATTATGAGCTACTCATAAGGATTAGCTACTCTTTGCCTGGAAAGTGAAAATAAGGGCTTTTTGATCATGGCAAAATGGGAGAAACTGAATGTAGTCCAGGGAGAAGCAGCCTTCATTTTGTCTGCTGGTCATTCGGAAATTCTTTCTGTGCCAAGTTAGCTGGAGTTCCTAATGGCACACTTTTTTGAAAGACTTATATATTCACAGGAGGTTTTTTTTTAGGAGGATGTAAACTAAATTTTAGAGGAATACTTTTCTTTTTTATTTATTTTGCTAAGATTTTTATGCTTTGAAATAATATATGTTTAATGGTGCCTTATCATACAGCGTGCACTTTAAAAATGTGTAAATATATCGCACATGTTAATTACTTTTTATTATAGATGCCTTTAAATACAAGCTAGTGGAAGTCTCCATTTACATACAAGGGCTGCTGCTGGCTTGGTAGTGTCTCTAAGAAGAGAATTATACCCACTGTGAATGAATATGCAACAGGCTCTGTATTACAGTACATATGTAGCTATGCTAATCATTAGCACTGCTTTTTAGAGTAAGGGCTATAAACTTGGTCTTATGGGACTTAGTATTTGCATTACATTTATTTGCAGGAAAAGTACCCTTCCAAAGCGTTACTCACACAATTTTTCATAAAGAACTTGGAAATTAGTAATATCTTGTTCTTAGATGTTATTCTAAGTTTTTATATGCTCTCTTTTATTTTTAGACATTAAATATTCTCAACTTCAGAATTGTCAAGAATTTAACTCTTTTTAGTTGTTGCATTAGAGTGATTTTTAAAAATTGTAAATCCATTTGCAGTACTGATTTCCAAATAATGAACCATTTAACTTTTCTTTAGTGCCTCTACCAGAGTGTATCGGTACAGAGGAGATGGCAGCCAGCCCACTTGTGGGAGGCATGAACTGGTCCACAGCCTCCATAACAGGCTTTCTAAAGCCAAGGTGGACTGTCTTGGAGTGAGAGTTAAAAGAGCTCAATGAAAAAAAGCCTGGTTTTAATTTGAAAGACTAATTCGTTTATCAACGTGAATTGAGAGTGATTCTTGAAAACTCAGGGAACATAAAACCTGAGGAGAGATGAGAATCAGGTCTGGACCTTTACACTCAACCCCAAATTTCCTACATGGTCTGGTCGGATCGGGTTGGAGCGTATTAAAAGCCACCACCCGAAAGGTGAACTTTCAGTGAATTTAAAGTAATGATGTCAACACAGCAACAGCAATTCGCCTTCCATGGGGTTCTGACCTGGACTCCTTAACTGGAGACACATCCCGTGTTGGCAGGAGCCAAGGATTACTCCCAATTTACCTCTCACCACTCAGTGCTAATCTAGTCTTCTAGGAGTGCATTAATGTTGCGTCTTTGTCTGCTCTCCTGGCAACATGTTACTTCTTACTTCTGGTTCAGAGTTCCCTGAAAGCAGAAGTTGTGACTTTGTTTCAGCCTGTCATTCCGGTCAGTCGCGGCTGTGCTTCTCACCCACTTGTCCTCCCGTGTCTTTGTTGTTAACCAGCTACACCGACCCAAATCAGCCTGCCTAAACTTACTGTATGGAAATGGGAGCTGAGTTTTGTTTATTTGTGAGTTCATGCAACTTATTGTATGTGATGCAGATAATTTTTCATTCAAGGCAGTGCAGCATTTTGGTGCTGATATCATCAGATGACGGTCTTGGTTTGTTTTTTGTTATCTTGAACAGGCTCTCAGTTATACTCTTTTTTTTGTGCACAAACCAGTCCATTCTCATTCTAATTCTGGGTAATGAAACATATAATTTTCTGTTCTAGCTTTAATAACACAATTTCAGAGCATGTGTCAACTAAGTATCCCCGTGAAAATGGCTACTCAATGCCTTATCGGTGTTTTTGATCATTTTTACTCTTTAATGCAGAAATCTTTGACACGTGTTCTCCACCCTGTTCATCCCCTGAACCGAATTTGAGTTCTGATGTGGCTGTAAATGCAGAGATCTCAGGTGAGCACCTGGCTTCACTGCAAGCTTTAAATTGATGTGGAGACTGGGACCTCACCCCTGGTGTCACTGTCCTGGGTAGGGAGAGTTTTCAGCCCTCCCAGCCTTGTTGGTGCAGAGCAGGACGGCATGTGAGCTGTCAGCTGTGAGCCCTCAGTCTGTGCTGGGGGCTGCGGTGTGGGAGCAGTCGGGTCAGTGGCTGGGGGGATTGAGAACCTCATAGAAGAAGGGGCTGAGGGACAAAGCTTTGCTTAGTCCAGAGAAGAGAAGGCTAAGGTGGATCTAACAGTGGTCCTAAGGGGTGGTAATAGGGAGGGTGTACCAGACTTTTCTGAGTGATGCACAGCAAAAGGATGTGGGGCTATGGTCACAAGTTGCAAGAGGGGAAAATATGACTGGACAGAAGGAAAAAAAATCGTAATGAGAGAGATTAAGTGCTGGAACAGATGCCGAGAGAGTTTGTGGGTTCTCTGTCTTCAGAGACTTTCAAGACTCAACTGGACAAGCCCTCGGACTGCCTTATCTAGCTTTGAAATTAACCCTTTGAAAAAGGAGGTGGACTGGATAACCTCCAGAGGTCCTTTCCATGCTCAGCTGTTTTGTAATTTTATGAAACCAGAGGGAGAGATCTGAGATTTTTCTCCTTGATCTGTAACTGCAGTTCTAAGGATTTTACTCCCTGAAATTGCAACTGTTAACATCGTGTCAGTACATAGTTAGACGAAATAAAAGTGTTCAAATTACCTTGTGTGGGTGGAGGTAATCTGTGCAGCCTTGAACTGCAAATAGTAATTAAACAGGGTGGTAGCAGAATGTATCCTGTGCTAGAGCTCCTGCTCTCTGCATTGCTGTGTGCTCTTTCTTCACTGCCTTGTGTGCGAGTGCCAGAGTGGCTTCAGCCGAAGGAAGGCAGGAAGCAAGAGAACTTGTGAGAGGATCGTGGTCTGCTGGTGATTGTTGTGATGCTGATGCTCTACTCAAACGTGTAGTAAAACAAACAAACAAAGGTTAGTAAAACACACCTGAAGTCAGGCATTTGGTATTGCCGAGAGGACAGTGTTTTCTGCTTTCTTCTGTAGATCACGTCTTATGCCTTTATGTTTTGGTTTCAGGCTGTTTCAGGGTCTGATCCTTGAACTTTTCCAGAATGTTAGCAGTACAGGGCACTGCAACCCAGGGACACGGTTGTTGATGGCTGCTTGATGATTCTGCCAACATTTGACATTCAGAAAGGGGTAGAGTCGGCTGATGTGCCTCGTCACTCTCTCTGCCTTGGCAGTCTGGTGCTGTTCAGTGAGCAGGAGCTGCAGCCTGAACTCGAGTTTCTTGGAGGGTCCAGTACTGTTACAGGGGGTGTTCCCTTGGTTGCCCAGAGTGGCAGAGACGGTGCTTGAACTGAGAGCTGTACCTACAGTCCCACTGGTACCACCCCGTGTGCCACCCTCCCATGCCCAGGAACACCTCCTCTCCTGTCCACAAGTCTCATTGCCTCGCTGCCTGTCTGTGACTCCTGCCTGACCCACCCATGGTGTCTCACCACGGCCACGTGTGCTGGCTCTGCATTGCTGGCTGCTGTCATGCACTTCTCAGAGGTCATGGACAAGCTGGGCCATGGACTTTGCTTAACTCATGAGACTGCTTCAGTGGCTCTGCTGTCACATGGTGGTGACAGCAGCAGAGGCAGGAACTGCCTTTGGCTCCTTCTGGAGCAGCCAATCGTGCTCAGTAGCTGCCTCCTTGCTGACTCTGTTGGTGCAATTGAAAGACTGAAAAAGCAGCTGAAGTGGAGGAAGGCTCATAAAACAGTAATCTGCTCCCAACTAGAAAAGGAAAATATGTCTGGGAAATATGTTTGGAGTCTTGAGTTTCAAGTCCAGATGAACTGTTATTCATGTCACAAAACCAGCCACTTTTTCTGTTGGTCTCAAAAGACTAATGCTGGGGGGTATAAACCCAGAATGTCCCTGTTACCTTCAGATGTGGCCTGCTTAGCCCAGAGGTTGTGTGTATCAGCTGTCTGCTCCCAGGAAATCCATGAGTACACTTCAGACTTTATGGCTGTTAACTGTCACCTTTCTTTGGTAGTAAAATTCCTTACAGAGCAAACTTTGCCTCTACTTTCACATGATTAATAGGACAGAAGTAACTCGGTTCATGAGCAGGTTTAACAGAACACCGAGAACACACTACTGATGTTAACTGAGTTGCAAGGTGGCACCCTAAAAAGCAATATTTCCTCTCGACAGTTAGAAACCTTATTTCTGCAGATGTGTAATGAGGAAGATTCATTTCAAAAGTAGAACATTAATTTCAAATTGAGCTGTTTCCCTTCAGATCGAATAATATTTCTTTCTCTCAGTGGTATCTCATGAGTGAAAGCAGACATGGAGGAAATTTCATATATGGACAGAGAATGTGTAAAGTTACAAAAAGAAACTCTATTTCTTGTACAGAGAACAGAGACTACAGAGACAGGAGCCACTGAATCCCACTACTGTTGGGATCTACAGCAAAACTGAGCAATAACAGATAAAACTGACTCAGGAGGACTTTTAAATCAAATGAATAATCAGTTATGATAGCAACTGCTCCTCTGACCTGTGGTTGATCTTGAAAGCTATGCAAGATGATGGCCTGATGGCCTTAAAGACTCTTGTTATATATTCTCACCTCTCTTGTCAGTACAAATAACTCTTTTTCTATTTTTTTTTTTTATTAAGAGGTTAATCTGCATTTCTGCAGATTTCAGAGCTACCCAAGGAAGGAAGAAAAGTGGCAGTATGTTGAAGAGATGTACCAGCCTTACCCTTCAGCTAGGTTAGACTTTAGAATGTAATATCGAAGCACCAAGTCTCCTGCTTGCTAAAATGTATTGCTGTTGTCCCGCTGTGGCATCTTCAGAATGTGTTTTGTAAAGTCAGACTGAACTGAACCACAGCAGTGACACATTGTGCTGGCTAAAACTACATATAAAGGATTAATTTTCTGGTTTATGTGTCTCTCTTTGTGTGTGTCCGTGATGGATGCACAAGAGTGTCCCAAGTGCACTCTGAATACTGTGTCATTCATGAACGCTGTTGGTGAGCGTTCATCTTTTGGGCTGGCAAATGCACTGATTCCCTTGCTCTCACTGCCTTTCTCCAGTGCTTCTCAGCTATGGACTTACCCAAAAGGAATGGTGGAACAGTGCTGAGGCTCCCCTCCCTGCTCCAGGGCATCAGAAGTGTTCGCTGTATTGAGAAAGAGATGTGGCGCCTTTCTGATCCATCACCCTGAAATTCCTGAACAGAGAGAAATTCAGGGTGGAATTTATAAGGAAATTTATTGTGTAGAACACAAAAAAAGCTAAAAAACCCAACAAACAATGACCATCTCAAACCCTGAGAAATAAAAGACAGAAAATGTAGAGCGTTAAAATCCTTTCTGTCGGATGGACACTGCTTTGTTCATCCAGTGATTTTTGCTACAAACTTTCACTGTTTTGCAGTTTCCACACTCTAGGAAATCATGAGCTTTTTCTAATACTCAAGCTAATTTTCCTTGTGGTTTTTTTTTCTTTATCAAAATCAACATTGACTCACCAAATGTGATTATATAATCTCTGTTTTTTCTTTCCCATTGTTGATGTTATATTTTCCCACTTCTTTTCCCAGAACTATGTTTATTGAATCCACCAAGAAGTCCACAGGCGACATAATTACACCAATCTTTGTGTACTATGTTGTTGCAAGGGCTATGTCCCATTACTTCTGTTGTCTAGGCAGTCACTAAATGTTTAAAACCTACCCCCCATTGGTTAAAAACCTTTTGAGAGCTTCTAGAAAATTCAGACTATTTCAGTGGCTTTTTGTAGGAGATTTAAAAACCCTTCTTGATGTTTTCTGGTTTTGTCCTGAGATCAAATACTTCCAGAGTTATCAATTCCAAAGGAACCTGAGAAATAAAAAACCTAAGCTTGCACCAGTGCTCTCTTCCTTTTGTTCCCTGTGATGCTGAGCTCCAAAGATGGGTGCATTCCAGAAGTATTCCTTTAGGATACCCATGGACAGTTAATTTTTGCTGTGCTCCTGAAGCTCATTAGGAGAGTGAAAGGCTTATTTTAGGATAAGGAACTAAAAAATACTTGCCTTGTTCAGCATAGGAGGGGAAAACCAGAGACAATATGAATACCTGAGGGAATAAATACAAGACAAGGAAAAGAACTATTGAGCTAAAGGCCAGTATTTGCTTATGGAAAAAAAATGGGTCTAAACTGATGGGGAATCAGAGGAAGGCTTTTTTATTTTTATGAGGTTCTGGAGCAGCCTGAAAATGAAGTAGTGGGTTCAGAAAAAGAACAGTGGCTTTTAAGGTGGAGCTCAATACTTTTATGAAAAGAATTATATAACATGGTGCCTACGGACTGCAACTGATGACTCAGGAGATCCCTTCCAGTCCTGTGTTCCTAAATTTTCCTGAGCAATTCAAGTATAAGAAGAAAATGTCAATTTTAAACAATTTGTAACTTGGCTCAGCTTGAGTACAATTCAATGGGATGAAGAAAAGGGACTTTTTAGCTTGAGGCCATTCTGCCTCCTGCATTTCAAAGGCCTGTGGCAACCATGGTAGCCTGTCAAAATGGTTGTAAGAATCTTTTAAAATACAAGGTTTTAGACATTACAAGTCTTGGACTGGCCAATAACAATAATGTTTAGTGTCTTTTTTAAAACTTTCTAAATCCTCCTCCCTAACCTATGGGAGAAGGAAGAAGAAGCTCAATTTTCATCATGTGTAGAGGGAAGGGTTGGTATAATCTTTTCAAGGGAAAATTCTTGCGCTAATGTGGATTAATTGTGGCTCAAGACTGGTCTGCAGCAATCACAGATCCAGTACACAAGGGTTGTGGAGACTGGACAAGAAGTTTTAAGAAATGTTCTTCTTCCTTAATTTGTTGGTAAAATGCTTCATGTATTTTTCGGAGAAATTTTGCTACATTTACCACGTCTGGAGCACTGGTGCAGTAACTGAATTCTCCACGCCCATTACTCAGAGTTCCTTTATCGACACAGATATCTTGTTACTGATTGGAAATGCTGTAGAACTCTAGAGTAGGACCAAAAAACCTGGGAGGTGATAAGATGTGTATCAAGCCATGTTCTTGTTTGCAAGCTTTTCCTTCAGTATTTGGGATTTTCTCGTGCATTAGCTCGCTAGAAACCCTTGCTTTGGCCTGGATTAATCCCTTAAAGCAGAACACAAATTACTTTATACTTGTGGATTAAGAGTCAGTTAATGAGGACAGTTGGTATTGCCTCTCCAGTTTGGCTGAGTTTCTTACGAGCCAAAAGCCTCTCCAAGGCTGCAGCTCTCACCTGCAAAAACCTGTCTGGGAAATAACTAATCAGTGCATTTTCTTCCTGGCCTAATTGCATTTCTCATGAATCAGCTAACCCCATGGTGGGACTTCGGCAGCTATTTCTGGGTCCCTGAAGGGAGGTGAGGATTGCAGGAAGTTTGCAGCATTGCTGTGCTACTGCAAGCAAATTCATCAGTGTCAATGGTTTCCAGACTCTTAGGCTGAGCATAAAAACCAGTGGTTGCAAGTAGGACATTTTTCAGCAAAACTTTTTCCTTTTCTTTGCTGGAAAGAAAGTGGCTTTTCAATTAAATACCACTTTGGGGATGGAAGAAGAAGAACTTTTGTTGGGACATCTATTTTTCTATTTAAAATCTGAAAACATGCAAACGTTCTCAATTCTGATAATCAAGAACATTTTTTATACAGACCCCTTTCCCAAATTTAATGAAATATTTTTGTCGCTGATTAAAACTTTCCATGAAATTAAAAAATATGGCTTCCCAGCTGCCTTTGCTCTATGCTGTTTGGGTTTTCACAGGTGGAGTTTGTCTGTGGGAATTTTGAATCCCTTACATCTGCAATAAATAGGGAAAAAACCACTTGTAATATTTGCTGAATGTCTCTCCCTGCTCACCATTAGTCAGCTCTTACACAGTTGCATTTCAAAAAAACCCCAATAGAAATATAATGTTTCTGTTGTTCTGTAATGTAGAACTGACATTTCCTACTGTGAAAAGGTTGCCTTTTTTTTTTTTGGTGTGTTTCTGTGTGAAGAATATTCCCATTTTCAGCTAAAATGCACTGAAAAAACTCCAGCTTGTCTTTTAACATCCATTACTAAGCATTCAAATTCTCCAAAGTGCAGGAGGATACTTTATGCTGGTAATGACTGAGTGACCTTTCTATTAACACCACTTCGAAGGCAGTTTAGTGGCTTACCTCTTTAGCAAAATTAATAAATTCAGGGGTTCCATTAATGAGTATTTTGATTCATAGTTCTGCTTTAAAACATGATTATATGTTACTCATCATGTTGCTCATACTCCTCTATATTCTGTCTCTTCATTCAAAAGCTGGCCTGTGATGTAGCTGCATTTCCATTCTTCCTTTCATCCCTAAAGCCACATCTTGAAATCAGTGGGGCCACATCGTTGCAACACAGAAGTATTTGGCACTGCCTCGTCTGCGAGTCTCGTCTCTCCACACATTGTTCTTGTTGTAGCTGGAAAACATATGTCCCATTACTTCTGTTGTGGAAATATCAAGTAAGATGTAGAACGTCAACTACAGTTGTTCGTGGAGAGCATAAAGGCGGGGGAAGCCTCTGGAATAAATGCTGGAACCTCAGGAAGAGCTCTCCAGATCGCTTACTCCAGCACTCCAAATGATGGGAGATTCTGGGACCAAAGACGTGGTAGGCATTGGTTGTTTGCTGGTATAGAGCTTTACACTTTCTAAAATTGAGAGATTTCTGTCACCTTTTCTGTTTAGAAGCATCTTGTTTGAGAACATAATTAATATCTTTCCTTTTTTTGCTGTCAGCAAGTACAGCTCTCAATTGAGCTTCCAGGTAGGCAAGAAGGTAGTTATGCACTTAAATATAATAATTATTTTTATGTGGGTGGAACCATAGGAAATTTTAATTCTGCCGCAGCTACTTAACTAAAACAGTTTCTTTCAGGCTTTTCTTTCATCTGACTAAACTGAAGCAGCCATGAGTCAGCAGTGCACCCTGAATGACTCAGCAGTTTATCTGATTGGGGTATTTGAGTATGAGTGGTGCAAAAAGGAAAAAAAAAAAGAAAAGGCAACAGAAATTAAAGTATATGACTCCATCATTAGTACTTCTTTTGTCAGTGCAGGCAGAATGTTGCCTGTAAGTTCTGTGCATTCACTAAAATCTGAAAGGATCCAGGTGTCTGGGTATTTTTTAATCACTTGCGTGTGGAGATTCCAGCACGTCTAGCTTGAGATGTGTGCATGGTATTTCATGTCTGCAGTCTGGGTATGGCCTAGTTGGAAGCTGAAAACTAATTTCATTACTAATTTCATGTATTTTAATCACTGTTTCCAACAAAGACATGATTTATTTTAGATGTACCCGAGTATTTTCTATTTAAGGTTACTTCTCATTACCAGGCGATACCAATGATGCTGATCCGTGGTGCCTCTCTCTCTCCTATTGCTCTGTCCATGATGATGATATTTGGCATCCAGCATCACAAACACTTGCCCTGGAAGTTGTAACAATGTCACAACAAAGGCCAACTGCATTAATCTGTTATAGAAAAGAGATTTTGTTTAAGTCCACGCGTTTTCATTTTAAAGGTCACATGATGACATCAAAGATCAATAAATGGTTAATGTGTTATATTTCTGTGGTGAGGAAAGAGCAGATTAAGAACGGCTATAAAAGGCAATTGTACTTTTTCAATGGTTACAGCTTTGCATTTTGACTTTTATTTATGCAATTGCCATATTCCCATGACTCTGTCATAAACGAGTTGGGAAATTCAATAGTGTATCCTGGCCAGGTAAATAAATGGGGACAAAACATGGTAATGGCTTTCACATTTTGTATCCTATGTGTTTTATCTCAGATAAATAGACTCAATAAATGTTACAGTATATGCACTTGTGCCACAAATATTGCATTTGATTCCTAATGGGTCATAAAGTGCCTTTTGCAAACCTTCAAAAAAATGTCAGCCTGTTCTATGGAAAATATATTTCAGTACTAAATTTGCTTTATACTATTTGCCCTACTGAACTTGTTCCTGTCTCATGTTTCTAAACTATGTAGATAGTAAAATTTATGTTTTGGGTTTGATCTGCCTCTTGGTTACAAAGGTCTTAATTCCACTGAAGTGGTACAAGCCGGAGTCTTTACATCCTGTTGCGTTTTAATGTGTTCAATATTATAGTAACGTAAGAATAATAATATCAAAACCTATTATAAGCTACATGAATTTTATTATTTGAACATATAAACCAAAAGTAATTTACAATATTGCATCAGAGTGAGTCTAAATTATGTTACAGAGATCTGCATTATATAGAATGGGTCCTCTGTTGTGTTTAACATTTTGACCTTGTGGGATACGACTCATGGTATAAACTGAAATGATGGTGGTGAAATAGAGGATAGGTGCAGCATCAGCTCTAGTGTCGTGACTTTTGATCACTTGAAGGAAAACTCAATGAAAATTTTGTGTCAATGTGGTAATCTCTGGCTAAAGTTGGTTTAGATGAATTATCTGACCATCATCACAATTAATGCATTAATGCTTGAGTCAACTTGGGAAGCTACTGAAAAAAAAAAAAAAGAGCTGAAAAACTAAATTTGTAAAGTAATATTCCATAACTGGTAACTTTGGAATAAGCTTGTTTCATCTAAGACCAGAATTTTATAAACGTCGTTCTTGAAAATTGAAGAGCTATTTATTCTGAGTAGAATATGGCACATATTGATAGAGCCAAATGTAGCTACATCTAGATGGTGGTATTTGTTCCACATTTATTTTAGTATTTAGGATGATGCAGTCCCAGATGATTCCATTTATGTATAAAAAGTTACTGTAAGTTACAGAGACAAGGCTAATATATAATTTCTCTTAGTACAGGCAAGCACCAGAATAACCAGTGAATGGCTGCAAGATGTCAGTAAATCTGGGCCACAGAATATTAAAACTGTAGAATCTGAGTTAATTAAGATTCGTCATGTTCATATTATTACATATGTGTTACTGAGGAGTCCATGTGCATTATATCTGTGGTCTTTGAACCGTTTCTGGTCATCATAAATCTTTGAGCTAAAGAAAATGGATGGCTCAAGTGGCAGCGTAGGGAAACTGGAGCTAAAGCCTTCAGCTCTACTCTACCCAGAGTTCCAGGAAGCTCCAAGGAAGTTTTCTTTAACTTTTATTAGTTTGTAGAAAGTTATTTAATGTTCAGGGTTTGTTGACCCGAAGGAAGAATATAAAATGTATATTGGCACTTAGGTAAATATTTGTGAAAAAAGGGCCATGAGGGCCAGTCAGCTGCCCCTTAGCCCCGCTGTTCCTTCAGGGAACCATTAGGAACCCGTCCACTTCCAGCCAAGTCTTTCAATGACTTCCCATCAAATGAGATGGGATTGAGCCAGACCTTTTGGCTGAAATGTTTAAGTGTGTTCTTCAAGCAGTAAATTTCAATAAATGACAGGAGATTTAAGTAGAGAAAAGGAATATACTTGGGCAAATAAATAAATTCACATTCAAATTAAATTTTTGATCAGAATACCAAAGTCTAAATGAGTTAATCATACTGTTAAATCAGCTCAGGTGTCCAAAAGACTCTGAAACAAAATCTGTTAAGCAATCAAATTAAAACATTTAAAAAGATCCAGAAGCAAACGCTGACAACTGAGCCTACCTTGAAACTGTTCACCCCTGCTCTACTCCTCAGGAGCTCTCCAGAGAAGGTTTACAAGGCAACTGCCATCACTATTGCTCCACAGCAGGATGGTGATTGACTGGACTGGCTGTTCCCAGATGTGATCTGTTCCACCACACAAGAGTAATTTGTTTAAAACCTGTCAGAAGTTCACCACTTTAATAAGAGGGAGATTCCTGTAATCTGCAATAATGGTAATTAAAGATTTAAGTGTTGCGCACTTTTATATGTCTTACATACATATTCAGCAATAATTTATGTACAAAAAAGTGTCTCACACTGACTCCCCTGAGGCCAATGATGTATGTGCCATTCCCTTAGTGAGGTCAAGGCTTGGTGAGAGAGAGTGATTAAAACGAGAATTAAAACGTGAATTGTAGGGAGACTTCTGTCCTCTCCAGAGATAATGTGGGAACGCTGCTCCGTCAGAGGAGGAGTAAAATGATCCTCAGAGATGCTGATATTTGTCTAAAAGCTGGAATGACAATTTTTCTTTTCTGTTTAAAATTAAAGAGTTAGAAAAGCTCTGTTGATTTTGCTGGGAAAAC
Source organism: Mohoua ochrocephala (assembly GCA_013398855.1). Taxonomy (NCBI): domain Eukaryota; kingdom Metazoa; phylum Chordata; class Aves; order Passeriformes; family Acanthizidae; genus Mohoua; species Mohoua ochrocephala. Next base: position 317,654 of record VZTA01001184.1, read on the forward strand.
AAGCAGACGTCTCACCTGAGTTTACCTGTCCCAGCATGTGGTGCTCCCCAAAAAAATGATGCACATGTGTGTCCAGGTGGGAGGATGGGAGGGTGAGCAGGTCTTGCCCAAGCTGTTTTTGAGTAGGCACAAACCCTCTGCATGGTTTGACAGACCTTTCGTCATAGCAGCAGTGCACTGGACATGCTTTATGTACTTAACTAGTCCTGAAAAAGTCAGTGACTCAAAGTCTTTTGTGTAGAATGCTCTGACTAAAAGAGTTTATGAGGTGTATAATGTCTCATGCTCTGCACTTCCTAACTACCGGATTGACTTTTGCAGCTCAAATAAAATCTGACATGCTGGGTCTTCTGACACGTCAGCAGCTGAACAGCTCTCGAGGGCTGAGGCCAAGGGGTTCCAAAACTCTGCCCCACCTTTGTGTAGCTTAAATGCTTCGTGCACAGGGAGGTCAGGGAACACGGGGTTTTAAAAAGCAAGTGTAGAAGCCTGTTCGGTTTGATTAATTTGATCGTACTTTCTTCTTCTGTTTTAATAGGCAGAATGCAGGCTGTTGTCTTGAATTTTCTGACCCAATGTTCGAGGAATTTGTTGTTGTTTCCAGTCATTAATAAGGGCCTTTATTTGAGGTGATAGAACAATTGCTGCTTACCTCTGTAAACATTTGTCACATCTCCTTAGGAAGAGTTAGCAACTGTAATTTCTAAGTCATTAATCACCCTTTCCAAGAGCTGCATTTCTCTGGGTTTGTCCTTCTTTTTTCAACAGAGACAGTTCTGAGACTTTTGAAGTTTTTCCTCATTATATTGTTAAGAATTTTATCCAGAATTTGTGGAAAGCCTCTCTCTGACTTCTTGCTATAGCTCAGAGATTCAAGCTGCATATATTGCACTTGAGATAGATGTGGATAGAGAAATTTCAAGTGTCATATTCCATTACAGTCTGAAATTCCATGAAAGCTAAAGCACATTGTAAAATTGCATTGTCTCTCCCATCATTTAGCTTCAAGAAAGAAAGAGCTCACAAAAATGTCAAAACTTGGTAAACTCCATATTAAATATAATGAGCTTTTGACTTTGGTACTGCCAGAATCACTGGCAGATGAAAATATTGTTTAAAACCTTCATAGAATATTTCTCCTATTTTCTAGCTTGAGTTTTTTCAAGGATGGTTCATACACCTGGACAATTTGTTGTTAATTCAATGCTGTCATATAGCTAAAATAGACATTCAATGTATTTAGCTCTCTAATGTACTTCAGACATCAATCATAAACCTTTTCAGGCTTCAGTCTGCTAGGCTGAGCCTAGGTTCATTTAGTTTTCTTGTGGAAGATACGCTCTGCCTTTCCCATTCATCTTAGTAATGATTTTCTGTGCTTGATCCAGTTTGTGTTCATTTTTCTCGAGCAGGGGTTGCTGAGGCTGTGCATAACCCTGGGACAGGAGCGATTCCAGTGTCTTGGACAGGGGCAAAATACAAATCTTTCATCTGCTGTCCTCTAAGCCTGAATCACAGACTCACTGAGTTGTTGCAATTGGAAGAGACATTTAGAGAAATTATACTTCCACCCCCCCTGCTCAAAGCAGGGTCAGAGTATCACTCAGTTGAGTGTTACTCAGTTCAGTGTGTCAGTTTGATACTCAGGAGTGATCAAAAAAACTGGATACTGAGAAAAATCAGGAAAAATATAAACAAACCAGAAAGCATTATAATACTGCTGCATGTTGTGCCCTTTAATCCATAACGTTGTATACAAAGTTTTGGTTCTGTGCCTCAGAGGAAATGCAGTGGAATTCCAGAAGAGGGAAGGAAACTGCATTCCAAATCGAAGGAATGGTGCTGCATCCTGTTGGAGAATGAATGAAGAGTAGGACTTCTTAGCCTGTAAATGAGGGATGTGGTAGATATCCTTGACATCAGAGTGGCACGGAAAAAGTCTTCCAACAAAATGTGGGGCAGGAGCTGAAAGTGGCATCAGGCAGGTTCAGACCAGCAAAAGAAGGGGCTCCTTTAGAGCCGTGGGATTCAGCTGTGGAACTCCCTGCCACAGGATGCTGTGGAAAGCAAAAGTTTTCATACATTTAAAAGCAACTGGACAACTTTATGAAAGAAAAATCAATCAACAGCTATTAATTAAGAGACACAATCTTTGGCTTAGTAATCTGAAAGAGCATTCTGGGGGAAATACCATTCCCTGCTAGCCTTGTTCTTTGCAGTCTTTGTGAGATAGTGTGCACAAGCTTTTAAAGGCTTTGGTTTTTAATTTAGAATGAAGTTAAATTTTAAAATCTTGAAGTCCTGTGTAAATATTTTTTCTCCTTAGAGGTCTAATTTCTAGAGACCAGTCACTGTGAAAAGTTCTGTTGAAAAATACCAGTTTTATACAATGTAAGGGGATAATGGGCCTGATACTTGTTCTCTTTCACCACTGTTATTTTATTGAGTTAATAAGGTACCTTTAATTTACACCAGGGGAAAAGAGAGAGAGAGCTATTATGTCTTAAGAGGGTGAAATTACAAAGACATCACTAGGCACAAGAAATGTATATTTCTTCCAAAAGATAAATGTTTTCTGAGATGTTTCAATTAGCTCACATCTGTGTCCTCCATAAGAACTAGGAAAATTGTACGTGCATTTAGTGTTCTGAGTTGGCCTGAAAAAAACAGAATAAGAGCTAATTATGTTAATGGCCAAGGGCTAAAATCTCCTTCACTTGAGTGTGTCTTCATGGCTGTTACTAAGGCCGAATATTGTAATATTTAATGACCACCCAGAAGTCAGACTTGCCGAGAGTGAGGACTGAATATTTTTATTAATTGCACAGTGGTCAAATACAGCCCTGGTCACCGAGTCTCTTCACAGCCAGAGTTCACTGGGATCATGTTCTGAGATGGGGCAGGAGCCACGGCCTCGTTCACACTGCAGTAGCTCCTCCTCAGCATCCTCCTGCTGGTACCTTGGTATCTGACCTCACGGGAGGGACATTTTAGCAAATGTTTGTGCCTTGTGCTTTGATAAATATAGTGCAGCGATGTCTTCAGCTTCTTAATAATCTTCTGTGAGAGAAGAACATTTGTTTGCCTAAACCCAGTTAGTACAATCTGATCCTTCTGCTCTTTCTCAAAGACATGTCCCACTCAACTGCACTTGCAATTATCAAGATAAGTAAATATCTACTGTTTAGAGATAACTATTCTGAAAGTTTGCCTTTAAAGCTAATGGGAATACTTTTTGATTTTGTTTTGTAAAAAAAAAAGTTAAAAAGTAAACAGCGAAAATACAAAAATGTTCAGTCAAAAGATTTCGGTTTAAAATCTCAAATTTTGAATTTGGAAATGCTTCCAGGGTATCTTATTTTTGCTATTGTCTTCTTACAGTTATATTTCAATTTTCCTGTCATGGAAGTACAAGACTCAAACCACATCTCTGTTCTAGAACCTTAATACAGTTTAAAGCCCTCTGTGTATTTCTCAATGATTTTTTTTTCTTTTCATGAATCAGCATTTTACCCAGAAAAGCCAACACTTTATGGAAAACTTTTTTTTTTAGTAGGAAAAAAAGAAGTACTCCTTTTAAAACCAGATGTAGCCATCCACTTTATGGAAGGATAGGGGAAAGAAATCTTTTGCTTCCATTTCAGATATTTTAATGTCACCTTTTGACTCAGGCAGATTAATTCTCATCAAGTTAATTTGTGATTCTTAGGGTCAGTGTTTCCTGTAGCTTGTCAGATCAGACCATTGTGGTATTACATCTCACAGCGAGCAGGGGTCTGTTCCTTAATTCCTGTTTTCCCTGTTTTCTGTTAACCTGCATCATCAGTGGGATTGTCCGGAGCCAGCCCAGCAGCTTCTCCCAAGCCATCTTGCTTGTTTCCTGCTGAGGGTCTTATAATGGCTTTTCACTGTTTGCCTGTTCCAGCAATTATTTCCTGGTTTCTGGCCAAACAGTGATTCACACAGCATATAAAGGTTTCATTCCACTTCTGTTTTCAGTTTCCAGCTTTCTGGTGTTTTCCTGCAATTTCAGTTCCAGAAGACATACTACCTTTTTTCTTCCCTTTTAACCTCCTACTTCATTCAATTTACCATCATTTGTCTACTCCACCTCTTCCTTTCGTGCTGTTAGAACTGAGCTGTGCTGCAGAGTTCAGAGGCTGCAGCAGCTTGCATTTAATTCTTCTTTGCTCTTGAAGATTTTTCACATTCATCATGGAGTTTTAAGTTTCACATGTTCTCTTCTGTATGGAAAAGACATTCCAGCAGCAGACATTCTTTTGATGCATGGTCTTAGCTGCACAGAAGAACACAAAGAACAGCTCAGCTTTGCAAGATCTCTTTTATGAGGCCTCATACGCAGCAATGAAGGCTGGAGCTGGCGACCATAAGGAACAATACTACACACTTTTTTCCTTCTCTCCTTTGTTTTAAGAAGCAGGACTCACATGCAAATAGCAGCTGTTTGCAAGTGAAAAGCAGTGAATAATGATACTGTTCTGTTCAGGAAAAAAAATTGTGTTCTAGAATTGATAATGAATCGCAGAAGATATCTTAATAAACAGGTCTGCTTTAGTGTAAGGCCAGAGCTTTTAAATGCGTGACCTTGTAGTCAGAAGTAACATGGAGAAGTATCAAATCCCTATGATTTCACAGACATCAGAAGCAATTTCTTTCCCTCATTTCAGAGTTCTGGTACTGCAGGTGACTTTCAGTGGGCCCCACTTCATCCCTGCCCAAGTAATTTTTGAGGGGAGGAAGAAACGTCACTAAAAAGTGGGTCCAGATGAGCATTGCCTCTTCTGAGCAAGAGGGTCTTAACTTCGAGTCTTCTTAGCAAAGCACACAGGGTTCAGGGCTGTTCTGGCACTCTGGCATTAATTTAAAAACTGACACCCCCCTGCTGTTGCATCAGTGCCCGTGTGTGTCTCATCTCACGGTAGTGACTCACCTCTTTTCTCACCTTTCTGGTCAGATTGCATCACTGGATGTGCTGGAACCAGATATTGTGATGTGTGGGCTGATCGATAACAGAAATCTGCCCTATTTTGCCTGCAGCAGGTGAATAGTCAGTAAAAAAGGATGTTGGTGCTTCCCAAAAGCGGGCTCAGATCTCAAGGGGCTCAATATCATCTGTACCTTTGGTGCGTTTGCAATTCCTGCTTTCTTTGCAGTAAATATTTTTACTTTCGGCTGAGTTAGAACCTAATGCAACAACTGCTGGAAGATGTTTTTTGGGGCCTTGGCAAACAGGAGCAGTTTATCAACCAGAGCAAGTGCTAGTGTGAATTCAGTCCCTCATGGCAAACCAAACACGGGCAAGAGTCCCTCCAATGCAGGAGCAAATCTTCCCTTCCTGTGAATCCTCTTCCTTTGGTGCACAGGAGTCTGGACTGAAAATACAGTGATTAATGAATTCTTAAACAATGCTTTCCTTTTAGGATTGAAAAGCCTAAAACCATTGGAATTATTTCCTTCCAAGGGGGATAAAAGCAACACACATGTACAGCCCGTGAGTTTATTGGCATTAATTATATGGTAGTGATGTTTCGTGTGTGACAGAAGAATGAAGTCATGCTTTTATCAGTGGCATTGATATTAGTATTCTTTTCCATGGGAGATACATGGCTGACAAAATGTTGGTGTTGCTTAAGCTATTATTGTTTTATTATGCCATTGATTTTATTAATATGCTGTTGTTATGCTAATGAATTGCTAGGGTTTGTGTCTTGGAGGTTTGTTCACAAAATATACCCTGAATGGAGGAAGTGCAGGAAGCACAAAAGTGTCATACATGCACGTCTGTTGGTTTTATAATATATATGTAAAAAAAATTAGGAAAAGTACTGTGAAGTGCTTATACTCAGCCAGTGAACTTTCCTACTGAAATGTATTTTTCAGTAACAGAGCCTCCTCATTTGCCCTTGCTTGTTATTTTGCAGTACAGATGTTTATTTTCAGCTGTTTTACAAGTTAATGATGGAAACCAAGGGTCACTGAAAGACACTCTGTTGATTTCAATAAGAAGTTTCTTGAAGTCTTTCTTAATTTTGTGTTGTAAAGGGTGAGACTTTGCAGGGAAGTTTCTGTTGCAGCATCTCCTACAAAACACTGCAGTTTCGTGTTCTGGGAGAAATCTGCACGGGGTCTTATTTGTAGCTGGAGATATGGGGTGTGGCCTGCCCTGAGCAGTACACTGCAGACCCCTTCTTGTTTTGATTTCTTACCACCTTTGGAAACTGTGGTCCCGATATCTGAAGAGCAGGACTATAAATCTGCAGTCACTTTAATCTTATTTTCATTTAAATGTTTATTGGAAATCTCGAAAAAATATATATATTCAGCATCAAACCCCTGTAATTTATACTGCCTGTGAGGGCATTCTTGGGTTATTATGCTGGAGGTGGCTGCCTTCTGTGATCACTGCAAAGCAGATTATGTATAATGCCTATGAGTTGGGCTTTATCTACTTACTTTGCTGTTATTATCAATAATAATGAATGTATATGAATTTTTCCTTCACTGGAAGTAATGAATTAGTTCAAAACGTGAATCCTGAGTTCACTTTCATAACTTCTTGCTGCTTGTCACAGTCTTTTCACAGTATCTTCCCAACTGCCATTTGAAACTCGTTGGGTCAGTCCCCTTACGATGCCAGTAAAGAGAATCCTATAAATTCCTCTCTCTTGAGGCAGGGATGGAGCCAATGAAACAAAATTAACAACATGATCAAAGGGGCTGGAGAAGATTTTAAATACTCTCATCAAATATACAGCTTTCTGCATGAAAGGGAGCAAGCGCAGAGGAAATACCACTTTTCTCATCTGCTACACATTTTTTAGAAGTCTCACGGTCCAAGATAAGCCCAGTGAATTCCAACCAGCAGGCACACTTCTCTCAGTATTTGAGATGTTCCTTGTGAAGTTGCCAGAAATGCAAAGCAAGGGTGATAGAATAATGCTGTAACGGAAGATCAAACTCATTCTTTCTGCTACATTACTCTAATTTTTGTAATGCCCTCCCAGGAGCATAAAAGATCCTTGATGCATGGAGCAATGCTGATATAAATTATTAGCTCTCTGCTCCAATTTGTTCATCCTGGATAGTCAGAAAATGTGTTTGTTTCAAACTAAAACCTCTGCTTTCCAATTAGATGACAGTAAACCATTTTCTGTTGGCTTGTTTTTATTTTCCGTAAGAATATTTGAAGGCAGAAGCTAAGTTATTTTGACTTTTAAATTTATATTTTCAAGGATAGGGGTTTAGGATCCAGCTGTCTACATCAGCATGAAATTATTGAGATTGTTTGTTTGTGGTAGTAAACCAGTTCGTAAAAGACTTGGAGCATAAGCTTTGTGATAGATACTTCCAAAACTATGGTGATAGTATTTACTGTTAAGTCTGGCAATGTGTTGCAAATTAATGATGACTCAATTTTACCCTTTAAATTCATTCATCAGAATGTCCAGATTAGATTATACTGACTCCAGGCTTTTGCTTTAACAGGCTATGCAAACCCCTGTGGAGAAAGAATAGGAAATTTAATAGGAGCAAGAATAGTAGGATTCTACAGGAATTTAATAAAGTCCTACCAAAACTTTTAAGATTACCCCTGGAACTAAACAGTAAGTGATACCTCGGCTAGACTTTTGCAATAGCTGGTAAAACTGGATAGCAGTGACACAGCTACCTAGAAAATTATGTAGGATTTTTGAGGAAAAAAAACTCTCAAAGAATCTGAAGACTATGATTTTTTAATTTCCAAAAGAATGTTTCCATGCAGGACTATTCAAGTCCAACCTATCATTAAGATATCAGATCTGTAATGGAAAAACCCCAGGTAGAGCAGAGTCTGCGTCAGTTATTTTTACATTCCAGGCATTGCCACCTCTTTTAGAATGAGGCCACACCTTGTGGCCAGCTTGAAACGTGGAACTAACCTCTGGCTTCAGCTGAGCCCTCAGAAAAGAATTTGATGCTTATCTCTTCTGCTTGAGCTATTTCCCCCTTTGCGGCGAGATTCCGTCACCCAGCCCATCCTTTGCATGTGATTGAGACAATTAATTTAGGAATTATTCGAGGAGTAAGAAGGTTTCAATAGAAAAAAAGAGAAGGAGCTGCATTGTGAGAGAGGCACTTCCATAGAAAGGGTTGGCTGCAAAGAAAGGTGAAAGAACATTTGTTTGGGGCAATGCAGGTGGCACCAGAGCACTGGAGTTTGGTCCTGAAGACACAGCATTCCGCTCCTCGCTGGAATTCCTCCTCCTTCCAGTGCAGTGAAAAATCCCTTCTCCCTGGCTGAGCAGGTATTTTTCATTGTGATATGAGCAGCACTGAAGACATGAGTAAGAAAACAAAGCAAAAATCTTTCTATTGCCTGAGATGAATAACCCATGTGGGTGTGGAGAACTTCCTCTGACTTCAGAAAAAGAGGCAAAATCTCAATTTTTAGTTAAGTTTCATTACTGGGAATTTGGGGTAATTCCTACAAAATTTGATAAATGAAAAGTAAGAAATTGCCTATTTCCTTATAGTGCCTGAACTTGTGTAGTTTATAGAGGAGTTTTCCAGTCATATCCCATACTGGTGTAAAGGAAAAGTGATTCATGAGCTGTGTCATGCTTTCAGAGATACAACGTACCCTGGAACTCAGTGGGTAACTGATTCCAGTCCCCTGCTACCCTGAGCAGTTCCTTTCCAGGACACGCTGCTTGAACACTCACAAAAACAACAATTATGTTCCTTCTAGACACGTGGGAAGAGTTGATCCTCCCCTGGAACAGCAAAGACTTCAAGATACTAAAAAATATAATGGTAGAAAGGTGTGAGGGGATCTTAGTTATGGGATCAGTGATGAGAGGGGAGGGAAGAGCTCTGTCCATAAGAAACATCAGCATCTGTTGGAGCAAACTTTGGTTTCATAGCTGGAAGTTCAACCCAGCTGAAAATTCATGAGGTGGAAAACATAAGTCCAAAGTTCCTTGCTTATTAGCACAGTTCCTGATGAACTGGATCTCTAAGGGAATTAAAAAGTTTGATCACACAAGACACTTTCAAAACATGAAGAGTAATTTTGAAGTTGGCTTTTAAAAATCTTCCTTTCAGTGTTTGATGGGGATGGTTGTTGATGTGTTTTGGGTCTGATTTCTGGTGTCCTTTTGGTATTACAGGAGTCCATGTAATACCATGATTTTTTTAGCTTCATCATTGCTCATATAAGATGAATTTTGCCGTCATGTTTTTAGTTTGCAAGATGATTATGTTGTGTTCTAGGACATGAATTTTATTTCCCGTTTAGTTCCACATCCCTACTTTGAAAGGTCTTTGAACAACTGTTCCTGAACTTCTTTTTGTGCATCCCTAATCACCTTTTTCTTTCCCTTGCTATGATTTTTGAATTTTTCCACTCTTTCCTGTGAACAGTTTGAATTCTGAGGAGGTGTTAGAGCATTTTATGCTCATGTTATTTTTATATTGGAGTACTTCAGTAGGCCTGTGGTTTTTTGGTTTTTAAATTACAGCCATTTCTATTGTTAATATTCAGAGAAGATGGTTTGACCTATAAGTTTGACTCTTGTGATTGTTTCTGGAAACTTGTGAGCCATCTGTTAGGTACTTTAAAGGAAAGTAGATGTCCATAAAACTTATGGAGGCATCACTGATGTGTGCAAATCTGTTTCTTTACTTCTGTATCTTAAAGTTCAAATGATTCAATATTCTGTATTCCCTAAAAGAGAAGCTACACCTGAATTAAAAATTTAACATGTAGCAAATTCAGCAAAAATTGAAGTCCATTATGAAAACAGGAGGTGTTTTGATAAAATCACTGTACTGCCAACCGGAATGTGATTGAGTTACCTTAGGAGAGGTCAGCCTTGGGTACAGCTGGTTTAAAGGGTGGCTCTTCCTTTGCAGGCTCTGGTATCAATAAAAGTCATTCTCGTGTGTTTTGCCTGATCCTGTTGTGCTGTGGAGGACGTTGCACCGTAACCGAGGTTCGTGCAGTAATTGCCTTCCTTGGGATAGTCCCCGTGTAGGGAGCACATCGCTCACAAATAAGGGTTTGCACATGCTGAGAGGAAATTGGCAAATGCTTTGAATGCATAATAGGAGCTATACTGAGGTTCCCATTAACTACTCCAGTAGAAAAATGTTGCAGTGGTCAAGTATTTCACTATTTAAGTGCTGACTAACAAGAAGGAATGTGATCCTGTTAGATACAACATCTATTTATAACTGATTGAAAAAATGAGGTGCCTGCTCAAAACCAAGTGTAGGGGATGGTATTTGCCAAATATATTGGTTTTTAGTTTAATTTACCCATTAAGTCAGTGGTAGGTTACAGAGTACTTTAATGTTAGCAGAATGCATCCAAACACGGAGTTCCTTTAAAAAGTTGCTAAGAAAAAAATGTTCATTCCCTCAAAAGATGCCGCCAGTCTGAAACTACTTTTAATATTAGACTAACTTGGTGAGGAAAGATATGCAGCATAAAAAAATAAGATCTTATATAGATAATCTATTAATTATAAAAGGTGAAAATAAATTTAAATTATTGAAAATATCACAAGCACGTTATTGTAAGTAAAACATTCGAGAAAAGTGGTGAAATACCCAAGTTCTCACACATACTGAGAATAATATTATTGGCATTTCTAAAAATGTGGTAGAAATTAATATTTAATTATGCATGACCTACTCTTTTATCTTGACTCTGCTGCAGTCCTGCTGCTTGGAACTAGAGAAGTAACCTCAGTGGAGGAAGTAAAGTAGAATCTCTCATGCTTATTCTCCAGCAAAGCCCAAACCTTCACATAAAAGCCATCAGCTTTAATAAAATATGTAAAAATGAGTATCCTTGTTAACTGTTATCTGGCAGAATTCTTGGAATGGATTCTGACATCCTGGTCTGTGTGTTCCATTATACAAAGGACACGGGCTTTGGCCACAGCTGGCTGGGAGAGAAATCCTTTGCTGTAGGAGCATTCCCTGCTGGGGCTGCAAAGCTGGACCTCAGCCCAGGAGCTCTGTCCTGACTAATATGTGCTCTGCTTCCTGCACCAAGTCGAGCTCTGACGAGGAGAGGAGCTGTTTCTGACCAATAGTTTCCTTTCTGTGTTCTTAGTCTCCAATACAATTGGAAAGCTATGAAAAAGGAAAGCGAGGTTCAGAACAGTGTGTCTCCTGTGACTTTTTTCTTTGTCCAGTTGTGAGTATTGAATATCTTGTCCAGAATTCTCATACCAATGTTAAAATAATGTCTTCTTAGCTAGTCCACAATGATGAAGTAGAATTTTTCAAGAGACGGATTGCTCTGAGAGCGGAAGATTATTACGTGCAATTCACTCTGTTAAACTGAGCAATAAGCATTGCTAAATTGAGCTTTCTCAGTGCTGGGTGGTCATTCTTCTAGTTCTTTGGTAAAAAGAGGGGATTGGAACCAAGTTCCCTGCTTGGATCTGATCATCATACCAATCCCTGCCATCTGAGCTCCTAATTATGATTTACTAAAAACTTGGCACAGAGCCCAGATCTGCTAAGGAACTGGAATTGAGTGTCCCTGCTGGAATCAATTCACATGTCAGACCATGTAGCAGTCATGGATCCCAGGGTGTGATCCCGCTGGGCTGTGTGACAGCAGTGCTTTAATCCCATCATCACCATCCCTGGCCCTGCTGGGTGCTGCAGGCAAGGCCGGCACCAAGAGCCTCTGCTGGGATGTGTGGTGCCCTGCTTGGGTGCACTGCCATGGCCACCCTCCTGCCCCACACCCCTGCATCCTCAGCGCAGCTCAGGGCTGAAAGAGGATCTAGCTGTTTGTGGCTGAATTATGGGATCAGGGAACAGGGAAGGAGCAGGGATATTGACCTGAAAGTGTGCATAGCATCAGCAAGGAAGCATGAGACAAAGCCCCAAAGGTGAACTTTATGTTCAGTACATGAAAATTGTTGCCTAAAAGTATTGTAACAGGGCTACTTTCTGCTGTTTGTATTAACGATGATGAGATGTTTTTCTAAATATTTCACTTCAATAGCTTCCTGGAAAAATGAGTGTGAATGCTAAATTGTGTTATATTATCTGGTAACAAAATTTGATGTCCGGTCAACCTATAGACAGAATTTTGAGATATCCTGAGTTGGAAGTTGGAACCCACAAAGATCGAGTCCAACTCCTGGTCCTGCGCAGGGCAGCCCCAACAGTCCCACCATGTGCCTGAGAACATTGTCCAAGTGCCTCCAGTCCCTCCTCACACGGCTTCTGCTCCAGACCCTTCACCATCCTCACGTCCCTCCTTTGGACACTCTCTGATAGCTTTATGTCTTTCTCATATGTGGTTCCCAAAGCTGCACACGGGGCTCGAGGTGAGGCTGCACCAGAGCAGAGCAGGGCAATCACCTCTTGTCATTCTTCCTCCCAGTAAAATGAAGCAACACGGTATTTTTGGAGAATCTTTTGGTTTGTGGTTAATTGTAAACAGCAAGGTTGGATGGTTTTCAAAATATTCCTCAGTCAGACACCTAGCAACTCACAGAACTAAAGAGTCATTGTCCTCATTAGTTATTAGATTCTTGGTTACAGTGTTGTAAAAATTCCTTCCTTCACTGGTGTAATGATGGTCACTTAAGTTCTCTGGCACTTATTTTGGGGACTGCACCATTAATGTGAATATTCCAACCTGTGTCAAGCTATCAGTTTCTCCAGTTAAACAACATGCTTTATAATTTCTGACTGCGTTATTAACATGCATTTGGAGAGGCAAAGACACAAAGCTCACTGTAATATCCTTTAATGAGAGAGAAATATCAGAGTTCCTTTTGGCCTAGTGTCAACAGAAGGAGATGACTCCGTCTGAAGGAGTGGCTGTTCACTGATCTAAATATTAACCTACGAGACTTGGCAGCACAATGAGCCTGTTCAGCTGACTGATGCAGGACTGATATCTTGCACTGAACTTATAGAGAATCATTGTGTGTTTGAGGTAACTTATGGCTTTTGTCATCCTTTAACTTCATCAGCCTTCAAAATAATGAAGTATTTTACTTGCCAGAAAATGTCTTGATGGGCAAAGCTTGCTAAGATTGCTGAATGCCTGCCTTCTTTTATGGTTGTAGGTTAGTTCTGGAAGACTCTTTAAAGACTGGGCTCCTCAGACTCACAAATTTATAGAATAACTTAAGAATAACTTAAGTGTAATCGTGCAGTAAGTATCCAAAAGCTGATGAAAAATCAGGTTAGAGGTATTTTCTTTTCCTACCACAGGGCCAGTTCTGCCCTTTATATGAAATGCAGGTGACCTCTATGCAGCTGCAGTGGAATTTGACCTTCAAGCAGTGTTTTCCCAGCAATGATCAGGCACCTTCTTTTGTTTTTAATACAGTCATATAAAATTATCACCTTAATTAAAAGGAACACTGTAAGCACTCAGCCTTCTGCCTAAATTTCAGACCCCTCTTGTTCCTTGCTTTGTTGAATGAAGATACTGTGTTCCCTTTCATACTGCAATATCCTCTATATTTCATAACCCTTCCTGTTCCTTCAGACTGGAGTTATTCAGCACAGTCAGAATTAGGGCTCACTCATCAGGAAACATGGATTTTATAAATTCATTACGTTTCTTTCCTCAGATACGATTACATACTTCTGTCTTAATAAAAAATTCCATCTGTAGAAAGAGTTTCAATTGTCATTTGTAGCTGTATAAAAGCAACATTTAACATCACTGTAAAAGTCCCTGGGTGCAAAAAGTCAGGAACAAATAGTCTTGGGAAATGTTGGTGATGCCTGCGAAGAGATCCCCAAACTGCACAGTACTTCTTTTATCAATAATTACCAGCCTTTATGTAGAAAGTTCATTTAACCAGACCTTTCTCTCTGTTGCCCGGTGAGATTAAAACGTGGTAAATGGACAGAAGTTAAAAGATTATCTAGCAGGAGTAGACTAAATTTTTGAAGCATAGCCAATAGTAAATAGAAGGTGGATTTTATTGACGCTATTAACAAAGGCATTTTGGGCACTGGCTCCTAGATAAGCTACAATTTAATATTTCAGTTTCAGCATGAGAAACTTTAGGAGTTTCCTGTATTCTTAAGTGCAGGTTTTGATATTAATTTTCAGAGCCATCCACCTCTTTTACAAAATGCTGTCCTCCTCCTACACAATTTAGTTGTTTCACAATTGCATTGCGAAGCAGACGAATTTCCTGTAAGTTTACAAATAATGCGGTCTTTGGTGCTTTTTAGAAAGCAGCCTTGAAGTCTGAACTTTTAGCCCCTCTGATGATTTCATTTTTTGCGGATGAAAATTGTTTGTGGACTTTTCCCTAATTTGTCAATGAGATGATCAAGTAAATGGTGTTAAAAACCCAGCCACCCTAGGAATAGTTTATTTCACACATTTAATTGCATTTCTTGAAACCTATTTGTTGGCAAAGTCTGCATTTTGGGGCTTTGAATAGGTGAAGATTAAAGTCATGCAGAATGATCATTGCACTCTCGTAGTTCCTTTTTTCCTTCGGAGCATTTTTTGTGTTAGAAATGTCAACACTTGAAATCAGATGTGACTGTGCCTCCCTGCCTGAGCAGGTGCCAGGTGGAGAAGAGCCTGTCCCAGTGGGAGCCTCCTCTCCCCAGCTCTCCCAGGGCCGGTGCTCCCAAGGAAGGGCAGAGCCAGTGCCTGACCCAGCCGCCTAAAATTAGATCCCGATGTCAACCCTGGAGTTAAGCCCTGACTACTCAACTTTCATGAAACTGCTTTTGTCATTGCTTGATGCCTGCTGGTCCACTGAGCAAGCAGGTAGCAGGGCTAATCCTAAAAATTCATGGTTATTTTTGCAGTGACCTTTCGAAACAACCTGGAAATGGTGTCATTGGGATCGAATCAGAGCTCTTGGTAGTTTATTAGGCTCATGTCACTCTGCGTTTGCCTCCAAAACATTTCATTAGGTATTCCAAGTACTCGGTTAATGTACTTAATTTAACCCAAGACGACCTTTTTTTCCATTTGAAATAAAATCATGGTATGTTTTGGCTTTGAAAAAAAAAAAAAAGGGAAATGTTTGGCTTTTTAGCTATTTTGATTTTTTAAGGGCTGAAATTACAAGGTCTGTCTTCATCAAAATGGAAAAATCACTGTTTAGTTGTCACTTAAACTTTACCCTTTAAATATCCCAGCATTAGTTTTTCTGATGCTGTAGTTATTTTCAGATTACTTTTGTGGGAGTAGAAATGCATGTAAGAAAAACATGTATTATTTACAGAAATAACTTAAAACTAATAGTATTCTGAAAAAAAACCCAAACAAGCTACCCTGTACTTGAAAGCAGTTTGATAATTAAAGAGAACAATTTAAAAACTAAAAAAAAAAGTGCAAAGCAATTTGGAAAGGAAGTAATTTGTATAACTAGCAAATGTTTAAATAGAACAGGACTATTTCCTGCAGCGTAGGATCCTTTGCAGAGTGTTTCAAACAGTTGAACTCACAACAGGAAGTAATTTGCTGTTGAAAATAAGATCACATGAAACTCACTGCCTATAGTGATAAAAGGGAAGTACTTCACTTGGTGGAACTGCTGGTTAATGTGAGGCATCAGAGAAGGTTCGTGGCACTGTGTGTTTTAAATTAGGTTGGGATGTCTGAAGCAGGAGCACAGAAGATATGACAGTCCCATGGAACAAGCACTAAATGAACAAAGGTCCCACCGGGCATCAGATTACGTGAAATGCTGTTTGAAAACATCAAAATCTTTATCGTAGGTGCTGGGAGTGTGAAACCAATCAAACGAGGATGTTACAGATCTCTGCACTGTCACACACAGGAAAATAATTGATGACAGTGAATAAAATTGTTTCTAAGTTCCTGAGCAGGCCAAGGTGTGGGTATGGACCTGTAAGTAGAAAAATTAAACACCTTGAAAACCCATATGCATATTTCCTCTAAAGTGGCCACTGTCAGGATGATGTTTGAGGATACCTGAGTATGCACTTGGAGACACTAAACCAGTATACTTCTAATTTTGATGTACTGCCCTTTTAGGTGGCAGTGAGGCATTCTTTTTTAGAGGTTGAAGAAAAAAGTCAATTCTTAGTATTAAACAATGCAGAAGGATTAAAATTTTTTGGAGCTGATGCACAAAGTCGCTCCTGTCAGCTGCATCAGCTGCTCTTTTTGTCCAATCTACACATTGCTTTGATAAAACAGTGTATTTTTATAAACCTCTATATATTTGATGATGTGCCTGTTTCATGGGGGTTTTTTTTACTATGTTGTTGCCCTTGAAGGACCTCTGAGACTTTCAAGACTGAAGCTGCTGCTTAACCCACCGTCCTTATATTCCTAGAGAACTTAAGGCAGGGCTAGTGCTTTTCCAAAGCAACTTCTTTTCTTAGGGCCTAATGCCAAAATCAGCAGGAATTGTTGGGTTGACTCTGGTGGCCCACATCTGAGACACATTTGATCTGTCGGTCCATCTTTGTAAGGAATCATCCTTAGGAAATACTTACCCTTATTTATTCATTCTCTGGTACTGCCACGAATCTTTAACTGGGTTTGGATGATGCACTTGGGCATTCAACAGCAGATACAAGAATATGGTCATCTGCTCCAATCTGCACCTAATTCCCCAGTGTGATAGTGTGGGGTGTTCCTGACACATCTGTCTGTGATAATGAACGCTTTTGAATTTAGCAAAAGAAATTTAGCTCTATGCTTCAGTGTTAAATTATTATTATAATCTGAATTTTAATTAAATCTTCGCTATATAAACATGACATTTTAATGCTCTCGGTAATAAAATAGTATTTTATTTTAAGTAAGTCACTAGAAAGATGTAATAATAGTTGAGATCAAATATATTTGCTCTCATTCTAGGGGGAGAAATGATATAACACAGTGGTATGATTTATCCTTTTTTTTTGAACTATGTCCAAGTATGCCCATACATATGTAAAATAATTGCATTCCTACATTAGTCACAAGTGCTGCTCAGTGGAAGTGGTGTTGGTTCGAGTCATGTGGCTCATTTTGCCAGGAGAGATATAGTGTCTTCCTTCCTCCCGCTGAGATCAGCTGGGCTCTGGCAGTGAAGTCACTTGGAGTTACTTGACCCTTTAATTATTTGCTCCGTGAATTTGTCCGGGGTGTTAAGCCTGGAGGGAGTTTCCCCTGCTTTCCTGGGACACTGCACTGTAAATGTGCTGTACAACCAGGGCAGTACAGGATTGCTCTGCTGGGAGCTGTGGCTGCTCCAGAAGATGAGGAGTCTGCAGGGGAAGTGGACTCCAGGCCAGGCACGAACAGTTTGTGCAGTTTAAGAAATTTGTCTCCTTTTGTTGCTTTATCCAGAATCCCAAAGCGACAGGCTTGGATCCTGCTACTGAGATCAGCTCAAAATACACATGATGTAATGGTTTAATTCCCAAAGTCCTGCACACTTGGGGCTCTCATTAAAGTGGAGATTACCAGTAGAGTGAAACTAGTTGAAGTTTTGCTTCCCACAGCACGCGTTAATTTTTGCAGTTTTTATTCAAAATCGTCGTTGTCCAAATACTTTCCTTTAATCACAACATGCCATGCCGACAGAGTTATTTACTTAGTAATCATGCCATACCTCAACATTTATGCATATTCATAGCACCACAGAAAAAATTATGGTATAAAAGTTGCTTCAGACCAGTGCAATCACATACACTGATAATTTAAATGGGTATTACACAATTATTTATTCAGTCTTTAAAAGGGGAAAAATCAGTTTCCAAAGCAACTGCTATATTGTGTGTAAGTAATGCTATTTTTAAGATAAAGGACATTGGTAAGGCACACATATCAGTATCTCTTAGAAAGGTACACACTTTGCAAAGGGGAAAAACACCAGGACTGTTACAATCACTGAATTAGTAAAAAAAAGAAGTCAGGACCTGTTTGATAAGTATTTCCTTATAACTGAGTTTTATCACCATTCTTACTGCATTGTCAAGTCTTCTGACAAGACTTTTAAGTAATATTCAGGAAAAAAAAACCCAAAGAGAAATAATAATATGCAACAGCAAGAGAAATATGTTTGTGTTCAGGGTAAGTCTGGGAGATCAAACAGCATTTGGAATCCAAAGCGTGCAGCCAAACACACAACATTTATACCATTGCAGAAGACTCTACATAAATGCAGGCTATGGAGAATCATCTCCTTCCCTTTATTCTGTTCAGCCAGTAGAATATTGCCCTATCCTTGCTCTGAGAGTTGGGAACATAATGTGCTCTGTATTCCTTGTCACAGAGCAAATGCTTGAGGCTGAAGATGTTTGCATATCACTGTTATGGGCTGAACAACCATGATTCTGTGTCAGAGTGGAAAATAATAGCACATGACGTAAGCTTCAGTAAATCATTTCTGTCCTAAGTGCACTCATAACCAACTTAGAGACTTTTAAAATGCCTGGTTTTACTTTTTGTTCTGGCAGTCCAAAGGGCACGGAAGAATATTGAAGAAGAGCTGGGTTTTATTCATCATATTTCAAATTTTTCTGTTAACATCCTGTTCATGAGTAGACTGACATTTCCTTGCACTTCAGAATTGTTTACAAAATAAGTTTCAAAAAAAATCCTGGTCCCTGGCTCACTATAGCCAATACATCGTGAATGCCTAATGTAGATCAAAGCCCTTCAGGTGGGATAAGTGAAGTGATGCTGTGCTGAATATTATGGCTTATTTCAAATGCTTTTTGTGAACCTGTAGGGTTATGAATATGAATATCTCTTTCTGTTAGTGTTACACAAAAATCTGTATTCAGAAACCCTGGAAAACTTGGCTTGAAGAACGCCTGCAACTTCACCCCTGCAAAACCTTCTGACTTTGAACAGCCAAGATACAGCAATAGTGAAACTGGACCTAGTGGAGGTACTCTGATGGTCTACATTAAAGGTATGATGTTCTGGAACAAGTGTTTTTCTTATGGGGAAAAAATTTAATTAAGAACAATTTGCCCAAAGTCTGTCCTTCTTCCTGCTTGCAGAAGGTGTTGATGCACCTCTTTGAAAGATCAGACCATTCAGACTCTGGGTTGCTCAAATAGTTGCTGCCATGATTCTGTAGCTGAAGAGCAGGGCCCAAAATGAGCAGGCAAGAAATACGGAATTGATGCAAATTAGGGACTCACCTCCCCCAAAGGAAGTTTCCTGGAGTTTATTGCAAAGGAGCATTTGCCCAGCTCTGAGTGAGATTTTCAGAGCTGTGTAAATAAGACAACTTGCAATGAAAGAAGTGCACCTGGGTTTTCCTACAACTCATGGGTGATCCAGTCTGTTCGGTTAGAAATAGAGGTGATTTATGTATTATTAATCTATCCAGTAAGTTCTTCAGTCATTTCTGTTGTTGGCTGAATAAGGCTTCAAATCATCTTCTGTCCAATTTGATGAATAACAGCAATGTCTGAGCCCGTGGCTAATCCAGCATTAGTCATTTCTCCGCTCAGGTGTGGTATCAGTTTCTCAGTTCAGGGAGAGTCATCTATGGAGAGGTATTTTGGGAGAAGCACGAGCCATGGATCAGTGCATGCATCCTTTTTGTGGCTCAGCTCTGCAGAATACTGCAGGAGAACTGTTGTCTCTGATATCAGGATCAGAGAGCACAGCAGGCACATCATCCAAGTCCATGCAGAACCCTGTTTTCTCTATAAATTGGATAAATCCTGTTGGTCTCTGATAGAAAGTGACTTGAAATATTTGATGGTACTTCATTGCATTTAGTATGCCTCTGCAGTAGTGGAAATGGATAATCTGGATTAGGAATCCAGGAGTGTGACACTTTCACCAGAGAGAGGAAGATAAGAGAAATAGTGTTAGAAAAGATGCATCTGTTTTAATTTGTCTTTATTCCCTAACTGTGGATATGAAGGGCTTTTCCTGGCTCCCTCTGCTGGCTATGAGGCTGGTTCAGCTTTTTATATTTATTTTTTTT
>VZTA01001184.1:337648-648519 GCA_013398855.1 Mohoua ochrocephala
CCCCCCCATCCTGTTCTACACATTCTTCTCTGCTTAAATACACAATTGTTTTTATGACTAATTCCTCTTTTCCATTGTAAGATTACCGTGTGATTCATGTTTAAAAATGAATCGATCATTTAAAAAAGCATCAATTACTCCAAGTACATAAACAAAGGTGAAAAAAGAGAGAGAAACGTGTGAAAGTCATAAAATAGCAGTAATTTCCACTATGACCTAAGTTTTTGTTAATGCTGAATTTAAATAATGAAAGAAAATAATAGCAGCAACATAGCAGCAGCTGCCCCAAACATGAAATGTTTGTATTATGCTTTATGCAGTTTCTCTTTCCTAGTCACCTGAGATTTGAAATGCTGCACCTGCTCTGTAGTACTTAAGCAATAGTAGTGCTTTGGCCTGACATTGAATTTCCATCTCTAGAAAATTTAGGTATAAACTGATTAAATCTGACAGTTCTCCTGTAGAGCAGGTAGTAACTACCATCCCAGATGGAGCCCAGAGCAGCCCCAACCCACAGAAGGGGACGCTAATCAGTTAAGGTTTAGCAAAATATCAAGTCAAAGCAAAACCCGACACTTGCTCAGACATTCATTTTTCACTGTGAATTCCACTATCCAGGTGTAGTTTTCTACTTCATCAGCGACTGATCACAGTTATTGTTGTCTGGCTGGTCTTTAGCACACCCAGAGTCGTGGTGTGTGCTTGGGTTTGGAGTTTGCTCCGACAAAGTCACAGCCCCGTTCCAAGGCTCTGCTGAAGGAGCACCAACAGGGGCTGATCTTCCACGGAGAAACCTTGAGCACTGTGGCCACTGCAGCAAGAACTGCAGTAGCCAAGCAGCTGCATGCCCCAACTGCCTCTGCTCCGACCTGGAGTGGGGCTCCAGGAAAAAGTATCTTCCAGTTAATGTGAGCCCTTCCCTTCTGAGAGTCACCTCCCCAGAGATGGGCTCCTGTCTGCCTCTGTCTTTGTTGAAGTCCTTTGTGTGGGAAACAAGCTCCTGGCCTAAAGTTTCTTTGTGTGCCATTTTTAACACTCCCTGGTGACTCAGCCCAAGTCCTGTGGGAATTCCTAAGACATTTTGAGGGTTTTGCAAATGTTGCCTTGTACCTGTGAGGCTCCCTGTGTTCCCAGAGTTAATGGGCAAATCTGTTAGCAGTAGGCAGAAAATTCTATTAAGATTCTTGTATTAGTCTTGCTGTTATAATATATGGATGCTGCAGGATCTTGAATGTTTCTATCCTTACAGCTTCCTGCTGAGATGATATTATTGCTTGGGTTAAAAGCTAAGTGGCTTTGTGTATGTACACACTCGAGTCAAATGTATGATTGCTAATAATCCGTGTGGCATGAATGGAAAAGAGTTTCAGATGTGATAATGTAGAGCATCCCTTCGGTGAGAAACTCACATTTGGTTTGGGCTGCAATCTGGTTGAAGATTTCGCTTTTTTCTTAAATTTGGGCTGCCATTCTCCTGGCACTTTTTGGTTGTTTTTATCCTCATTAAGAAGGGAATATAAACTCAACTTTGAAAATTTGCCTCTTGAAAATTTTATATACAACACTTTTCTAGATGCAAAATTAAATTTTTTACTAAGTGAAAAAGTTAAGTTTTTAATAAAGTAAGAGAACTGCAATGAAAATTATCAAAATGTAGAAAATTATTGAAATAACTTGAGAGTTTTCATTTTTTTGACAAGAAGTCTACATTTTTAGTGATTGGGGTAGAGAGATAGAAGACAGCAATTCCGAGATGTTCCAACCTCTCTTCCACCAGCCGTGGAAACTGATTTTGGGTGTTGCTCTTTTTAACGACTTGTGTCCAGGCATAAGATCTGAGATCCTGACCTGATCCTGCAGCCCTGGTTTGAGAGCGGTGGCAGTGTCAGCTGGGCACTGCAGCCCAAGCTCACCCAGGAGAGTTTTAGAAAAATGCATGGTAATACTGAGACAGGCTTTGCTTTCTAAAAAAGGACTTGATTTGTAGGTTTTCACCAAGAGGACAGTGCCATCAGACCTCAATAATCACTGTCCTTTCCAATTGACTGTAAAAGTCCCTTGTCTGACCTTTCACAAGAACAGATCACATACTAGAGGTGAGTTTATACAGTAAGGTCCCTCCAAGTGTAGAATAAATATCCCAAATTCACTTCTGCTTGCATACAAGGGATGATTTTAACATCTCATTTGGAATTTGATAGTAATCCAAATATATCACGCCATGAATCAGTTTTAAAATATCAAAACAAAGTTAGATCAGTGAAGTTACCTAGCTGAGTTGTTACTGCTGTACAGATGCTCATGGTTTGGTCAGGTGTCCACCACCCCACCTGGTTGCCTTTGCCCCTTTCTATCGGGCATTTGCTGCAATGACTTTTGCTGGAAGAGCTCCTGTGTTTCCAGAGCCCAGGGTAATAGGATCCTTTCTGCTTAGGTAATGAAAGGCTGAAGCTTGATGACAATTTACATATAAACCATTCACATCAGTCTGTTTGGATAAAACATCATGAGAATGTCATGCAGTATATTTCCTACAAAGTTCAATAAAGAGAGATTTAACCTGCTCATATTTTAGCAGGTGTTTTCTAATGCATCTTTCCCCTGACTGCTTACAGACTTTTCAAACCCTTATGATTCCATCTTCTGTTCCAGCCGATGTAAGGAGCACAGCCTGTCACTTGGTTGAAGATTTGCATCTGATTCCTCTCATTTTTTCAACTTCTTATCATATTAAGAGCGTTTCTGATGGAAACAAGATGGCTGATCAGGAGCAAGGGCAAGGATAGGCCACCTCTCCGAAAAGTGACTGTGTCTATAGGTGGGCGTGTGATTTTTTCTGAATTTTTATTCAGAAGGGGAATCTTTGAAATATTAAAATACAGTTCCTCCAGCTGCTGGGCTTTTTCTGCTTTTCATGGGTGCTGTGCATGATAGAGCTGTCTTTTCACCAAGGCTCCTCGTGTGACAGATGATATCTATGTATTGCCCTGCTGTTTAATGTGAAGCAAATGGGATGGCTTATCTAATGTGACAGGTACAGTCGTCTGTTGTCAAAGCTGTGACAGGACTGACCAGGATTATCTGGATGAGCGGTCATCGTGATGCTGCAGCATGGAAGGTGTGGGCCTCGTGGATAAACTGCAGCAGTACAATGAGATCTACGGCCGCTGGAGTGGAAAAGACGAGGCAGGCTAGATGCTAATGTGATATATAAAGACATCAGACACTGATGAGTGAAATTAGGATAACGGTTTGGGGGTGGAGCTAAGTGGTGGAGGATGTATGAGATAAAGACCTCTTGGAAAATCTGATAGGCATTATTTGCAATAAAATAGGATGCAAGTTCATTTTTCTGCAGTTAGGCAGATGTCTTTGCAGACTGCTACTCTGCATTTTTTGGGACTCGGTGGAGGATTCTCCCAGTGCTCAGGCTAATAAGGTGCAGAGGCAAGTGACGAGCAGCCAGCAGTACGATATATTTTCACTAAATATAATTGCGAGCAAATGAACCAAGCATGTCCCTAGTTTAAAAGTTAGTTTATGATGTGGCTGCACTGTCCAATGTGAAATGAGAACCACATTACTGTAGCATTGATAGAACATAAAATTTTGCTGCTACAGCTGTGGTTTTCACAGGGCCTCCCAGTGCCACATTATGGACGTTCACTGGGGAATGAATTTTTCAAATTGTGATCTACATTTCAACAATAGAAATGAGCAGAAAGAAGGAGCTGAACATGCTGCTGGACCTCCTGCAGCACAGCAGAGTACACTCAAGAGCATTTGAGTGTGACAGCCCAGCGGGCTGCAAGGCTTTAGCAGGTAGTGTTTTCTCGAACCTGCATCTTCCAAAGCCATGCAGGTATACAAACCCCAAAGCTTTCAGCTGCAGGAAAGCTCACAAGGTTCTTCTGTAGGAAAACTTCCAGTGTTCAACCCATCGGGTGTCTGTCATGAGACCTGAGCTGAACTGGCAGCCTGTCTCATATCTTTTCCAGCGGGTGGGACTGGCAGCACTGCTGTAATGGTGTGGTTGGAAGGGTACATTTTAGTTTCTTTCCAAAGAGCACCTCTGTATCACAATGCAGAGACTTTTCATGGTTTGTAAACATGGAAGGAGGGTGTTGGGCATTCAGAGAAATGGTGTTCCTGCCTACCCTCACTGTGCTGAGGAGAATTTCTCTACATCACATCCCACCTGGCTTTTCTTGGGAAATGAAGACCTGAAGAGTAGCCTCAGTGGTTGCGTCCTAGCGCTTCTCTCTCGCTCTGAATTATGCAGCCTTCTCTTTAGCAGCTGCTGTTTCTGTGTTTCGAGGTCCTGGGCACTGGGAAGCTGTGGCTTGCAGTCAGTACCAGCTCGCTGTTCTGCTACTTAGTTAATTTTCCAATAAAAACAGTGTGATTATTAAATACAACTTCCTTATACCTTAGTGACCAGAATGATGTCAACGTGCTGTGATTATACACAGGAGCATCTGTGGGGTCTGGGAAAAAGAGATGAGATGCCTCGCTGCTATTTTTGGCACTGATGCTCGGTATTTCTTCCCTTTGCAGACCCTCTGTGCCGTTTTCTGATGACAAAACTGATCCCTGAGGGCACAATTGATATTAATGAGATGTAAATGGCAGATGAGGTGACAGATGACAGTGTCATCAACCAAAGAAATAAAGAACAGTATCATGAATAAGCACAAAACAGTCAGAAGACATAAATGGACTGTATATAGTATTGTTGAACAGGTTATTTTTTTAAAAGGTAATGCATTGGAAAAAGAGATAATCAGAGCATGAAATATTAGCATGAAGTGACTCTGACTATTGTAGCTCTTAGCAAACATTTTTTGGGGTATTTATTGTAGGAGGCTGAGTAAGAGAAAGATTATTCATTTATTTATTTAAGAGTGGCAGTGACAGAAGATGTGTGACAATGGAAAGCAGGTATTATGCACTTGCTGTTTAGGTTGGATGTTTTCATGGGTCACCACATGAATAAAAGAGGAGAACGAAAGATGGTATTTAGCAAAGGTCAGGAAAGCTTTAATCTGGAAGCCTAAGACATATGTCTTGGCATGTTAAATAATCTTGAAGCCTCGTAGAAGATGAGATTTTCACAAGGACTCTGCCTTGATGTTTACAGACTGATTCATGCCTGTCCAGCCACTGACAATCCATCTAATTTTTTAATCACTAAAACATGTAAAAGCTGCTGCCTAACTCACTGGTGCCCTTAGGAGCCCAGAGTTGAAGAATGGGCCGAGCTTATGAGGATTCCATATGGGTAATTCATTTCCCCCCTCATTCTGGCCTAGATACTCCAGACGTTTTGTCATCGTGTTTTTCGGTCTTTTTTTAAATTTATTTTGTCACTGATCCCCCATTGGGTTCTTACAGATTTCTGGTACCAACTCTGCCTGGTCAGAGCTGTTAATCCTCCCTCCTGCCCTTGCCATGGTGCTGTTGTCTTCAGAGGGTTATTTTGGAAGCACAGCTGCAAAAAGTGAACAGAAATTTACCTTTGCCCCACACTTTATTTGAAATTTGAAATGTGCTGTTCTGCCTCACTGGGGCACGGGAATCACTTCTCTAGGGTGAAGTGGAGTCCTTCCAGCTCAGCAGAACCTCTGCAAGAACATCTCTGTGTATCTTTTTCCTTCTCTGTATTCTCCTCCTATTCTTTTTCCTCTCACCTCGACTTTGGAGAGAGCACTTCCAATGAGCCATACAGGAAGTTAATGCTCTTGGCTGTACGTGACAAAATAGTGCTGTTATTATTAACAGGAGTGGTATCAAGCTTATAACATGTTCTTGTATCAATTAGACAAGGTATGGGATTATAATTAAGTTCTGTACACATGTTCTCTTAATTATTTCCTTAGTTAATAATGACTGTCTTCAGTGCCTCATTGATGCTTTTGTAATAGCTCCCAAAATTTAGATGGTTAGCCCACTTTATTGAATTCCTCTTCAGCTGTAACTTCAGTGTGATGTCACCTAAAATGTGGATTTTTTGGTTAATATATATATTTTTGTCATGTATGATACACAACAATTTTATGTTGCAAAAATAACTTGCAAAGTTCCAAATGGGGAAAGATTGATACCCTTGCTGTCGTGTAGGTTTATGACTCAGCTTCATTAAGGTCTAGTGAAGTTTAGACATCATTTGTGGCTCAATAGAAGGAAAAAATTCCCTGTTCCTGGATTTAGCCAGGGAGCTGCAGTTCTGTTATTTCTCCAGGAATGATATCAGTTGGATCCCCCTCCTCTTAAGTCACCGGCTTGAATCAGCTGGATCAACTTCTTTTGGTGTAAGTGGGAGTAAGAGTGGGTTGGAGTTGCATAAATTACTACATGTGGCTGACAGTAGACGATAGAATTTGAATTCTTTTTGTATTATTTTTCTGCTAAAAACTAAAAGGAAAAAGATTAAAAAATACTATGCCATTAAAATTCAAATATTTTAGTGTCAGGAAAAATTCAAGCCATGTCTTATTAATTCTTGGTCTGCTGCTTGTCAGGATTCGTTGTTCTTATCTGGCATTTGAAATTAAAACAGTACTACTTGCACTCACAGGTCACACCGAGTGTCTATCTGATTGGAAGACCCAAAACTTTTAGAGGCTTGTTTCTGATGTGAATGCTTAAATTAAAAATTCATAGTTCACTTTCCTCAGCTACTGTGCAACATTCCTTTAAAATTCAGTGTTCCAGTGAGCAATCTTCATTTGATACAATATTCATGGATGGTAATCACAGAAGGTTGCAATGCAGTCAGAGCAGATTTGTTTGGAAGTTCAGTGGCATTTGTTTGGGAGCCTTTGCTGAGTGCTTGTTCCTCCCTCCCCGATGCTCTGTGGTAAATTCCCCAGTTCTGTTCTTTGGCATGGGGAGTTTCTCTTGGGCTGCTTATTCTGGCACAAATGTGTCACTGAGCATCCCGAGAACCCACCCTTTAAAGCTGGGTAGCTGGAGCAGTTTGGCTTTTCTTGCAGTGCCTGCAATAAAACTTGTTTGCTCTGGTTTGACAGCACAGCCTTGCACTGATAATCCGGCTCCTGTTTCAGTCCATGTTTCTGTCACTCTGTGGACAGCAGAATTCCTTAATTTAGTTGTCATGGGTTGGATTAATTCAACAGGCTTTGGCATTAGTGCTGGATTCAGGTGCAACTATTTATCTAACTTGTGTGCTCTGGAAATCTCTTCTGGCACAAGTGGGAAGAGAAGAATACAGCAAAATACTGTGCTTTTTCCAAACAGCCCTTGATCTTATGATTTGACAAAATTCGTTTTGAGAGAGTTTTGTTGCAAGCCTACAGAATGAAATTGGCAACTCATCCTCAGTTCCCTTAGGGTGATATCTTCAGTGATTTATGTAAAAGTCTGTGTAGCTGAATATGTGGAGAGATTATTTTTGACATTCCTGGCTTGGATAAATGATGCATTTTGAATGGCTGGATACACTAGTTCTCAGGTGGCACAGATTTTTTCCCATGTAAAGAATAATGATAGTTAGTACATGTTTTCACATTTAATTATTTGAAACTTATTTCTATTTGCTTTTCTAATCAGAAGTATCATTTTCTTGCTACTTGAATTCAAGTGATTGTGAGGAGTTTCAATCACAGGTGTTTAAAGAACTGCATAAGGTTGAAATAAATGAATAAAATTGAAAGATTTATTCTGTTCCCCCTTTTATTCTGTAGGAACTCGCCTGTTTCAATTCTGGAGTTGCAGAGAGATTCAGTTGGGAAATTCTGGCAGGACTTTCAGGTACAGACCTGATAAGTATCTAGAAATCACAGTGTGCTTGCCTAGAACTTCCTAAACCAAGGCTGAACTCAAGGGCATTTTTATCTCCAGATATGCTCTCCTCTGTAAAACTATTCATAGACATATTTATCTGAAGCCAATATTTACCCATATTCTGGTTCTATTTTTAAAAAATTATTTGTTCCTTTTCTATTTCCTTTTGGAATATGCAGCATGGACTCTCACCTCCCCCATCACAAGTGATTCAGCATTTCAAAGGACTCGGTGTTTTCACTGTCACCACTTCATGTTCTACACACAGGCATCTGGAAACTCTCCCTGCTCTGCCTGTTTCCTTTTGAATTTATTGTAGAGCCTTTTTTCGCTGCCTTGCTCACCAACTCGGCCCCGCCCCTGATTCCTCAGAGGCTCCTGTGCCCTAATCAGGTTGATTTCTTGATCCAATTCACTTAGTGGAGTTGCCAATAATGTCATTTAATTTGGGGCACCAGTACCGTGTT
The DNA here is from genome assembly GCA_013398855.1 of Mohoua ochrocephala. Taxonomy (NCBI): domain Eukaryota; kingdom Metazoa; phylum Chordata; class Aves; order Passeriformes; family Acanthizidae; genus Mohoua; species Mohoua ochrocephala. Next base: position 345,922 of record VZTA01001184.1, read on the forward strand.
CCTTTCCCTCTGACACTCTCGCTTACTTTTCTTCTCACCGCTGTGTCATGAGCGGGGTCTGAGGAGCAGCCAACCCCATCTCCTGTCCCAGCGTACATTCACCAGAGCTCCTTGGTTTTCTTGGACACCCACCTACTACCCCACTCCTTCGCCGTGGTTCCCTCATCATGGAAATGTCTGCTTGGATTCAATGTGCAAATACTCCAGGAGCTCTGCTCTCAGGAAGGAAAATAGCCCTGGCAGGACTCTGAATAAAACAGGCTCTGAGTTGAATGGAGTGGCTGCTTTTAGGAAAAAGAAGCATTGCAGAGCAGCACAATATGGATGAGGTATAAATGAGTCATTTAAAGCCATTCCTTGTCTCTTTTTTCTGTGAACCAAATGTGTCTCTGAGCTGAGAGAATAAATGTGACATAAATCTGGAAAGGAGACTCCGGATCATTGTGGCATTGCCTGGTTTCCCTAGCGTGGCAGACTGCTCATGGTATGGTTTCTTGACAGGAGTAAGTTCTTGGTTTGCCTACACACTTGAAACTGAACCAAGTGACTTTCCTGTTTTCTTAACACATGATCAGCAAACATAACTCTTGTTACACTACATACCTAATTCCCATAATATTGTCAGTTGTGCCCTGACATAATGTGTAAAGACACAGAGGATCATTTCTTCTGTAGATGTAAGCGGGTGAGGATGAGAGGTATTCTGACAGCCAGGCACTGGCATTCCAGAGCTCTCTTCTCCACCCTTGAACAGAAGAAGCTGTGCATGTATGAGTTCCTGGGTAGGTAATTTTTAGGAAGGGAGAATTCTGGCTGAGACAGAGAAAGCATGTGAGGACACAACAGAGAGATTTCTAAGGAAATGCTTCTGGTGGAGTTGCATAATACCTATTATTGGGGAAAAAAAAATCATCATGTTTCTTGCTCTTTCTCTTCAGTGGGGGGAGTTTTAGCTTTCCAGTATCAACTGCACTGAGCAGATAGTAATGGATCAGCATTAGTGTGCCTGTCAGGGAAATGCAGGCTACAAGCAGCGTTTCCTGGATGGACTAAACCAGTTTACACAGATAATAAGGTAAGAACAGGTCCTGGAGTCTCCAGCTGTGGCTGCGCCATGCACAAACGACCAAAGGAAAGCTAAATGTGCTGTTTCACACAGCGTGCTGGGGACACAGCTGAAGAGACAAAGCAGTCTGTTCACTCATGGACTGTTCTGTTCTCCCTTGGACCACTCGGTCTTTGCCTGTAAACAGGGGCTGCAGAAACTAATGTCTGGAAAATAGGTGCTTCCCACTCTTGCGTCTGTAGAACCGTTTGCAAAACAAGTGAGTCTGAGTAGATAGACACGTTCCTAATCTTAAGAAAGAAACAGTTGAGGCTCATTCTGTTGGTAGATTATCTGAAGGGATTATGTCCCTGTGAGAATCCTGGTTAGCAGTGAGGGCTGCAGCAATGCCTTTGAGCTGTGTCAGGATGTGTGGATGTGCTGGCTGGGCAGCTTGGTTAGGGATATGTTGGTTTTTTGTGAGAGTACAAAGTCCTAAACCACTTCGCATAATTACTTTCAGTAGTGGCTAAAATAAATAAATCTATTACACCACAGTGATTATTTACTGATTTTTTAAAACACTGAGGTCCTGATATCCCTTTGCTTTGAAAGTTCAAAAAGACTGATAAAAGTGAGTGGTATCTGGTGAGAATAGAAATATTAATGTGTTGTTCAAGACAAGTTAAAACAGGGAAAGGCAAATGATAGCAGTGAGTCAGCCTTCCAGAGAAAATAACTAGTACAGACCTTTACTCTGGATGACACTATCACAACTCACTCGACTAGAAAAGTTCTGTACCAGAGGCCTTTTCCGAAGATGTCAGGGAGATAAAAAATGCAAAATTTAGTAGCCATATATGCTGAGAAGGATCAAGGGAAGATTTAGGAAAAACAAAAGAGGTACAAATCTAATTTCAGATGTGAGGAAAATGTTAGACCCATAAATAAATTATAGCTATGGAGCATTTAGAAGTGTAGAATTAATTATAGTCTTAATAGAAGTCTGAGAGCAAGAGCCTGCTGTGAAGGCATTACAGGGCTAATTAAGGCCAGTCTTGGAAACACAACACTTCACAAAAAAAATTTTTTTGAATGATGTGAAAATGCCGGTGCAGAAACCTCTCATGGAGTTATGCAACCACCTGTACAAAGGAAAGGTGCGTGTCAGAGGCACACTCCAATTTTATGTTCTGTGTTAAACAACTATCCTAAAATTGAGGCCTATTTCTATGGAAATGTTAAGTTCAGATGTTTTTTTGACGTGTTTTCATATTTTTACTGTCTCCTTTAGTCAAAACTGTTGTTCAGATTGGTCACTATGAAGCTAATGTGGATTTATGGCCTGTATGAACAAACTGCAGTTGGAATATAACACCGAATAGTTGGGGAATAAATTTAAAAGCTGCTCTGTTTCAATCTATTTGAAGTAAGGAGTCATAATTTTTTGTGTTGATTATTTTCTGTGAGCAGGAGAAGAACTATTAAAATGGAAATTACACTAGGTTTTGTGAACTGGGTAGCAGGGACTGCTTCTCCAAAGTGTGAATTCAATTACGGGCTGTAGTGAGAAGTGTGATGTTACAAATCTAATTGATAGGCAATTTGTTAAGGATATAGTACTCATAGATTTGCTCAGTTCTTTCATCCTGCAAGTACAATATGTTCTTGTGTAATTTTACTCAAGTGATCAATTTAAATCATAAGATTAGAAACAAATAGACATCTGTGGGCAGTATTGATGTGTCATACTCCCAAACCTGACATCCAAGATGGGGTGGTGGTAATGATGGTTGGTATAATTATGATTCAGTTCTGCTTGTTTATTTGTGAGAGGTTAAATGATCACAGGCTGGCTGGAGTCTGGTGCAATGGGTGAGATGTGGTCAGAACCATCAGTAAATTTAAAAATAGATTTCGGATCTAGCTGAGCTTAGTGAAGACAGTGTTAAGGCTGATGTAACTCAGTTGCTCTCAGCCAAGGTTCATAAACATCCTGTGTTCCTCTGAAACCATTGTTGTGGTGCTGTGGCAAACTGACGTGCAGAAAATGCTGTAGATTTTGTGTCTGCAGATAATTGGAACTGTGCCACAGTGCTTTTCCCTTTCATTTTGTTTGAGAGTCTAGAATCTCCGAGTCAGGAATATTAGAATATCTGGGCAGCAGTTGCTGGGATTAGGTGCTGTTGCTCACAGCAAAAGCTGAAAATCAGTCTAAAACCTTTCGGGTTCTAATTACAAGAGAACACTCACTCTGAGACAGAGAGGCACACGCTGTCCTGCTCTGTGGGTTTCCCATTTTCTCAGCTAACATCTGTAAATAACTTTCGGCTTGTCCCTATTGATTCCCCAGCTGCTCTATCTCCCTTGTTGCTCGTGTCAGAGACAGATGAGTCTCGAGGGGAGAGCAAGAAGGCTGGAACAGAGCTCCTGCAAACGCCCACAGAGCAGGCAGGATGTTCCAGTTGGTCACCACGAGGATCCTTCTGGTGCCCGGAGAGTCTGGAAGTTCATTGAGGTCATACAGGTTTTCTAAATATCCATCCTGAACAATTACACTTGAAGAGAGGAAAAATAAGAGTTTACTGTGTGTTCAATGGTAAATCGTCTTCCTCTTCCTCTTTTTATTGTGTTTCCTCTCTGGGTTTTTGCTTCCACTCATTGAATTCAGTAGCAAAACTCAAGTTGGCTTAAGCGGAACAAGATCAGTTCCCATGCCAGGAGGAATTACAATGTAGTAATGATAATCTGACATTTAGTTTTTTATGTAATGATAGCCTGGTATGTTCAGGATTGTATTTACCTGTGATGTCTGTCTGATGTTAGGAGGCTTCTGTCTGATAACATTTTCCCCTGGCTTTGTGTGATTATCCACAGGCTGTGCATTTCGCAGTAATATTGGAGGGTCAGTAAACATTAGAACCTATTCCTGTCTGAGCAGTGGACAGCTGTTGGTTAAATAAACACAACTTCCAGGTTTGTCCTCAGCTATTCAGGAGGTGGTAATTCCACTGGAACCTGGATTACAAGACTGTGTGTTAAGGCTTGGTCTTGTACCACAGATACCTGCTAGGTAGGAATGCAAATAATCTCTGAGAAAGGGAGCAGACACTGACAGCTCTGCAGTGTTGATAGGAGGAATTTTTTTAGCTGCAGGACCAGCTGGAAAAAAAAAAAAGAAAATACTTGCCGAGAAAGGAAAAAAGCAAAGGAAAGGGAGGGTTTGTGAACCAGGGATCGAGGTATATACAGGGGAGGAGAATCACGTGCTTCAGAAAGGCCGAGGTAAAAGCAATGCTGGAGCCCCCCTGGGCCAAGCAGAGCTCAGCTGCACCTACCAACACTGGCAGGTCCAAAAGCATCATGTTCAGAGCTGGCTGCTGCACAGCTGATGGATCCATGCAGAGCGAATCCGACACATCCCAGCTGGGGCAGCCCTGCTGCACATTTGCACTCAGCCTCGGGAGCGTACGGGCGATGGAGTGGATGCAGTGGTTTCTCTGCATGTGTGATTCAGCATTCTTGTGGAATGGCCATTTGTTCAGGATACCCAGACATCCAGCATTTGGAAAAATGTATTCAGCCACTGCTCAGAGCAGCAGAGAGAGAGCTTTCCTGCTGTAAGCAACAGACGAGTATCCAGGCTGGGAGAGCTGGCGGGTCTGCGAAGTGTGCCTGGGTCCAATGCAGCTGGGACCCAGACGCAGCTGTGTGAGCTCTACCAGGAAGATACAACAGTTGAACCACTCCCAAAATTTTCACCCTGCGTAGGATAGCAAGATTGGGTTCACAAAGCCTAGTCCTGTTGGGAAGGGAAGAAGAAAGGACTTTTGGATGAGGGTCAAATGGAAAAATACACCATTTATTCTTACAGGTACATTTACTTGTTCAGTCCCTACATTGTCTCTCCAATTTGTCTATTCATCACTTCCAGCTTGCCTACTGCGGCTTTGCTCTTACTCATTCCTTTCTTTCTGGTTTCCACTTCCTCTGTGCATATGTAGATCCCAGCTTCTCCTTTATGTGCTTGTCCCATGAGAAAGTATTTCTGCAAGCTGCATTCTTTATTTAACACAATTTTTTTCTTACCACACCAGTAGAAAGGTGAGTCCCAGTGCAGTTAGGGATACACGTGTCAACAACTGGCTCTCATGAAAACTGCAGAACTGAAGGTTTGCTGCATCTGTGTTTTGTTTTATTTTAAGCAGTTTAGTGTCTTGTACAAGTTCCTGTGAAAAGTCAGGGTGACAGTTCTTGTCTTTGAGTTTCTTGGACACCTGGAGTTATTTGTGTGGCTGAATTCTGTAGTTGAAGTTCCTGGGTGAATGAATAAGATGCAATTTATAAAAGGTGAAGCAACATGGATAGTAACCAAAAATAACAGCACAGAGCAGTTTTCCTGGCCTCCATCCAGGACAGAGTCAATGGGAATTTCTTCATTGGCTTCAGTTGCACTTTCATCACGTCTATAGAGAGAATTCTGCACAAGACATCCATTTCAGACAGCAAGGTTAATAACACCTGAAGTCATAATCATCAGGAAAAAATACTGTGCTGAAACCAAAGGCCAGTGGAAATCAGCTGTCATGGAAGGCTCAAAGGTTGTTCAAGCATCGTGTAGCTGATAAAGTGACCTGGTGGTTACGCATGAGACACGACCTGTTTAGCTGGGCTGCCTGAATTTCATGGAGTACTCGTGGGATTGCAGTGTTTCCTCAGGAATGGCTGGGTGTGATGAGCTCTCCAAACATCACCTCATGTGGAGGGTGCTGTAGGTGTCACAGCACTGCCAGCGACATTGGAAATCTGCCCTTGTTTTCTAGTTGCAGTGTTCACAGTCATTAATGGAGACAAACCAAAAAATCTGTCCGAGTCATTAGCAACAAATTATTTTCCAAAGCATTCGCAAGATGCTAAATGTCTTGAGATGTTTGCAGGAGCAGAAGCAAACACTGAAAGCAAAATAATGAAAATTAAACATTTCCTTGCTCGTTCAATGATGCCAGGGTTAATCACTGCCATATAAATACCCAAATAAATAAAATAGATTAAGCAAGTATTATCTGAGTGTTTGCCTGGCTATCTGGCTTTCTTAGGATCATTAATTATTGACTTTTCAAAACTTGTTTCTAATTGACTTGAAATTCACACTATCAAGGAAGGTCTAGAATTTTTCTAGTCAGTTATCAAGTTTCTTTCCACCAAATGCATATGTAACACAGAATAATCACCCTCAGATCTGACATACGAGAAATGTGAAATAAAAATTGAGAAACTGTGATTAGACTAATTCGTTTAGAAACACTGCTTTATTATTCCCCTTTCTTAATAAAAAATGAGAGATTAGTACAGCACCTGTTCTCTGACCTCTTGTACCAGTTGGAAAACAGCATCACCAATGAAGAAAATATTTAGCCTGAAAAAGGGGTTAATTACTTTTTTTAAAAAAAGAAATAGCCAGTGGTAATCATAATTTTCCCTCTGAATATTTTGCATAAAGTTTCTATTTATGCAAAGCCGAAAGACTAAATGCAGTGCTCTGTCTTCAGAGTGCCTGGAGATGCCTACATAGTGTGATGTTATATTTAATAAAAATCTTACATCTATGATCAGCTACATCTGAATATGCCTCACCTCCTAGTCACTTTTGTATTTAAACTAATGTTTAAATCACCTTTCTTTTGGCTTAGAACCTGACGATGCTTTTGAAGGGTTAGACCCCTGCTATTGGACAACTTATGGGTGTATGGAAACGTGTGCCAAGAAGTTTAAAATATTGTGTTTGTTGTAAAATGCTGGCGTTAGGACCTCAACGTACAAAACATGCTAAAAAGCCTTCTTCGAGTGGTAAGAGTGTGTGCAGTGTTTGGTGTACACATGTATATAAAGCAGTTTATTGCTCTTTTGCAATGGAGAAAACTGAAGAACAGACAAAACTAAATTGATTTCCCACAGTCAGACAATGAGTCAGTGACAGAGCTGATAAAAGAAACCACCAGCCCTGATGAGGCGGAGGGAGCAAAAGCTGTGGCTCGGGACTTTCACAGACACAACACCAAACTCGACACAGATGGAGATGACTTCAATGCAGAGGTGGTCACCCCTTCTCCAGCATGTTCAGCTGGGACTCATTAGTGGGGCAGAAGCTGCTGCTCAGCCAAATCTGATCACTGCTCCTGGCCCTGGGCCCTGTGGCGGCTCGGGATTGGTATCCACGAGTTGTTGAGTCACCTCCCTGCATACACCCTGTCCTGTACTGCCCTTGTGTGTGCAGCAGGGTGGTGGGAGAAGGGAAGGGATAGATGGGGAAGGAGTGCCAAGGACAAGCCTGTTGCTGCCTGAAGGGGGTTAGTGCCATGTGCAACACACTTGAAAACCCCTAAACTGCTCTATAATTTCCTTTGGTCTTTCAGTTATCCAAAACTGCGGTGTTTACTGATCATGACTCGAGTTTACATTAAAAAAACAGGAAATCTTATTTCAGACTACAGCACAGATTTACTTGGCTTCTAGATAACACATGGAACCATCAGGTACAGTTTTGTAAATAGAGCACTTCAGATTTTTACAACGAGGAGTAATTCACGCAGCATATCTTTGTCCTGTGGAGATTTTGCTGTAATTCAGTGCACGCTGTAAAAAGTCAGCAATAAAACACCGGGATGGTGAATTGAGATTGGAATTTTGAAGAATGAACTCAGTAACAATTACTACTACCACTGAATTAATTTGTATTAATATTTCATTAAAAGAAATTCTCTGCCTCTCTTCTAGCTCCAGGTAACTTTTTTCATGAGGTGCTAAGTGCAAATCACAGATCTTAATCAGCAGATGCAAGTGTTTCTTGTGGCATAAAATTAAACGGTTCAGATAACATGGCTAGTGGTAACTTACTAAATATTATTGTTCAGACAAGTGAAATGTATTTAATACGAAGCTAAAAAATTTAACAAGTATCTCTTTTTTTTTTTTTTAATGAAAAAACAATTTTTTTTGCCGCTGGGTAGGACCAAGCTCTAACTGTACAGTCTGTCCCAGTACAATTGCTGCTCCAGGCACAGGACTGAATCCAGTTCCCTTCCCCTCTCCCAGAGAAGAGGTAAAATACTTCATCCCTTCTCCATGAAGCAATGCATTTTCCTCTGGGCAGATAGCTTAGCTCGTGAATGGAAATGTTGTTTTCCATATTACAGAGTGAGTTGCAGCAGGACACTTTTGGGTGCGTCTCCTGTGCTCTCCCTCCACAGCTGTGGTTATTGGCTGAGCAGAGCTCATCAAGACTGGGGACCAGATTTGTCATTGCTTGGTGTTGTGGGGCAGCCACACGAAAACCAGAGTGGATGCTCCTGTGGGAGGGCACTGACTGGGCAGTCAGGACGGCCCAGAGTCAGTAAAAGATCTATCAAATTACCTCTCCATGGACTGTGTCATTGCATTGATATGATGAAAAATTAATTGTTCAAAAGCTGTTTTCTTTCTCTCATAAGCCAAACAAACATACTGAGAATTAGTGCACAGTAATGTAGTGGTAGCCACGCTGCCTCCTTTCATATGCCACCAACCCTTGCAGCAAGCAATGGTGTCACCCTCCCAGAGGTCTTGTAGTGCCTTTCACCCATCTCTTTTGCTTTATCTGCTCGATAACATCTCACCTGTCTTAAGCACTTAGGCTGCAGCCTTTCCTGCCTTCAGTAATTTTGGTCTGCACATAATTTCAGTCTGAATCTCTTCTGTCCTCCAGTAGAGCCGATGTTTTACACACACTATAACTCTCAAAAAAATCTATCCCTGATTGTCTTTCACACTTCCTCACCCAGTTCCATTGCCTGTTTAATGTTTTATTCCTGCCATATTTATTACAAGATGGCATACAGATGCTCTGGTCCTGCATATATTATGTTGCCCATTCTGCTGCTTTTTATTCCACTGGATTTAATCAAGTATTGCTCCATTATTCATTTATATTTTTCTCTGGTAAAATATAACCTCCTAAAAGAAATTATCTAATTTTTAAAAAATGTCTTCTATTGTCCTGCTGAAAATTTACCTCTTACTTGATGGAGAAAATTTCCTTGTTGTATGAACTTTTTGCAGTTCCTTTGAGTTTCCTAAAGAAAAATCCAATACACTTCAGTGGAATGAAACTTCCTTTATGGAAAACAATAAGCCTAATTCAGTAATGTTATTTTATGGTCTCTTGTATAGAAATGTTTCACGTCAATTCGGTAAATAGATGTTGATTAATTGCACATTGTGAAACCATCCCTTTTCCCACAAAGTTTAAATTAGGAATGGCTGCTTAGATCAGCAAGTTTAGTCTCCCACATAAGACAGGTCATGCAACTCTCTTCTATTTTGCTTCTTATTCACTAACTTTGCTTATTGTTGGAACAAGACCATGTGCTTCAGAAAAATGATGCATGTTGGTTTTTAAATTACCCAGTGTTGGGAAATCCACCACAAAATGAGTAAGTTTCTCCCATGATTAATTAACCTCACTGCTAATAGCGTGTGCCTTCTTTCTAATCTGACTTTGTGTGGCTTCAGCTTGAACAATTGGTTCTTTCTTATTGAATTGGTTCTTATCTTTCTCCTCTTTTTGTCAGAAAGCCCTTGACAAACTTCTTCCTTGGACAGCTGGAACTCTCTTTGTGATTGTGTCTCAACCTGAGCAGCCATTCCCAAGAACTTTTTAGCATTGTCCTTTTTGGTACCATATCAAGGCTTTTTAACAGCTCTCTCATCTTGCTGAGAGCTGATGTTCCTGGTGGGATGGACCTGCAGCTCCTCCTCTCTGAGCACTTGAACCTGGCCACTCTTGGTCAGTCATCAAATTATAACCAGGTCCCTTGGCTTGGTTGCTTTCCAAATAGAGATCAGCTCAGAATGGTGGAGAACGGTGGGTTGGGGGCCAACATCCCACCAAAATCAGCCCTCAGAGGGAGCCATCCATGGGTGGTACAGGCACCAACCCAGCTGGAGCTCAGCCCTTGAGCCTCTCTGTAGCTGCTGTAACAAATGTGTGTGTAGGGTGTGTGACCCTTTATGTGTCTGGGTTATACACACATACCAGCTCTTTGGCACACATATGTGGCAAAATACCCATTTATGGTAAGGGCAGATTGAAACCCGGTTTGATTTCTTGGAATAAATCAGTTTGATTTCTTGGAATAGGTCGTACTTAAAACCTCCAGGGCTGACTTATTCAGGTGTGCCTTGTCCTACAGGATCACCACGGTGGGAGCTGTAAAGGCCTCGTTTTGGTACACTCTGAAGAGTGGAGAACTGGCTGGTTGGAAAAGCTCTGGATGCTTCTTTGACTTGCCTTTGACATCATGAACATACAGTAATCACACTTAAATAATGTAATTTTTAACACTTATTGTTATGCTTAACTACATGACAATCGAGAGTGTATGTGTAAAAGAGTAGTGTTAGTAGCAGTGATATGTAAACGTACTACTACAAATACAGTTTCCCTAAATATAGGACAAGAAACTCCTGAAAACCAGTTTTACATTAAAAAATACCCTTAGAAACAGAGCTCTAAATCATCAAAAACCCTCATGAAAAGTCTCTTAGTTATAAAAAGATAAACTTATTTAAAGGCAAGGACATTGAAACTAGCAATTTCAAAATGAATACCTGTGTAGAACTGCTGGAGAATTTAAAACAGTGTTTTCTATTGAAAACCTCTCTGAATGCTCAACCTCATGCCTAAGATAATTGAAGGAAAATTAAATTTACCCCTAGGACTGTTTGTAGGAAACTCTTCTAATAAGGTTTATATTTAGCAGATAACAGTGTGTTTATGGTGGTCACAGCCTGCCTAATAGAGCTGTAATAGATACATTTTGTATTTAATCAATATCAATGAATAATAACTTCTCTTTATTAACTGTAATGCTCCTATGGTTAATTTTAGCTCGTACTGTAGGGATATCTGTACCTTGTTTTTCAAAGACTATGATTTTTTTCTTAAGTAACCTAATAAAACTGTTTTTATCAAGGCTTTTTAAAAGTTTGGTGATAGCCTATTAGACACCAAGTGTTTACTTTGATTTTGCTCTCAGTATAAAGCATATATTCACATGTAGATAGATATTAAAAGATTATCAGCTAAGTATAAGTCCATGGGCAGATAAAATTTGGGAAATGTCTTTGTTCTGTGAACGTTGTAATTTATAGCTGTCCTTAAATACTTGCACAGTTTTCTGAGATAGTTTTATTGAGCTTGTTTTCTACTGACAATTCTGAGAAGTTACTGCGATATATTTTAAATAACCAAATTACTGTGTGTGCACCTTGGTTCTCGAGGACAACCTTGAATCACCACTGGATCTGGTTACTTTCTGTGTGTCAGGTTCCATCTTTCTGGTTGTGTTCCATCTTCTCAGCTGCTGCTGTCAGTGGGAGGCACTCACCTGCCCTGGAGATGCTGGAGCAGCCCTTGAGGAGGGAATATCCTTGCAAGTCTAGAATTTTGCCTCGCATGGTGCTGGAGATGGGCAGGAGGCTGGGCAGAATTCAAACCCTCCTTGGCTGTCATCAGAGGTGTGTCGAATTTATGGCTGTGAAATGTTTCAGGGTGGGTGACCTGGCACAATCCAACCAGACAGAGTTGGAGCAGCTCTGAGCAAACATTTTAAGAACTGCAGGAAAACTTAGTAAAACTTTAAATAGGGAGAACTCTATGCTAAAAAATTCACAGCAAGACTTTGCACATGCACACAAGCACAACCTAAAATACTGGCGTATTTTTAATACTTTTAAATATAATAATTTAATTTAGTCTGCCAATGAGTGAGACTTTTATCCAAGAGATTTTTTTCCAAGAGTCCTTACTTCCACTGATGGTACTGTCTCCAAGAAGAAATACTTTCTTGCATAAGCCCTTCTCTGTGGATATGAGGCGTTCATGGGCTGGCCAGGAGTAGCTGCCTCAGCATGTTGTTGTTGGGTTGTATTCCCATGGTTCAATTGGAGATAAACTTTTGTATTTATTGATTCACCATTCCCTCTTTCTGGAGGGAGGTCTCCCTAGTGAGGTATCCCTGTAAGATCCCTGTCCTGTGAGCATTCACTCTCGGGATGGAGTCAGCTGGCAGATCCAGAGATTCCAGAGACTATGAGGCTGCTGGAAATGTGCCAGTCTTGGTGTCAGACCCACTCCTCTGTCTGAGTCTCAGCTGATGACATGAGAATCAGGACAACCAGATTTATATTTGCAGTTGTAAATTACTGCAAGTCCTATGATCTATCCCTTTGTCTCCAACTTAGCTCTAATAATTCATATACATTCTTCTTAACAGAAATTATAATATAGTGGAAGATAAAGGAGGCCTTTAAAACAAACTGAGCAAGTCTTTGAGGTTTCAGTTTCACAATCAATTTAAGTGATGCTGTTGCTGGCCTTGTAGCCCAGCCTCACCCAGCGTATGGAAGTGGAGCCTGTGATGTGCTGCTTTTGTGCTTCCTACATTCATGTTCAAGGCAGTCCTTTGTACGACTGAAATGGCAGTTATCTGACTCACCTCTGCAGCTGATATTATGTACCTTTCCTTGCCATCTCTGTTAGAAGCTCCCACATCAATGGAAGGAGCAGTATTATCTGGATGAAATGTGAATGTCACAAGAATGGGCTGTATCAGACCATCTTCTAGTTCTGCATTTTAGTATTCAGACAACATCGTTGGCAACAGAAGGCAGGCGTCTTCCCTAACAGAGCTGTTGCAGTCAAAGCAGAAATGCTGACATGTGTTAGTGGCATTCCAAGGATGTTTAAACTCACATCTCAGTTACATTTGAACTTGGTTTTACTCTTTGGTTCAAAGGCAAATCAAAGCTGAAGTTTGTGATTATGATATTGCTGAAACTCCACATCGTTTTCAGTGCTCAGTTTACTCTTGTAAATGACATAGAATTCATGGCATTGGTAATTAATAATAGTCTTCTTATTAGATGATTAGGGAACCAGAGAAGTCTGGTGTAATTTTATTAAAGCTCGTAGGAAATAACTTTGCTAAAACACTTTTCATTAAAGACCAGAGGCAGTGTAAGGCAATGTGCTGTTAACCCATGTGCGCTTAGCTCTGCACTGTACACGAGTGCAGTCAGAGATGAAGTAAGATTGAAGAGCTTTGGGTTTAATTCCTTGTTTCTCATAGATTTCCCATGTGACTTTGAACAAATCACTTACTCTTTTGCTTCTGTCTGGAAAATGGAGAGAGCAGGATGTTCCTGCCTCACAGGCACACCGTGAGCACGGCATATACTTGGATACTGCGGTGTGGGGGGCTGCAGGAGTGTGTAAAGTAGACAGATGTGTTACTGCTCCTCAGCAGCAGCTTCAGCAGAGAACAGCCTGCTCAGGCTTTCCACAGGACTGAGTGAAACAAATGTGTTTTCTGCCTCCCCTTTACTTTCATTCTTTTTTTCTTTTTTTTTTTTTCTTTATAAAATCAGCTATACTGTACACAATCTTTTTTTTTTACTGGTGTGGATTTGGAGAGTGGCTGCAGTTTGAAGGATGAAGGTATGTGAGGATGCAAGACAGCAAGATTTCTTTAATTTGAATTCTGACAAAAGTGGACACGCTTCACATTCTCCCTCACCTCACTCCCATTGTCTCTTGTGGCAGCCCCTAACATTGAAATTTATTGATGAGAAACACTGATATAGAGACTTATTAAGAGATAAATCAGCACTCACACAGCATCCAAACTGAGCACAGCAGGGAACATAATAGCCAAAAATTAAGCCTATAGCTCAGGAAAATAATTCAATGATAGCAAACTCTTAGCAGTCAATTTTAACAATCATGAAAAGGGATAATTTTGCACAAAAAATGGGTGGCTTCCACTTTGTGCTGTAGGATACATAACTGGTTGTTTTACCCAAGCAACTCTCACGACAATTTCCCAACCAGGAGGTTTCTCACACCATTGCACTCTTAATTTTACAGAGCACTGGATCACTGCCTCTGCTTCCTTGGGCTACCTTGCACCACTGCTTTTCCGTGGTGTGCAGCGTCAGAGCAGAAGTGTTTGTCTTGCAGCATAAGGCACTTGACAAGGAGACCTTTGTCTGTGGCAGTAAAGCCAAAACAAAGAAGTGGAACTGTGCTTTTATTTGGGATTTAGATGGACATTGCCACAGCAAAAAAATATATGAGGAATAAAGAAATAAGAGCATTCTAAGTCTTTCTAGTGCCAGATTAACCTGCTATTAATACAAATGACCTCAAAATGTGTGTTTTTTCCTCTTTTTATTCAGTAGCTTGTGAAAGCATGGCCTAATGTTCAGCTAAGGTTTTCCTGGAAGGTGTTCGCTACGAGTCTGATTCCTACACAATCCTAACAGGTATGGTGAGAATTTCTTGTATGCACCTTTCATGGAGAGAGAACTGAAGCTTGGAGAGATTTAGTGAGTGGTTCAAAACATGCTTGAAGTCCATGGAAGGACGGCTGTCAATTCGGGTTGTGCCCTAATGACCTGTCTGCTGCTGTACAGGAAGTTCGAACATGGACTTCACCTAATTTCCCCCCATGGCATCCATGCCCTCTCTTTGAAGCCACTGTTTGAAAAAAAAATTGTCTATCACATTAATTAGGTGGGATATTTCAGGTTCTTGAAAGGAGTTTTTTTTAAAATCTGCCCAAGTTGTTTTGGTTTAAATGTAATTTGGGCAGATGTCCTTTACGTGACTTTTGATAGCCAGCTTGTATACATTGCATTGGTATCTATAGCTGACCTTAGTTTTGCTATTTATAGCACTGGTAGAAAACAGTAATTTCTGTTTTCCATGGTTTGGGTCATATTTTTTCTAGCAGGAAGGCTTATGGGGAGAGTTATGATTGTCAGTTAAACCAACTGATACAGATGTAAAAGTGGACAAGCTCTCAAAAGAAGAGTCTTAGCAATTAGAAAATGAAAAGCACCACAAAAATCTTAGTTGCCCGTTCCTTCCTGAGTCTGAGAAAATGTCTCTTATATCATGTAAATCATAATTTTCTCATGTAGCCATAAATCATTCCATGTGCTCTGCTGACATGTTCATACTTGTTCAATCTCAAGGCTCTTTTTATTAATCACTATACACATGTGGGATGGCATAGACTGAGATATGATCAAATTGATATGTTAAACTGTGGCATCAAAACAACCACGAGCTGTGGAAGCAAACCCATGCAGCAGATAACAAATGTATACAACGGCCACTTTACTTCAAAAGAAGTCTTTTAGCTATTGAATTAATTTTACATTTTTGTTGCTTGCTTTACCAGAAATGAACATATAATTCACGTATGTTGTGCTAAGCATTACAGATCAGTAACTTGTAGACAAATGAGAAAGCCTTCTCGAGACTGGAATAGCTTCTTGGTTTGCAGTGTGTGGGGGCAATACTGGTGTTTCTAATGAAGCTGCCATTGCTTTAGTCATGTGTAGGACTCCTGTGATTGATACAGAAAAAGGCAAGTGGGAAAAGATTATTCTTTCCCTTTTATCAAGTTTGAAGGACCTTAATACGTCTATTCCTTTACTGAGGAAATTGGATGCTGCATCACTTTGCCCAGAGCTTTTCAGGTCCTGGTTAAATTGCAGAGTATCTCTTAACAAAATGCCCATGAGCCAACTCCCATTTGTGCTTGCAGTTTTGACCCCCACCTCTGACATTCCCAGGTGCACAGATGCCCCATTTGCTCTCTGACAATAGGGGAAAATCATGGTAGCTTCACCCACCAAGTGCCTTTCGTTTGCTTTGCTGATGTGGAGAAGATGGAGAAGCTGGAATACAGCTGTGAGCTCCTGGAAGGGTTTGAGTTGGGTGGTGGGCAAGGGCACCTAAAAGCTGAACGAAAGGGGCTCAAGAACAGGAGGCAATCACTCAGAAGAGCAATCTGAGCTCCTGCTGAAGAGCTTGCTGCCACCTCTTTACACATTACTGCTGTTAAAACCCACCACTCTCCTGTGGGAGTCACACTCTGTGTCTACAGGACCACAAATACCTCAGTGATGCTTTCTCACCCCAGAGGTACCAGACCCCTCTTCCTGAAGGCTGCCTTGCCTGTCACACTCTACCAGTGGTGCTAAAATTAGTAATCAGGCTGTAGCCTAATGACTGAGCATTCTCTCTCTGCCCTCTCTTTTCCTCTGATGCTGTTAGTAAGCATTTGTATTGCAATATTAATATTTGTACCTATATAAACCCTGTTTTAGCAAACCTGGTGAGGGCTCGACCCCCCAGACCCAGAGCCCTCTGTCTGCATGCTGCAGCAGTGGCTGCTGTGTCAAGAGTCACAGCTTTCATTTCAGTGAAGTAATGCCAACTTCCATTATGTTGTGTGAGATTACAAAGAAAGATTGGGATATTTTATTACACTGTCAATCAGCCTGCAGCCTGGCTCTCATCTGAGCGCTGAGCCCTCTCCCCTCTTCCTCCTCAAACAAAGCAAACAGAAAGCCAGGGTTGTTGAAGGTGTTTATCATGAAATGTATGAAGCCTGGTGACACCTTTGAATACAACAGAAACCACATGCCAAATCAGTCCTATTGTGAAGTAAAGAGAGCAGGTGGATTTCATGAATATATATGTGCATTCACTGGGCATGGCAGATTTTTCTAAAAATGATGATGAGAGTAAATCAGTACAAAATAGGTGGCAATTGAATGACTTTCTTTAGAACAGAAGTTTTTATTGGAGAAACATAATAATTAGTTTCCACAACCCATAGCCGCAGACACTGACTGTTCTGCTAATGAAAGATGCTGCAGATATTGGCTGCAAAAGAATACAGGAAAATTACAGACACTGACAAAAGGGTGTACTTTTCATTTACTAACTTTTCTTCTCTGAATATTCCCTTGAGTTACCTTGTTTTGTTTACAAGAGCCTCAGGGGCGGAGGAGGGTGGTGCATTGCCTACATGGGCAATTACTTTACATACTCATTTCAATCATAATCCATTCAGAATGATAAAAATGAAATCAAATGCAATTTATAATCTAGAACATTGCAGCTAGAGCTTTTTAAATATTACAGCTGCAACGTGATTTGACATAATCCCTTGCAGTCATTCAGGCTCTAAAACCAAAACACATTTATCCATAAGTGACAATTACATCTCCGCTCTTTTCTTCTGAAAATTTGGTATGTTATTATGGTTTGGGGGCCAATCTTGTGTAAGTAATGATTGCTGGTTGCATATAAAGCTGTGTATTTTCAGACCCCCACCTACCCTGAACCTGTTCCATGCACTGTCATTTGCTTAATGCTGCTAATTAATATGAAATAACATGCCACTGTTAGGCAGTTAAAAAGAAAGACTTCAAATGGAGCTTAGCCAGTTGTAATGGCTGTCTTGTTAATACCGTTGTCATGTGCTCTAAAATGACACTAAACAGTAATTCCACTCTGCGAGTATTATGATATGAGTGGCATTTCATTCTGTGTTTAGAAATCCCAAACCAGCATGAGATGATTGTGTATTCCTCCTCCACACAGGGAGAGGAATTCCCCTAAACCTGATGTGGAGTGTGATTTCTTAGTTATTTATTTGTTTTATTTCCAAAAAGCCATTGGTGAGAGGATCTCAGTAGCGTGATGCTGAAGTACATCTGTAGCACATTTCTGAGCGAGCTGCTGCCAATCCAGTTTCTGTTTTGTCCACAGAAGCTGATCTCTTCTGTGTGGTTAATTGCCATTATCTTTTCTTCATCTCTTACAATCTGCAATGTCTACTTGTTTTCCGTGATTTTGCAAAATGGTGCAGCATTATTCACTTTGGCAAAAACGTCTGGGTGTGCTGAGTCCAAAGCTGACTGTGCTTGGAAAGACTCTGATTTCAGCAGGCTCTGGATTGTGTGCGAGTGTCGTTCTTTCTGTGCTTCCCACTGCCAGCTGAAAGGCCTGTTTGCTTCTGGTTGTAGCTTCTTGCCTCTCCTTCTCACAGCAGCCTCATTTCAGGTCTGGTGCTTCTTAAAATTGTGTGATAATGGGAAAGTCTCACTCTGAGGTTTTCGATTCGCTTTAGTTGGATATTGAGACAAATTCTCTCTCCCTCCTCCCCCATTGACTGCGATTTCTTCAGGAACAAAAATGCTTGACCTCTTCATGGAGTGAGTGACCACTTTCATGGATGTAGCAGAGGGTCAGAGTTCCCCAGCTGAGCTTCAAAATGTCGATATTGATGCAATGAGCAAAGTCCAGTGGAGAAGAAGGGAAGCAGAAACTACAAGGCTGGAGAAATACCAAGCAGTATGTATGTGATACTAGGCTGAAAGGGTACTGCAATTCTTGGTATTGCAAATGCTGGCAATTCTTGGTATTGCCAGACTCAGAGATTAAAAATCTCGAGTTGAGTGTTAGAAAACAATCAACTGTTTTTCTGAAAAGACACTGAGCCCTTGTTCTTTTCTTGGAAGTTTCAGATTTCTGCAGCTCCTTCATGTGTGTCAGAGACATGCCGGTAATGTTTTGAGATACTTTGAGAGATGTTCCTGGGGTGCTGCAGCTGGGCTCATCTCTTACATCTGCTGACCTGAATCACGCTGCTTTCCAGAGGCTGAATTGGCCCTTTTCCTGTGGCATTATATTACATGTGCATGGCCCCAAGACTCTGGGCTAGTTCTGTCCTATTAATTCCACCCAAGTGCCTTCCTCAGCTCTGCCCTTCCGCCTGTTCTGGAGTCGCTCTTCTAACCTGCACATCCTCAACCACACTCCACTTTCTCTCTGTGGGTCAGGAAGGCTTTTCCCCTAAACCCTTCCTCCAGTTTCCCCTACAAACATCCTCCAGTTCTGTCCTTCATACTCACCTCTGTCTTTGGGTTTTGTCTCCAGGTTTAGCAAGGTCAGCTACAGAAAGCATCCTTTTTTCCCAACCTGCTCTTAACAGAAAGCTTAGGGATAAAAAGCTTTACCTGCTGCTTTTGGTTGTTGACAAAGAGCAGAGTAGAGCTGATGTGCTGCTTGTCCCAGGAGGTGTGGAGAAGTGGGGCAGGCAGACAAAAGCAAAGCTCAAGAAGACATTAATAGAGCTGCAGAGATGCTGGCCATATAAAGAGGAAATGGGAAAAATCTGACAGATCTTTTGGATTCAAATTCACGCCGGCCTGCAGAACTCTGTTTACAGGGATGAGAAATAAGAGAGGCTGAGAGGAGTAAAGACAAGAGCCAGGATTTCTGTATTTACAAGTCTAAGATGGGCCCTGAGTTAGTGTTGTTGTGTTGAGCAAAGAAGAAGACAAAAGAGAAAGAGATCCTGAGGAGTTTACAGCTCTGTGTTACTTTATTCTACAACACAAGTCCACTCAAAAGGCAAATGTTTCAAAACAAAAGATCCGGACAAAATCATAATAAAAACGGTCTAACTTTGCAACTAGCTTAGATCTGGTGGAGCTGTATATTCTGATTAGATCACTCTGCCCAACTCTATACTTAATTAATTTGATAATAGTGGCACTAATTCTCATTCTTTTACTCACTTGCCCTTATTGCTGCTTCCTCCTCCACGTCTCTTGGTTAGTGAGTGTGTCCTTTGTGGAATGTAGCACAGCAGAAGACAGCAAAAAATGACTGAATAGGAAAGAAGACAGAAATAAACTTCACCTGGTAATGCAACCCATGTTTTCAGGCTTCCCACATGGTATGCTTAACTTTCTAATTTGATCATATTTTTATGTTTTGAATATTGTATGAAGTGGTTTAGATAAAAATAGAATGAGAGCTAAGTTAAGTGGAAGTATCATATCATTTGAACTAGTTCAGTCTGAAGACTGTTTTAGCTGGCGACCTAGCTGGGTTTTGTTATTTTAAAAATCTTTCTGTATGAGAGAAAAGCAAGGCAATTGGGCTTCAACGATTTGGTAAAAATCCTTAGTCAGTTAAAAGCAGCAGCCATGTTCCTGTAAGTTGTCACTATAAATTGAAGGGTTTTTGTGTGAATGATCTGTATTGTTTGTAAAAGTGTGTAATTTGACTGTTTGTGTCTCAAAACCATTGAAAATGGACTAGTTTTAATTGCAGATAAAATAATAATTCATTGCATTTCTTTATGTACGCACAAATGGATGTCACCTCAGGACTGTATGTCACGTGCCCAGTGTCAGAGGTTAGGTGGTGTAACATGTAGCCTTTAGGAAACACTCCTGAATAGGACATTGGGAAGACTAAATTAATCCATACAAACAAACTTGCACTCTCTTTTGTTGGAAGATGTAGAGATACCTGTCTCTTTGCTTTCTTGCTGAGGTACAATATCACATTTTGTCTTGTTTCTTCCTGTGTTTCGAAATCAATATTCTAGCCGCAGTTTCAGTTTTCTTATCTGCTGTGTCTTATCTGCTGTCTTTGTGGAGATGGACAATGAATTCAGTCCTGACAAGTATTTGCAATGCAGAGTTTTTTAATAATATAGTTTTGGATGGTTATTCGAAAATAACAGCATGTCATTTTAATGAGTGAGTCTCAGGGTTGTCAATTTACTTTAAGGAAAGCACTGACTTGCTTTATATCTTTTTTCATAGTACCATACTGAAGAATACCTACTAAAGACCATTTGGAAGAATTTTATTTGTGTTTTGTGTGGCTCTTACCCACTAGAGAAACTCTACTTACAGTACCTGAGACCTGTTAAAATAGGTGCTGTATCATCCCTCCAAAAGGCAACACAGAGAAGACAAGGGAATGTTATTTTCATTATTTTATGGATGGAAAGACAGGCACAAAGAGATTGTGGATTCTTCTGGGTCATGCAAGAAATATGTTGTGGAGTTTGAAAAGTGTCTGATATATTCTGAATTGTAGCACAGTGGCTCAAACCAACAGTCTTTGGTTATTTGTAACAAAAATGGCATTGTTAATATCAAGTTGAATTCATGTCATCATTTTCCCAAAAATGTTTAAGAGAAAACTCAGGGAGAGAATGTATATTAAAGCAAGAACAGTAGCAGAAAGCAACAGGGAATTACATTCTCTGTTTTAAAAAACGGAGGCATAGTTTTTAGAAAATACTTCTCATCCATCACAGGTACAGAGCTCTGCTCCTTGTATATGTAGCATGTGTTTAGTAAATAGTGAATGTAAAAGCCCCCTATTATATATCTTCAAAAGCAGCATTCCTTTGCTTTTCCACAGTTCCTGTGGGGTATCATCTGGGACACAGACACGTGTGAGAAGTGGGATGTACTGGAAGAGGCACCCACAACAGCAGAGTTCATGCAGGTGCCACATATGGGAGTGAACTAAAAAGTTGAGTCAGCACAGGACTGAAAGTGGGCTAATAAATAAGCCCTACACACAGGCTCATTAATTAGCTTGGGCACAGCATCAAACTGATACAGCTTTTGGAACTGAATCTCCACAACAGGGCTCAGCAGGGGCTGATGCCAGTGAGGGCATCTCGGCTCTGTTTTTCATGGCATGGAGCAGACACAGGTCTATTTTCTTCTCAGCCTGTGCCTTGGGTGGGTGACAGAGAGACCGGTATCTTCTGAGAGGAAGGCTAGGCTTGGTTTGCAATAAACATTCTCAGTCCTGAATTATTGTGTGGTTCCTGATTTTGAAGAGGTGCGAGCGCTAATATCTTCAACTGAAGACAATAATGGTGCAGGTGCTCAGTGCACCTCAAAACAGTTTATTCAGTTTAATCAGTTCTTGCCAATTCTTAGCACTCAGTTTCCCAGGACTGCCTGTCTAGCATGTCTAGACTTATTCACAATCCACGCCTTTGAAGATCATTAACACTACTGAGTAGACGTGTGGGATTGGAGGTGGGTACGTAATGAGAGTGCTCTTGTTTCTCCATGCCTTTTGGGGGCTGGGATGAAACACGATTTCGAACCTTGTATTTTGGAAGATGATGTGTGTAAAACCGGTCTCTCTGCTTACATTGGTGGGTTGTTTGAAGAACAAATTACTTCCATCTTTATGCCCAAGTCTATGACAAATGAAACAGAAAGTGCCACCTTGTTTTAATGTGTTTTGGCTGACTAACCACCGACTAACTGGATATGAGCAAATACCTTGGGACCTCACTGTGGTGTTTTAGACCCTCTCAGAGAAAACATGTATTTAAACAGTTTCTCTCAATTTTCTTTCTGACTCTGAGATTAAGCCAGCTAAATCTGCCTTAAGATTTATTAAAGTTGGGTGGGCTAACTCAGGAATGCTAACTTAGAAAGGATCTAGAGTTGATACTTCAGATGTGACTCAATCATGACTGGGGTAATTTCTTTAAGGACAATGAAGTCTCGGCCACCTCATGCTTATGTACAAATACAAGGAGCAAGAACCAAGCAGTAGGGAGGAGAGCTGCTGGAAGATGACTCTATCAGAAGACTTTATTTAACCTGTGCCACTCCAGAGAGAAGCCCGAAAATTTTCACTCCTTCCAGACTGGCTCTGTTGCACCTTGCTTTGCAAAAATAGAGATGTATTTCGCAAAGAGAGTTGTTAGTGAAAAATTCTCTTGAAGATTTTCAAGATCAATTTCTTTGAAACTTATTTTCAGAATGTATCTCCTGTCTTACTTGTCATTGGGAGACTCCATATGGGTGAAATACTACCTGTGCTGCTTCCATACAGGAAGACATAGCTGGCAGCACTCAAATAAATTTAGAGACTTTCTTCTTTCTTCATAAACGGGACAAATTTTATGGCCTATCCTTCCACTGTTTTTAAACACCTATTCTGGAGGTTCTGGACTGACTCTGTTTGGGTCTCATTTGAGCTTCCACGCATTGAATAAGATATGGAGCAACCTATGATAAAATTTTAATGAGCAGCACAGTCATACTATCCACAGGCATAGATCACACAGCCCACGTTCGTGGTTAGAACTACACACATCTAAAACAGATGCCTTTTTCATCATTGTCTCTATGTTACTCTTCTCCAGGGATATAAAATAGCATTTAAGAATTCTCCCAAGGGTGCATTCGTGGAGCAGATAAGACAATTTCTTCAGCTAGATTGCAGCTGTAATTCTTTTCAATTGTAATTGCCGACTGGAGAGGTGCCTGCAGGCCAGAGGGATGCTGTTCTTTACATTAGTGTCTTTGAAAAGAAAAGGAAATATAAACCCGGTGGTTGTTTCTAAGATTTTTTTTCAGGTGTCACTATGTGAGCTCGAAAAGAGCAAAGCATCTCAGTAAAATAGAAAATAAATAATAATAAAACCACTACGGCTTACTCCTTGTAAAAATCTGTTTAGGGTTACACATTTGTGCTGGGAAAGCTGTCCCACATTTAGGAGGCTGTGCTGCAGCCAATTGCTCCTCATCACAACGTGCTCTAGGTGGGGAGATAGCAGGTTTCTCCCTTTACTGCTCCTTTATTTCTGTGTTGCTTTGTTTTTATGGCAAAGAATGAAATGTTCTCTCTCCAAACTTTCTGACATTTGGCAGGGACAGGGGAAGGAAGCGCCATGCCAAAGCAAATCCCTGTGCAAAAGCTGCAGAGGATGTATTATTTTTACTTTTTTGTCCTGAGAGAATCTGTGAGATGACAGAGTCATGCTGCAAGGGCTGTTTCAAAAGGTGGCTGTTTGTGTAATGACAAATGGAATCAAATAAATGGATGTTGTGCAATTTAACAATACTTAGCAAAACTGTGTTGTGCCAGATCTGCACTGCTGTAAGTTGACTGGATGCAGGTGCAGAGATCTGTGCCAGTCCTGAGGCAGAGCTGAGGCCAGTGAGAATTTACTAAAAATCCTGCCAAGTATAATATTTATTACTTTTGCACTTGCAAAGGGACAGCTCTGTAGCTCATTGCTGTGTCACACGGTTTCCAGGCAATCTATACTGCATGATAGTCAGCTGGAAGCCTAAGACTTGGGCTGAGGAGCGTTTTGTAATGTTGAATATGGAAAGAGAAGGGCAGGGCTGCTGTGTAGTCACCCAACAGCTCATGGGGACCATGCCCTGAAGTGAGGGCTTGAAAACACTCATGGCTTTTCATGTTACAAATCCATGTCTGCTTGCTGGGCTGTGCTTGAGCAGCTCCCTGGAACACTGATGAAGTTTTAGGTTAGATGTAAGACTCACTGGGTGAATTTTTTGTTAACTGTATTAGGAGCTGATCAAAATTCTGGCCTTGGAGTGTGAGAGGACAGAAGAGACTTTGAGAAGTCCAAAGAGAATCCCAGAACTGGGCCACTTAAAAAAATGGCACTTCTTCAAGAAAATCAGACGTTTTTCTTTCCCGTTGCAGTCAATGAGAACATCTGGCAATCTGCCCAATTTAGATTTGGGTTTTAGAAATATTTACACAGGTTTATATTTTTAATACCTTTCATCTTTGTCCTCCTATCAACTATTGTATCAACTGCAAAAAACCCAATCTTTTGAGATCAGTTAAAAACTGCTGATTTGGCAAAAGCTGTTTTCCCCACAATGATATGAGTGTGGTTAAATCCAGTGGCCTCGTTCTGGAATGAGAAACAGTAGAGTGCACATGGCAGATCCATTTTACTCAAAGCCTGGTGCAGCCAGCCTTGGGCTCATTAATCCACAAATACATTTTCCCTGAAAAATGAGTCTATGTAAATTTTAGAGCTCAGAAGTACAATTCACCTCTGAAAACAGTTTGAGAAATTCACATGAATAGTTTGAGGAATGAGGTGAGTTGTCATTCCTCGGAGAAGAGGGGGTTTCTGTATTAATAAATTACAGTGGTGGTTGGATTTTTCATGAAAATTAGCAGTCATGTTACTTCATATACAAGAAACTTCATCAGGAATGTTGGTGCTGTGAAATGAGCGTGAATTTAGCTTACATAATGGTTCTTGATATTCCAGAATGAGGATTTTTTGCATCTTGCAAAATGAAATTGGTTCAGTTGCCTGTTGACTGTAAGAGAGATTTATTTGCAAGACCCAGTAGCAGTGGGCTGGTTTGCTGAGTTTAGTCTGCATTGTGAAGGATTTGTTGGTTAAAAAGACTGATTGGAGGGTGGTCTAGAGAATTAAGAAATGTACAGTGAGATGAGGTTGTTGTCTTTAGTTTACGCTCCACATGTGTTGCAAAACAGAATAAAAATATGAAGCCACATGAAAACAACTTAAAAGTTGCACCCTCTAACTTTTCAAGGAAAAGCATAGCTATAGCCACCAATCCCAGCTGAATTCCATTTGGAGAATCGAGAATGCTCTTTGGAGAATGTTAACATTTTTATGTCAGGTGGATGTGAGGAGAAAGCAAAAAAGTGTCCACCCGTTTATACCAGCAGACAATGAAAAATGATTCTCCTTCAAATAGATAACAACCTTACCTCTCCCCAGCAGTACCTAAAATGGTCTGGAATGGCTTTTCATTATCTAGCTTACACATCTGAAAAATGAAAAGGAGGAAGAACAGAAACAGGAAACCAGTTCCTTTTGATGGATGCAGTTTCAATTCTAATGGCACTCTTGAAATGCATATTCTCAGACACGTTTGCCCAATAATTTCCAGAGCAGAATCCTTGGGGGGTTTTCCCAAGTGACTGCTACATGCATTAAGAGGAACTAGTGCTTTTCTCCCTCTTCTCTTTCCTGAGGTACATGTTTGTGTGCAGGATGCTTTGCCCAGATCTTTAGATGCAAGATAGGCAAATACATACCATAGCTGAGATTTGCCCTGCAGTGATGCTCACCTCTGTGCAAACTGCCAGCACAGCACCTTATGTTGTGTAAGGCCAATTTTGGGTCCTTTATGTGGTTCTTCTGTTGTACATAAGAATTTATGTAGATTGTTCCACTGGGGTAAATTTCTTTATTTGCAAACAGAAAAGATTCTGATTCCATTGCCAATGCAATCGCAGGCCATGCCTAAGAAATGCTACATCACACACTCCTTTTATAGTTCATAAAATACTAATGCCATCTTGTCTTCACTGTCATTATTTCTGCCTTGAATGCTAGTGCTGTGGCTTGGCACTGCCAGTCTCCCAGGTTTTGATAGCAGGCAGTTTGATGGGCTGGAGAGACGAGGTTCTTGGGAGAGGCTTCTTTCTACAATACAAACTCCAAACTAATGGATTATTAGTCAGAAAATGTCTGAATAGCCCTGTGGCTTCTTTGACACTGGACAAAGTCCATTGGAAGTGCCTGGCTGCTCTGTGGGGATAAAAGGAGCAGTCAGGTATTCTTCAGCTCCATGTCCACCCCAGCAAGCCCCAGCTTTCTCTATTGGATCAGAAAGGAGGATGGGAAAATAAGAAAAGGAAAACTTGCTAATAAATTATGCTACAAGAGCAGACAATGCGTGAGATTTTACAACCCTAAAGTTGGTTTATCCTTGTACTTCTGCCCATTACAGACCTGTAAAGTGTAAAGGGCAGAGACCCTGCAGATCATTTAGCATAACTGGACGTTGATCTTGTTTAGAAGCTGGGAGTTTCTTTGAGCACTAAAATTAAGGATTACTCTTAGTTTGATTGACTTAAGACATGACCCTTTAACATATTCTCTGTTCCTCCATTCAAACTTAATTATTTAAGTGCCTAACTTGTTTATACCATACAAAACCATTGTTTTGGGAACATTTTATTAAATAACATGGCAAACCAGCAAAGTTTATTTAAAACTGGGAAGATTTGGACTTCATCCAACTTCTGAGTTCAGCCTGCTTGCTCGGGGAGAAGATCAGCAATAATGGGCCCCACATGGTAAAATACTGGGGTGGGTTGACCTTGGCTGGATGATATTAGCAAATGATAATAACTGGAAGTTCATGGACCGCTTTAGGGAAGGCTGTAAATACCAGTGTGTTTAAGGAATTGTATAGAAATCCTGAAATTGTCTGAAATGGTGCGGAAAATGCTCATATCGGGAATTTGATTTTGATGTGTCAAAGATGCAAATACTGACTCAACGTCTCCATTGTAATTGCAATAAAAATTTGCTACATATGAAATGCTTCAAAGTCACGCATGCACAAAACCCAGTCTGAAGCAGAATACGTTTGCACTAAGCTTTGTGCCCAAATTATTTTTCGAACACCTAAAACTGTTGCAATTAATATCGCAATATTATTTAATGGCAGTACTATCAGGCATTTTATAGGCTTCTAAGGTGTTCTTCATTCCTCTCCTGACCTGTATTGTGTGCCTGTGCCTCCTGCTTTGCTGCCTGTGTTTGATGTGAATGATGCTATGTGAGAAAAGCAGGAACTGCAGGCACTGGATACTGGGTTTAATGTTATAGTGGGTGTGTGTATAAGAGGGAACAGGCTATTAAGAGACTCTGGACTAGATATGCTGGAAAAGCAGAACAATGAGCAAATGCACAAGACACAAATGGTGATGTTTCCATGGAATCACCTAGACTAAAAATTACGGAGTTGAACTGCAGAGGTAAAAGGATTCAGGTACTTACAGAAGCTAAATGTCCCAAATCCTGCAGATACCTGTGCCTCCTAAGCCTTCCAGATCATGAGAAACTTTCAATGACAGCTGGAACCTGATAACACCTGGAGCAGTTCTGTTGTATTTTGTGTATTTTGTTCTGTTGTATTCTGTTGAGGACGACAGGAAAATTTCTTCACTTCCACCGATATGTTGCAAAGTGCTTTATTTTGCTGTCTTTCTGTGCTGGCAGAGAGAGATCATTAAGGACAAATGACATATTTCATTTACCTCAGACAAGTTATTTACAAGCTTGTCCAGGGTTTCCTGTGAATCTTACCCTTCCCCACAAATAAATAATGCTGGTGTTCAGCCACTGCTTTCAATTTGAGGAGAATTGTGATCCAACAGAGGATGCAATCCATGGGACAGTAGTTAATACAGCAATTTCTATAGCAACCTTCAGCTTCTATTACTCTCCATGGGTGCTCAAAGTCTCTGATGGTAGAAGCCTGAGGAGACCTGGCTTTGAAGTGTGTCTGGAAAGCGGCCATAAAAAAAGATATATTCCTCAATTTCACCACTTGCAAGACTTCCATTCTTGGGCTCCGAGGGCACAGTTGTTGCCAACACGACAGACATTAGGAGGCAAAACCACAGGGACACTGATGTGTAGGAAGGTAATGTAAAAGGCCCACAAAATATTCTGACCTTGTTTGCAAGTAATGGAAAAGGTCAGTGCCAAAAGCAGCTCTAGTTAGAGTTTACAGCTGGAAAAAACTGTCAGAGGACCTGCTGACTGTAGTTTTACACTGCTTAGCTGAGAAGCTGGGAATGACCGAGGATCGCTTCCCAACACAATGGTAGGAATAAATGCTGCGGCCACAGGTGGCACTATAAATTCGACATCAGTGGCAGTAAATTGAGTCTTCTGCCCTGGATGTGTATCTGAAAATCATGAGGCTCAAGGAGTCAAGGCTCCACAATTCTAAAATAAATAATCACTACCACGTTTCCACCTAACAGGTTGAAAATCCATCCCTTGTTGAAAGTCAGTGTCAGAACATGGTTCTGAGCTCACTGCATCACCCGGCCTTTCTTTCAGGTGTCTGTCCAGCAGCCAGCTGACTTAAATCTGGTTGCAGTGTTTTTACATCACCTTGTTAAATATAGGTGTGATGTGAACATTCGGTGTATTTCAAATCTGTGAAAAGATACAGACCATCACTCCAGTACAGAAGAATCTTCTAATAGTACTGACGGAATGTCACTTCTCCCACACCATGTCATCTTCCTTGCCAGCACAGAGCGAGTAGTAAAGAGTCAAACTGAGTTTCCTCTTGGCAGGATTTATGTTGCCCAATTTTAAATACCTACAACATAGATGTCAGTGTAAGAGCTCATTATCCAAACTCTCCCTGCAATCACTGGAGAGAAATGGGCACTTCTAAGGCAGAGCTGATCAATAATTCACCAAAGCAGGTGAGGGAAGGCACCTTTTTTTTCATTTGTGGAGTCTCAGGGAATCAATATGCTGGATGTGAGAGTTTCCATTCTTGGTGATACATGCCTCAGGTCTCTAATCCTCTTGTTAGGTAGCTGCAAGTGTTTCAATGTCACCATTAAAACCCCTCCCAAATTAATAACAATGCTATTTTTCTAGTACGAGCAATAGAATGCCTTGTTTATGCTTTCATTGCATTTAAAAATGGTGTTTCAAAGTAATGTGTATATATATATAACTGTATTATAGAATGAGTTAGTGGTAGTGCTTGTAAATATTTCTTAGGGCTGTTATGCTATTTTAGAGGCTTTGAGTTAATATATACCACTATCAAGAAGGAGCAGCAAAGTTAAATAGTAGAGCAAAAGGAGGCTTTTATAAATAAAAAAGCATCTGGCTCAGAATGGGAGGTGGAAAAAGAGCATAACCTTGCCCGGTTAAATATAAAACCAGACCATATATAAATATAAAACCATGGGGCAGACCTAAGAAGATTTTGAGGAACAACTCGCTGAAGGCATAAAACCATTGAAGAAGAAAAAAAACCCCCTTTTCTCCAGAGAAGAGATTCTGCCAGAGAAGCCTCACAGCCGATATATGTGTAAAATATACATGCATGAAGAATGACATAGCAAAAAGCTGAATGAGTTATTTGCACTGGTGTTCACTCTGGAGGAAAGTTTGCTTTTCCTTTACAGTGCCAAGGCTGAAGACCTGTCTTGTGTTCAGGTGCTGGTAGGAGACATATTACAATAAATTGAAACGAGAAGCAGACAGAAGAGAGATGAAATAAATTTTTCTCATTTTTCATTAGAGGGAGAACTGGTGCTTTCCTCCAGACTTCTGGGTTGGGAATCTCCACTATTTAATATATTTTTAGCTGAAAAAAAGAATTGACCAGGAGCAGTGAGTTGATCAGGTTTCCTGGTGTTAAATTAATTTTGAAAATTTTAGTCGAAATTAAAGCTGAGAGAAGTTTTTGGACATGAATAGTTCTCTGAAAATGCCCCTCAACACTTCGGCGCAGTGAAAAGGGCTAAGAAATTATTGGGAATAATTAGGAAGGAAATGGAAAATTATATAAAAAATTGCTGTATGCCAGTGTACTCAATGGCACATTGACATTCTAATATGTTTATAGAACAGTCATACCATCACTAAGGTTGGAAAAGACTTCCAAAATCTTCGAGTCCAATCTTTGACCAACACCACCTTGTCAACTAAACCATAGCACTGAGTGCCATGTCCAGTCATTCCTTGGATACTTCTGGGGTTGGTGACTCCACCACTACCTTGGCTCGTCGATCCAGCCTGTCCAGGTGTGCAGTCCTATCTCCAAAAAATCAGTATATAATTAGGAAAGGCAGAGAGGATATTTGGAATGGTCAGCTGTGGCCATGCAAGAGACACTAACAGTCTTAAGACTCTTCAGCGGCGAGAGAGGGTGCTCAGAAATCCTGGGACAGCGGTTTGAAACGGCCAGGCAGTGGTGGAAACATTCATTTCTCTGAACACAGCACCTCCAAGGCACCAGATAATCTGTGCTGCAGATTGAGAGCAAACAAAAGGAAGTACTCATTTTACACAACACACAATTAAGTCATGCGATCCATTGCTACAGGATGTTTCGTATGCCAAAATATATATAGGTTTAAAAAATGATTAGACAATTCATGAAAGAAAGGTCCATTGAGGGCCACTAAACAGGAAGATGCTGATGTAACCTCCAGCTCAGGAAGTCCCCAGACTGCAGATTGCCAGGAGCTGTGAAAGTTGCTGGGGGAATGCTCTTAGAGTCCTTTCTTTGTGCATCTGTTGCTGGTCACTGCCCTCCAGGAAACAGGGAGCAAGCAGAGGTTAGTTTTTGCTGTGGTTGTTGCATGCAGCTGGTGACATACTGTATTTTGGAATCTGTGCCTTAGGATATTAAAACTGAAAGAAGAACTGAATTTCATTTTCTTTCTTCCTGCAGTTTGTCTATTTCGTGTGTTTCACTCAGTTTTGGTGAAGAAGTGAGACCACTGGATTCCTTTTGAGTTGCAGTGTGTTCAGTTTTCTGGTTCTCCAGTGCTACAAGTTTAGAGAGTGTGGATGTCTGATGCTCCTGGCCAGTACTCTTTTTTTGGCCAAATAAGACCAAAGAACCTACCAAAAATAAATGGAACAAAACAAAATAAGAAGGATATTTCTACTCATTCTGAATTCTGGATTGGTCTTCTACCAATGGCTTTATTTGAAATATAGTAGTTGATTTTGGTTCATTATTAGTATTTTAACTGAGCATCTATTTCAAAACAATGCAGATGCCCATTCCTTGGGAATTCAGCACGTTTATGGGAGTTTGGTGCCTATGTCTCTTTCTGGTGGGGGTTTCGAACTCTTCAACTGCAACTTCTCATAAAGATATGGCGGGTGTTTCTCCTCCCATGTTGGGAATTCTTCCCTAAAGGCAGGCTTAGAACAGGAAAGAGCAATTATAAAAATTCTATTTTAGGGAAAATCAATCTAAATATAAGTTACCCAGAATAAAACAAGTTCTCTTCGGTGGTAGTAGCCAAGTGTAATCTTTCTAGCCGATGGAAATGTAATGGGAAATCAATGGCTGGACCATTCTTAGTTCTTTATATTTTGCAGCCACACTAATGGAATCCCTGAATTTACTCAGCCTGTCTGCCAACTGCCACGTCCGTGAACGGGCAACGCAGCCGGGAAATCCAACCCCAGGAGACAAATATCAGATGGAACACACTGACATTAAGACACTCTATAACATATTACAGAGATCTCAAGGATAACTACAAATAGCAAGCAAAATAGCAAAGATTTTTCGTAATGGCATTGCAAGGCAGACTCACAATCGGTGCAGGAAGTTAACTTCTAATTAATTCAAGACCTTACAGTTTTCTGTGATTAGAACTGTAGGTTGATATCTTAACAAGATTTCATTTCTCTTAAGAAAATGTTCACTTTAAACCATCATTTAGAACCTTAAATAGCAAGTATTGTCCTTTCCTGGGTAATCTATTGCTTTTAACATTTGTAAGTCATGTAAGTGTGATGTGATTTGCTGAAGAGGGCCCACCAGCTCAGGTTAGCCAGCAAATTGCTCTTCTTAGTGGTAATTTTTTATTCTTAGGTAGCTGACTAAAAGAAAGGATGGAATTTGTCATTACCATTTCATTTCAAATCTATGTGATGCTGGTATTTAAGCTCAGAGCTTTTGTATTTGAAAGAAATGGAACTGGAAACACGTTTACTGTAGGAGTAACTTTTGTCCAATGTAGACAAATAACTATGAAGCTCCTGGTAGCTTTATTTTTTAATTTTTCAAATTGTTGCAAGTTTTTAAACTTTTTTCCCCTGCGTCATAGTTACCAATACCAAATGGATGTTCATTTTGATAAATTAGCAAGTATTTTTATTCACAAGAGCAGTGTTTTATTTGTGCTCTTCTTCACTGCTAAAGCTCCATAGAAACATAGAATATCCATTTAAAATCCAGCTAGATTTTTCCTTTTTCCATTACTCTTATCAGAAATTTCTTTCAGAATTTCACTGATAATTAGAAATGTCCCTCAGATTTCTGCAACATGTTTATGATTATTGCAAACGCTGTCTTTTTGCTTAGGCATCTCTTCTTCTTACGTCCCATATGTACAACGGGAAACAGTCGCTGCATCTTCTCAGCCTTTGATTTTGCTGGGGTCAAAGAAATCCCAGTCCTTAAAACTACTTTTAAAAATTCTTCAGACAGACCATTTGCCACCCCATCTGTCTGAGCAGGGTTGCTTTTTGATGAATGTGAAATGATTTTTTTTGTTAAAACCAGAATTTTACTGTTGTCTAGATAAATTCTGTTCTGCACTGCGTACCTGCAGAGCTGCTGTGTTCATCTGACTTCGGTGTCATGTTTTTCTTTGCACAGTACTTGATTAGGTTCGCAGAGGGGGACTGAAGTGCCTTCTTTGCATTATTTTCAAAGATGTGGTTGCTTCAGTGCCCACATAGTTCCTGGTTAACATGTTTCAGCCTTGTAGCAATTATGTAGTGACAATTAGCATTTCAGATATTTCTGTATATTCCATTGACAGGCTCTGAAGTTTCTATGGAAAATGATGGTTATGAACCCATCAAAATAGCTTATAATTGCTTTCCTACGTCTCTTTTTTTTTTGGATGAAAAACTACGATAAAAAGCATCATGATGCATTATTCAACTGTGCTTTTTTATATTCTAGATACACATTGATGTCCATCCCCTGAACTTAGGTTGTTATTGTTGCATAGAAAACTGGTGTGTCTTGAGGCTCCTCTTGGTCTGTGCAGCCAAACACTTGGCCAATAATCACCATATCAGTGATAAAATGTGGTCCTGGCTCCTTTCTGCCCCTTGTAGGGCACGCTCAGCTCTTGGCTGCACCACCTCGAGTTGCTGTGAATCAGCCTTTTTTAGAGCAGAGCACAGCATTGTGGTGGCTCTGCTGCAGCCAAGAAAACTTATAACACTTGTGTGGAAAGCAGAGAATATATCAGTGTCAGCCCAGTCTGCAACAGCCTCATTCAGCTCTGGGCCCCACGCCAGATTTCACGTGGTTTCATTGCTTCTGCCTTGTAATGGATAATGGCACTGCTGCGACCAGCTCGGGAGGGCTTCTGATTTGAAAGTATGGGCTGAAATTCTGCCACAGGGTCAGAGACACTTTAGATGGCCAGATTCTGTTCCACGAACCCAGTTACTGATTCCTTAGCCGTACCGTGAATTTTCCTTTGCTTAGTATGAGCATGGACAATGGTACAATTCTGGTTTTAAGAAAAAAAATTATTTTGCATTCATGAAAACCTCTCCCCTGCTCAGATGGATGGAGGAGCAAATGATCTGTCTTAAGAACTTTTAAAAGTTTACTTAATGAGAGCAGTAATAGTGAATTAATTTAATAGGCAATATATATACTGCCATATTACCAATTTGCTCTCTACTCTTACTTAGGCAAGCTGTTTCCTCTTTTTACAGGGTTTCTGTTGTACTTGTCATCCAAATCAAAATTTAACCTCTGCCTAATTGGGTAGATCATAGATATTTATGTGTGGATGTTTAGGCGTGTCCTAGACTAGGGCTCAAACTTTTCTTAGGAAAAAGGTGAGAATATTCTGTGAGGGGCTCTGCATCAATGAGGATGAAGCCTGGCAAAATTTCCACCCGTTTTGGTGAGACTGAGATTAGATACTAATAAATATAGTAAATATTTGGATTTCAGAAGAGATATGAATAGTTATTCATAGAGATATTTTAAGGAAAAAAAATTACTCAATTTTAAAGAAAAAAATATAAATACTAAAATATATATTTTTTATTTTTTAGTATTTATTTAACCTTATTTTTGGAATTTTGCCAAAATCTCTCCACCTTACTTTTGCTGTAAAATGCTAAGAACCCCACTAACGCATAAAGAGGAGACAATTTTTTATTAAATGACCAATTTTTAGAGTGCTTTCTCTAGAGTTGCCTGTGACAGCCTCTTGCCGTCTTGCCTGGTAATTTCGATGAGACTTTCCCCATACAGTGACTGTTTTTTCTTGTGAGCAATTTGCTTTTTTTTCCTGTGCACCTTGTCTTTTGCAGTGCTCATTTCTTGGGAAGTTCTCTCCAGTTCAGGACTCCAGAGGGATGTGTGAACCTTTCCTTGCTCTCTCTCTCTCTGTACTTTACAGCCCCAATCCCTGCTGTCTCCTCGCTGTGGCACCGCAGCAGCTTTCCCGTGCCGATGAGGGTCAGGAATGGTACCCACAGCCAGGTTTTGCAGGTTTGCCCTGTGCCACCCGAGCCAGCAGCTGGGTGTGACACCAGGGGCTGCTCCGCTGAGCCTGAGGTGATCCTGGGGTGATGTGGCACCGAGAGATTAAACAAAGTAGGTGGGGTGGTGCTTCACACCCCCGAGGAGTTATTCATGGTTTTAATTTGTGGGCAGGGTTTTAGAAAGGCGTTTTCTCTGGTGCCTGGGCTACGAAATGCAGAGAGCTGCTCTGAGGGTTAACACAGCCATGGCAAAGTCCTTGCACATTCCTGGACATGGGAACAGGGAGAGTCTCCTGGTGCAGTCCGGAGCTGCAGTTTCCTGAGCCTGCAGGGAAGGGAGGGGAGGGGACGGGAAGGGAACATGACTGCCAGTATCTTCTGCTGGGAGGCTGCCAACAGGAAGCAGCTTTTTAAATTTTAATTCCTTTGTGGAAGGCTCGGCAGTTCCCAACAATTCCAGCCATCTTTCTGGGAAGCACTGTCCTTCTTCCAGGCAGTCTCAGGAGGAAAGGCTGTGGAGTGTTGGTCTGGATTTTCCTCCTTGGGAAACACGACTAGGAGCTGCACAGAACGGTGTTGGGCCCCTTTAAGAATGCCTATATTGGAATGTGTAGGCTTCTATTTTATTTTGGGCTTTTCGTTTGCCTTTGATTAAATTTTCCTCCAGTTCTTAAGCTGCTCTGCACCATCCAGGCATCCACAGATGGAGAAAGTGGCCGAGCAGGGCCTGGAGTGAGATGAGGAGATGGAGGTCTCCACAGCAGCTCCTCCCTTCCCTTCAGGGCGACAGAAGAAATAGATCCTCGGGTGCCTGTAGGCTGAAGCTGTGGTTTATTAAAGTAAATTACTTTTTTTTTTTTCCTTTTGAGTTATTTATTATTATGCTTTTGCTCAGTTATCAAATTGGAAGCAAATGGTGGAAGAATTTGCTTTGCATGTAAATGAGAAAGACGGAAACTGCTTCTCTTCGCCGTGGCACTTTGTGTACAGTTTCCTTAAGCCCAAATGGCTAATCTTTCCATAATGAACTTGAGGATGTCTTTTCACACGAGTAGTTTCAGTGACTTTAGTGAGATTTCATGCATTAATAGGCGAGCGAGATTTTACCTTTGAGAGCACCAAATCCTTTTGGAAAAATCTTATAATGTTTAAGTAGAAAAGAAACCCAAGAATTTATAGATTAATGACTCAAGCCTAAAGAACCTAAGGGAGGGTTTTCATAGATTCTTTGAAACATCTGGTAACATTTTGCTTTAATGTTTTGTTTACATGGGGTTAATAAACTGAGCAGCAGCAATAGGAATTGTAGGGAAGTAAGCAAAGTCTAGGGGAAGAGGCATTAGAAACCACCCTTATTAGCAGTCTATTAAGAAATAGCAGTTTGTAACACTTTATTAATGTTTTAATGGGCATATTAATAATTATTCCTCTTTATGAAGTATTTAAAAATGGAATTTCCATATAAAGCACAATCATCTATCCTGTCATATTTAAGTTCAGGAGTAGAATATTTGTCCTGTGCTTTAGGGTTTGTCCAAGCATCAGTAAAATTGGTTCTCTTTCCTATTGTACCTGCCAAATGTAATCAACCTAACCAGAGGAATGTGGTCTTTCTTGACCTATAAATATACTAAATATATTTTGTGTAACACTTTGCAATTGTGACTTGGGCACGTACCCTGTAAGTCTGGCTGAGGAGGAGGGAGGCTACCTGCTTTCTGTTTAATTACCTTATCCAGGTAATATCAATTTCAATCAAAAGCTGTAGCTCACTAACATGGATCTAAGTTAGACTTTTGATAAGTGGTAGTTATTAGGAATAAACCAGCACTGCAGGATTTGGCCTTCTGTGGTGACACAAACAGTGTATTTCAAAATGGGCACATGCAGACCAGGAAGAGCAGATCGTATTTGAGAAGACTGTGCTCATGTAAACTTGTTTGTTGGGGGAATTAAGTGTCAGTGATTTATTATTCTGCTTGTGCAACACGGAGCACAGAACTGCACGAGCCTGCCTGGGAAATCTGCACAACTGCCATTGGAGGAGTGGGGCCTTTTCCCCCTCTCTGTTACAAGGATGAGCAGATGTTAAGCATCTCTTCACTGTTTTATGGTTGAGATTTATAAAGGCCAGCAATATGGATCGAGAAGGCTCTAGGTATGTTTTCTGTTAGAGGCTGATAAAAAGAAATGAATGGCATCTGGAATTTTAAAGAAAACTGAAAATGGCTTCATTTAAAACAGCAGCCGTAAGAGCAAAATTAACATGCAGGACAGCGATGGCTGATTCCTGAAAGAATGTGTGGATGGTGGTGTTAATGGTTATCAATGTATGGGAAAAGGAGAGCTTGATTTAAGGCTGTCGAGTAGGGGAACAGTATATGAATCACTAGGAAAAAAGGGAGGTGTTGGCTGTATTTCTGAAATGTAACAATTCAGGCTACATAATGAGAACTTTTTTATAAGAGTGAAAATTCAAATAACTCACCTCTGGTATCCTCTCCCTGAGTAACAAATGTGCATGATTCCTACAAAAATTCTGTTCTCATAAGCAGCCAATGAGTACAAGAAAGTATATTGCTAATTTTTCACTCTCTGTAATGTTTCTAATCATTAATGGCCTTCATTATTATTCAGTTATTCTGTTTTAGAAAAGCCTGCCAGTTATGCCAAATTATGTAGGGATATATGAGATTCTATGGATGTTTCTTCACCAGATACTAGAATGATAAGTGACTATTTGTTCTTACAAGATGAGAAGAAATGATTTGTTACAGATTCAGAGCACTTTATGACTAGCCAGTAACATCCCTGGCTGTACCTGCAAGCACGAACGTTTGAATCACGGAATTATGAAATACAGACTCAAAATGATGTAAAACACTGTTCTTGGGTTTATAGTTTTCCCCCAACTGTTTGGTGGAGTGCCCAAGCAATCTGTGATTAGCTTTGTCATAAAGACTAAATCCGTGGGCTTATTTTTTAAATCTCTCCTACCACTTTCTAACCAGCACAGTTGTTGGAATTCCTTTATGACATGAATTTTCATTTCCCCATTCACGAGCACATACCCTGTCAGAATCCTGGGGGCCTGATTTAAATGGTTATCAGTGTCACTGTGACACACAGTCATTTTCTGGTGCCTGTTTTCTCCCTGGCTGAGGATGTACCGTCCTTATTTGCTTAATAAATGGGCAGTTAAGGGTCTTCATTTTTTATGCTTGCGGCACATTCATGTTTTATTATTATTTTATTCTTTCTATTTATAGATTTTACATTAACATTTGATGAATTTTCCACATAAATGGCAATGCTTGATGTAATTCATATCACTCTTAATATGTACAATTTGCATATATTATCCCAAGCAATGACCTAGTAAATGAATTAAATAAGCCTTGGTAATAAGAATGACGTATCTGAGCCCGTTTAGACAACAAAAGCCAATGCCTCGCCAAAGCAGGGTGGTACTGAGAAAACACAGGCACCACCTCAGAACATCCTATATGTTCTAATTCATCCCAACCTGTGCTGCAAAGACACAAACACCTTCAAAGAGTGAACCAGTGTCTGAAATAAACTAGTTAAGGGTAATATTTTCAGTTCTTTTAACGAGCCCAAATCGTGAAGAACAAAGCCTCCAATGAGTTGCATGTGGTTTTTATTAATTTTGAGCCTAAAAACATTAATTATATCAATTATGTAAAAGCAGCAGAGAAAGAATTGTAATTGCTTGCATTGTGCAAGCCACGCTGGGCCCCTGGCTATTCTTCCTGGAGGAGCTGCCACAAAACAACCATTTAAGGAAAACAGACGTGCACACGTTTAGAGTGATGGAGCAGGAGAGTTAAGGGACTCGAGGTAGGTTTCTGAGTGTCTGCTTTACCTGATAACCATCAGGATACCATCCATTATTCCAGGTAACCCAGATCAGAAAGAGGCACCTTCTGAAAGCTGCAGTGGGATCCATTTGGACTGTGTACCTTCCACAGGGTTTGCTGAGACAAGATAATCATTAGGATTTATACCGTTCCTGCAAGAAACTACCGCCATATGACTTGCATATTGTTAGGGAAGTATTTATTCCTTTAGCCATCATTCAGTGTTAATATTAATTTACTATGTTACTAAATCTCTCTGTTGTGGTAATGCTTTTGTTTTCCTTTTCTCACTGATTCATACTTAACTTATTGGACTTGATTCTGGTTTCTCACAGATTCTCACTTTGGCTTCACAGGAGCTATTTGTGATTTACATTAATTTCCTGCTATTGGAATTATTCCCAGCAATCTCATTGTGAGTTTTTTCCCCCGTCCATACAATTGTTCTTTGCTTTCCCTTTGGCAACTATGGAAATGTTAGGCTTTGCCTACAGGAATTAATTATTTCAGGCTAAACTTTGTTTTGATGGGGAAGAAAGTTGTAGAGAAGAGTGTACAATGAAGGCATTATACCTGCACCATAGTGAGAAAATGTATTTGTACATTTATCCCAGTATAATTTTGTTTGGTGAAATAACTTGTTGGGTTTTTATTAGATTGCTGAATCTTCCAACACTACTCTGAACCTTCACAGTTCCTTCAGTGACTGGAAAGACACATTGATTCATTACCAGCTATATTTGATGGATGTGACAATCTATTTCCCTGGGTGCTCTTGACAAAACTTAAACTAAAAATACAGTCAAGAAAAAAATGGGTAATAACTCCTCAGAATTTCAGGGGAACATCCCAAACACCCTTTGAAAGCCAGCATGTTGGGTGTTTTTTTTAAACTAGTGCCTAATTCCACATAAAGAGCCAGCTCGCTTTTGAATCCAGTTCTCCTCAACCATCTAGATGAAGAGGCAGCTTCCTCTGGAAAGGAACAATCCCCAGTCTATTTTATAGCAAAGGCAGAAGCTTTTCTACAGCTGAAATCCCCATATGGAGAACACTCGACTGCCAAATTTCTATCTATTAAGTTGAGTAGGATCCAGCATATGTGGCTCCCTTGATTGCAGTGCTGACCGAAATGTGCAAAGAGAAATGTGTTCTTTTAAACAGACAGCTCCTAAGACAATTTGGGCTTGAAGACTTGTAAAATTCAAGTTCCACCTGTACACATGCAATTATCAAGGGAAAAAACCCTGAGCTCTACCATTTTCTGCTCCTGGTAAGATGCAGAGCCTACCAGAGAGCAAAGCAGTTGCTGCAATCTGCACTAGCCAATTTCTCTAGTTCATTTCAAAGTAATTTAAGCCTCTTTTTTTTACCCTTCACTATGCCTCTCTGATGACAAAACCAGGTTTCTAACTCCTTACTGCTGGTAGGGTGCATCTTCTGTTCCATCCAGGGGTAAGGCTTCTGTCAGACACGTGACACCAGGTCACTGGGGGAGCCCAAAATTGCCGCATTATGGACAGTTCAATGCAGAACTGCAAAACCTACCCAAGAAACGATGGATACCTGTGGGTAGCTGACCTCCACCTGTATTTGCACTCGAGGGATTTGGTAATAGCTGGGTCTGTTCAGCCTTCACACACACCTCTGACTGGTCATTTTAGACCAAGCCACTGGACTGGTCAGCTGTACTGACTGGAAGAACTCACCTAGTTTTGTTATCTCTGAACCGTCCTTAGGAGGTCTCTGAGCTGATGGTGAGAGCAACTCAGCAGCAATGTCTTAATTAGAATTTAATGGAAGAAATGCAACCAGTTGCAACAGCAGCTTTATGCAGTAAGGAAACCTCTATGGTCAGTTAGTTGCCGGCTCTGGTTTGGGAGGAGTCCTGCATGTTGGAGCCTGTGCATGCCAATTATGTCAGAGGAACACGGAGCAATCCAAGAAGAATCAAACGAGTGGTAGCTCCAGCAGAGCACCTGGCACTGGGTCCCTCTGCACCACGTTACTGTCATAGTATGTGTCCATTCTGTGGGTGTCCAGCACTGGGTTCAGCAGCTGTTCTCACTCAGGTAACAAACCCTGCCTTTACGGTAGCACCTGAAGTGTTTAAGTTGCCTGCGGATTTTAGGGTTTGGTTTGAGACCTGGAAGACATTGAACCAGATGGGCACCTAAGTTCAGATCAGTGTGTCAGCCGGGAGCAGAGAGGCTGCTTGAGACTAAGCTGTAGTCATTAGAACATAAACTGTTCCAGTTCCTGACCAGTACAGAGATGGGGGGACAGCCTTCTCCTTTATTGCTACTCCATTTATAGTGTCAGGTTTATGGAAAGTCTTTGAGAGTCAGTGGGACGTAGGCATTTAACCTGCTTAAGTACTTTTGTAAATCCCTTTGGACATCCACCTAAACTGGTAGGCACGGAGAGCTTTACATTTTCAAAGGCAAAGTAAGGACATTAAGTAATTAATCCCCACAATGTTTCTGTGATCTGTTACCATCTATATGGACGAGGAGACTGAAATGAAGGAATTAAGGTTGCATGGAGATGTACAGAAATGTGGGATCTCTTGATAATCAACCCTACAGTTATTTCCTTCCTGATATTCTGCCTTACTGTTATTTGTAGATGATTAAAGTGGGATCCATAGACTTCCTGCACAAATGAAGTCTCAACTCTGACTCACCTGCCATCCTATTAAGAAAATATAATAGAAAATGAGGACATATCCCATGTGTTTTCTCAGGTTTCAATTGTTTCCAGAGGCCCAGGCAGCATGGAAAAGTGGTTAGTAATGCACTAACATTGAACAAAATCTTTCACAAACCATGTGTCGCTGAACGATTGCTTTTTGATGTGATGTGCAAAAACTTTCTTCTTTTCTCTTCCTTTTTTTTTTTTAATCTGCCTGACTCCATTGACTGAATCTCTACAATAAGATTGTAGGTTTGAGGATTTAGGTACAAAGACGAGAGCAGCAGTTATATGCCAGGTTTTTTTTAAGTGGAGAGGTGATTTGATTAGACAGATGACAGCCGGAAACAAGTTTTGAACCTCTCTGTATTTCAGATTGGCAGCAAAGCCCCAGCCTGCTGCAGTCTGGTGGTTTGGAGAAAGACTGTAGATAAACAATAACCAGGACTTTATCCCCAGTTCCCCTGGGGAGTGGCTGCACTGGGGGACCCTGTGCACTGAGAGTGGATGATAAGGCCTCTCTGGGAAGGTTATAAATGAAGATCAGTGAACACCTATAGAGATAAAGGACTGCACCTTCCATGGTGGGTGTTGTCCAGACACCAGCAGTGGAGTCACTCAGTAGCATGTGGTGCTCGTCAGCCCTGCTCTGCCAAGTCACCAGCGTGTGTGGGATGGCTCTTGTCCTCAGCAGAATATGCCAAGTATGGCTAAGCCCTACAAGATGTGGCGTCGAGACT
Source organism: Mohoua ochrocephala (assembly GCA_013398855.1). Taxonomy (NCBI): domain Eukaryota; kingdom Metazoa; phylum Chordata; class Aves; order Passeriformes; family Acanthizidae; genus Mohoua; species Mohoua ochrocephala. The sequence goes on from VZTA01001184.1 coordinate 387,908, forward strand.
GATAAATCCCACGTGCCTCAAAGGCAGATATCAGCCTCTGTAGGCACCTACAGAGATAAAGACCATGAGAGAAATCCCACTGTGAAATTATGAGATGCCAGCTAGAGATGCCATTGCACACTGGGTCAGGAAAAGTGCCCAGTGGTACGGAGGGACTGTGGCCACCCCTCAGTTTGCAGAAGCCAGTCCCAGGTCCAGAAGTATCTCCAGTCACTGTGCATGCAGTTTAAGAACACAGTTGGATCTAAACCAAATTCATTGTCAGCATTTATATTAAAAATGATGAAGCCAAGGACTCTTCAGCAGGAGGGAAATTCAGTTTTTCTCTCATTTTTGGGATATCTAACAGAATGAAATAACCCAATAAAAGGCTTCCTTAGACAGGGAACATCAGAGTTCAATATGTGTCCTGTGTAGTCTTGAGCTCAGCTTTTATAAATTAATCAGTGCTGCATGAATATTCATTGAACAGAGATGTGAGGAGCAAAGCTAGACAGAACTTAGGAAACATATTTGCTAATTTTATTTTCATAAATTTTTATAATTTCAAAATTTTACTATCTTTTTGGTTAGCATTTGAGTCTTAAAAATGCTTTATGACTAGTTTTAACTCCTGGTAATGCTATTCTTGATGTCTTGGCTTTAGGGGCACCTTAGAACTTTTGGAATTAATTATTTTTTAACAATTTGTTTGTGAAACCTTTATTTTCTGGGCACTATACCTCTAGGAGAGGGTTGCTGTCTTAAAGGATGACATTGAAGACAGCTCTGGTTGTACAGCCCAGTAGCAGAAGAAACAGAATTGAGTCCCAGTCCATTTCTCTAAGCACAGGGCCATGCTGTGTTTTCAGTTGGAAAGCTCAGGTTTATTTCTTTCTTATTAATTTTTCTTGGTATGTTGCGTATGTGGTACTATTCCTGGCTGAAACCTGGGCTGTAGATTCAGGAGGTTTATTTTTCAGCTTTGTCAGTTCTGCTCTTGCTGCTCATTCAGCCCGGAAAGTCATTTCCCCAAGGATCTGTGGACTAATTTCAGATTCAGAAAGCTTGGGTTTCTCCAAAAATTGCTCCCCTACCTATTTTTCCCAATTCTTATGCTTTCCCCACTTGGACTCACATTTGCCCAGGAGAACCAGAGAAAGTTGGCCTTTTCTGAGCCATCTGTGCAGCATAGAAAATACTGTCATCAGGACACTTGCAGTATTGCATTGCATTTCATCACCTAGACAGTGTCTGCTCAGTGTTCATCCTGTGCTGCGTTGTCAGCTCCAGGCACGTGACCTCGCTGGACTTTAAACGCTTGCAAAATAGGATCAGGAAATAGCTCTGTGGTTTTCTCAGTGTGGAAGTCTTTTCACAATGTCTGAAGAGCTCAGCAACTTTCAGTTGTTCGTCCTAAAAGTAATTGTTTAAAGAAGCAGAGGTGTGATGACAGGATATTAGTTTAAATTCTTTAATTTTTTTTTCAGTGTTAGACAATAGTAACTTTTGTGGCTACACTGAAGTCAGTGGCAGAACTTCCAGTGACTTTATGAGGCCGGAATATACTGGTGTAGTCCTAACCACCTAAATGGTTGACAGCTGGTAAGAACCAATATCAATTTCTCAAATATTAGTAATATAAATATAAATAAGTTTCACCATAAAAAGTAACATGCAAATATCCCTGATTGAAGAAGATCCCTTACTCTCAGTCGTGAGCTCAAATGATCCTAATATTCAAATATACTGCCGGATTTATAAGCACTGGAGTAGAACTTTCCGAAAGTTATGGCTGATATCTGAGAGCTGTAACATTTACAGACACTAAATGAACAAACCCATATATTTTTATGCTTGCCATTCCAGACCCATGAAACTTATCTCAAAGGTTACGAGACAAGGGACTGAAAATGATTCTATTACACAATTGCTGCAGGGAGTTGCTGAGCACGGTAATTAATTGCTGGTGTATTCATTTGCGGCAGGAGGAGCAGCAGAAGGAAAATATCTCATTGAATTTGGAATTGTATTTATTCATGTATGCACTGTGGTGTTACAGCACAATTATTATCTGACACATTGGAAGCAGACTTGTGCTCCATTAGTTGCTGGAGCTATGTGCTATTATTGGATGATCTGCTACAAAAATGCACAAAACATTTATTTTGAGAGATGCAGTCAGGATTATAATTGATGCCTCGCAGATCTCAGCCTGGCATTCTCCAAACCCAGCCAGAGAAGTAGGAAGCTCAGCTTGGCATCCTCAGCCCCCGAAAATGCTGAGGTGTCCCCAGGGGCTGATGGGAGCAAAACTTGGGCTCCCAGATCAGCGTCTCCAGCGAGGAACTCGGGGTTTTTATCTGTGTCTGGAAGGAGACACAGGGGCAAAGCCAGCCTGTGCTCCTTTCCACTTTCCAGTGCAGTGCTGGCACCAATCCACAGGCAGCTGCTCATCCAGCATTCCTGGCTAGAGGATCATTTCAGCAGCTATATAATATGTCAGCCAAGAGGAAGCAAGGAGAAAAAGGAAAGTAGAGTTATGAAGTTAAACCCAAGAAAATAAAAATTGCAGGCAGCTGTAGTGTGGCAATGGCTGCTGGTGAGGGTAATAGTTTATTCAGTGATTCTGCTGCATAGTTTCTCATAAACCCTCACAAATCCTTTTCCAAGACTTTTCCCCTGAATTGTTCATTATTGTTTGCATGAAGCTTGTGAAAGCTGACATGACAACAGCTCATGTGAAGGTTTGTGCATTGGACAGCTTCTAAAAGAGTAAATATGGAGTAAATAGTGACTGTAGGCAGAACTGCGGTGCTGTGCCAGTGTCACCCTCCCAGGAATGAGGGAAATACCGTGTACTTTGCATCTCATTAACCAGGGCTCAGTTGTAATTCCGACCCCATCAAGCCCAGCCCTGGGAGAGCGTCTGGGAGAGTGGAGATGGGATGTGCAGTGATCTGATGACGCTCCAGATGTTGTAAGCAGGAAGACGTGGAGCACATCCCACCCTGCCACAGAAGGCAGCGGGCACCAGGCTCTTCCCATGCCCATCTTTCATCCACAGCATTGTCCCTGCGAGTGATGAGGAGCTCAGTTGTGTCCTTGTGCAGTGCCCAGCCCCAAGGAGCCTCATGGGTGCCAACATTGTGGCTTCTAGAGTGAGGTTGTTTGACACAAAGGGGTAGGAGAAGCAGATTTGGAAAGATTATTCCTGAGGATTTTAAAAATAAACCAACAGCTTCCTCCAGGCCTTCTAAACAAACAGCCTAAATGAACGTGAAATTAACCTCTCGTTCCTCTCAGTCTGATGAAAGAAACAAATGGAAGCGATGACAGGATTATATTACTCTATTAATATGACAGATTCTAATTTGTGATAAGAAAGGCACCTCATTCACTGCTTTATTACTTTCAGAAATTCTAAAATCAATGCAAGATATGCCATAAACATCATTCTTGGCAGGCACTCGTTGAGGTGAACACATAACTCAAAGATAGCTTGAGCTGAATTTTGACCAATTTAGCAAGTAATAAGCAAGGCGATAAGAACATTAAAAAGAAGAGACAGTAACCGAGTTAGGAACAGATGGTAGCCATAAATAATGCTGAAATAATAATAATATTTTAAATTTATATATGATGCCTTTCAGTCTGGAAAATCCCACAATGCTTTACAAAACTGAATTTAAAACACAAACTCTAACTGGAATGCGCCATTTCTGGTGTGAAATATGACAGTTGTTTGAGAGCCCAAGCAATGCCAAGTCGTTTGGGACAAGAAGAGAATAAGAATTTTAGTTCATTGCTGCTGCACTAAAAGCTTGAGATGAATTTTATTTCTCTCCTCTCTTCTAATCTATTTAATCTATCATCGCTGGTAGCATCTGGATATTCTGCTGTAATACATTGCTATTATCCATAAAGAACACTCTCTTTACTGTTAATGATATCAGATGCACTGTTGACTTTATTTATTGAAAACTCTAAATGATCAGCAATTTGGCATTCTCCAATGCACAAAAAAAAAAAAAAAAAAATTACATTCTCAGCAAAAATATCTCCCAAGGCCAAGTAGCAACTGTAGTTAGCATGTCCTTGTGCAGGGAATATTAACTCCCATGTCAGTCTAAATTCTGAAACCCTTGTCTTTCCCTGCAGAACGTAATTGCTCCTTCCAAACACTTATGTAGCTCAGCCCAACTTGAGGCTGTCTTCTGATCTCAGATAAACCCAGGCAATCCTTCTGGCTTTAGTGGGATTATGCCAACATGAGTGAAACTAAAATTTACCCCACAGTATAGGAGAGCTGATAGGTGCATAAGGCACCGTGTGACGTTTGAAGGCTGCAATGGAAAAGTGCTGGAGGATAAGAGGGAAAAACCATACGCTGTGTACACAGAGCAATGGAAACTATTTAAAGCAGCTCCAGCCTCAAATATTCTGTGTAGTCCCTTCACAAGGAGAAAGATGTTACATGATAGCCTGGATATTTGAGTGATTAGGCTCTGCATTGTAGAAACAATATAAAATAAAAAATATTGAATGCTTCTGAGTGATGAATGACACAGTCTATTTGCAGGAATGATGAAAAAAAGTCAAGAAGGGATGTTGGTTTAAATTAATTCATCTCTAATATTTTCCCATTCAGGTCTGTAGGAGTCATAGCCAGTGTTTTCCAGTTCCAAGCTCCCATTTTCAATAATGGCACCTGCAAGGACTCTGTGTCAGATGAGCTTTACATCAAGCTTGTGGCAACTGCCCTGGGAACAGTAGAATTACTGCGGGGTACTGGATATCCTGGAATACTGGAGCATTTCTTGAAAATGGGGTGTTCCCTTGGAAAAACAGAAAAAAGAGTTGGTGACAGGGCTTTATCTAAAATTGACTTTTTAACCCTTCTTGAAAGCTGTGCTAGCTTTGCACTCATTGAACAGTTGTGGCTCTCTAAAAGTGGGCTGGGTTTTTCATTCACAGGATTCCTGTGCTGGCACTCCGTGTTGTGGTACTCTCAGGGCCATTTGTAAAAACATACTGGGTAAAATCAGATGTCCCATAAATTGGCAGAATTTAAGCTGGTTCCACTGGAGCCAGGTGCACTTCTACTGTTTTTCAGTTAAACAATGCGGGGTTTTGCATGGAAAGGAAGAAGAGAAATATAGAAATTAAATTGTCACACACATAGCAAATATTAGCATAGGTATAGCTCCAGGTTACTGAACAGTTGTCTCAAACATCAGAGAAAACACAGTTTTGTTGTTCATTACATGTAAGGTACACATTGAAAAGTCCACCCTTAATCCAACATGTATCCACTTTCCAGGAAAAGCGGGTATTTGCTTTAACTATGGCAAATTTTGTAGGAATTCTTGGACTGTCGTCTTAGGTGACAAACTGTAACTCATATTTAATTCTTATTCATGCCAGCAGGATGTGTACATAAGTGTACACATACCTACATGGATGGACTCACTAATGGTATCTGGGACTGTCGCAAAATTTAAAAGGCTTCTTAATTTTAGACCTGCCTTTGTGAGACATTGGGCAGTCTCGTGTTCATTTGTTGTTTTACAACACAGTGGATTGGCTTGCTGATTTACTTGTACAGTTGCATATTTGCAATGCACCAGAGTTTAGCTGCAAGTTTAAATTGAAGTTTATATTTCAAAAATACTGGATTGGTGACATTGGAGTTGATACTCTGATTTCCAGGGCTTTGTGTCACCATCTCATAGCCTTGAAGTTGATGCCTGGAAGTTGTTATGGACAAGGACTGTCCGTGTAGGCTCTGGACAGTGAGCCTGGTGACCTCAGGCTGCCTCCTGATGGGGACATGTCCATGGCTAAGGAGTCTGTCACTGTAAGTGACCCTTACCAACTGCACGAAGAGTCTGAGTTTGGAGGGCACACGGAGGTACAGCACATCTCCACACCACCACACAGAGATAGGCAGCTGGCATCTTGCATCCCCCCCCAGATCTGTCAGGCTCAGGAAACCCTCCTGTCCCTCTGGGAGTCAGAAATGGGGAAGCTGCTTTGATGTGGGGCAGTGTCTGATAACAGCTGTGCTGTGCTGCGCAGTGCTCCACAGCAAGGCAGGTTGGCCCTGCGTGCCAGACTCCCCTGACTACACAGACTCCCTCGAGGATTCCCACTTCTTTGAATTTCTTTTTTCTTTTCTCACCTGAGCTGAGGCGGGAGGAAGAGAAAGATGTGTTTAGTTTATTCTTGCTGCTGTCTCTGCTCTACCTTTCAGGCCTGTCAGTGTGGTAAGATACTCAAATGCTAAATTTTTATGAAAACACAAGACTCCAAAAACTTCCATTTTTAAGTGCTTTTTAGTCCAGCTTATAAGAAATGGGTCATTCGGTAGCCTGCTTTCTGGGTATTGTGTTAGTTGTGTTTTATCCACAGCCTTATCTTTTCCACGCAGACTTCCAGCTTTTAGGAAACCGGTTTGCAGGTCAGTCTGCAGGTACCTAAATATTTCGGGCTGTTTTAAAACCTCAGTACCAGCTGGAATTAAGAAGGAGGTCTGAACACTAAACATACACTATTGCTAACTTAATCACTTTATATAAACTCCCTTTGGATGATCTCTTTTGTCCCTCTTCAGGAGGCTGACATTTTTTCTCCCAATCTGTGGTGAGACCACAGTGAGCTGTCTGACCACAGGAAGTGCTGCACCTCTCTCTGCTCGCTGCAGATTAGGAGCATGGGAGGCATCTCTGGCTTCTCTTTTTTTCTTATTTTCCCCCGCCATGTCTTACATGCAGGAGAACTGGAAAAGGACAAGGTTGTATCCTGAATGTTGCATTGTGCCTTGCCCTACATGGTGCACAGAGGAGGTGGGGAGAGAGGACAAAAAGAGCTGTGGGACTAACTTGGCTCTTGTGACATGCAACTGCTCAGAAAACAGAGGGTCGGTGGAGATTGGGGCTTCAAAACACTCAGGTTGGAGGAGGCAGGGCTGTCAGCTTTTCCCGCGCCAGCCTGTGGAATACTTGCTGCTCCATATGATTTCTGTTTCTGTCTAGAAAGGTCTTTTTTACAGTAGCCAAAAGATCCTATAAATATTCTGTATTTATTATTTTGCTAGAGTTTATTCTGTATGCCAAACTTAGATCATTAAAATGAGGAGAAGGAGGGAAAATACCCCAAGATAAAAGAAGCTCGGAGAGCTGTGCGTGCCAGAATAAACACAGCACTCCTTGACGTGGTACAGGCACTGTTTGTGCCTGGCTTCCCAACAGGGGTTCTTGCACATCCAGTAACTTTGTTTGTATTTTGTAAATTAGCAGATGGCTCTTTGATACAAAGGAGAATGTGTTCCCACATTAGATCGAGTATCTCTCTTCCTCTCTTTCCCCTCCTCCGATATTAAACAAATCATAGAAGACACAACCACAGTTGCCAAAAGTAAGGCAGAGATGGAGCAAAGAAAAAATATGTGTAAGTTAACTGTGACGTTCAATTGACACTGACTGCAGTAAAGCAAAGAATAAAGCTGATACTCAGATATCCAACACTTCTGAGCCCCAGGTATGGCCAGGTCACTTTGTGTAACCTTTTTTTCTGTTTCCTTCCTGCAGAAATTGCTTGAATCTCCTCAGCTGGGGGAATTGCTGGGGAAATAGTCACTGCTGAAGTGGGAGAATAATTTTGTACCTGTCATGTAACCATTTCATAGAATCATTTAGTTTGAAAAAGACCTTTAAGATCATCAAGTCCAACCTGTAACCCAGCACTGCCAAGCCCTCCACTAAACCATGTCCCCAAGTGCCACACCTACACTTCTCTTAAATACCTCCAGGGATCGTGACTCGACCACTTCCCTGGGTAGCCTGGTCCAGCGCTTCGCAACTCTCTTGGGGAAGAAATTTTCTCCAATATCCGACCTAAACCTCCCCTGTTGCAACTTGAGGCCATTTCCTCTTCTCCTGTCACCTGTTCCCTGGGAGCAGAGCCCGACCCCCACCTGGCTCTGTCTCCTGTCAAGGAGTTGTGGGGAGCAAGAAGATCCCCCCCCCGAGCCTCCTTTTCTCCAGGCTGAGCCCCCCCCAGCCCCCTCAGCCACTCCTGGTGTTCCAGACCCTTCCCCAGCTCTGTTGCCCTTCTCTGGACCTGCTCCAGCCCCTCATTGCCAAGGTGGAGCCTGTGTCCTGCTTGGTGATGCACGTAAGGCATCGTGCCTGTTTACCAGAAGTTGGGCTTGATCTTGGCCGGAACTTCAAGGCAGTAATTTCGGTAATGTAACAGCAATTAAACGAAACACTTAGAGACTACATCTGGCTAAAGCATATTCCCCATTGTTCTAAAAATCCCCTTTTTAATTGCTACTCTGAAATTTCTTTGGAAATATTATTGCTGCATTAGTCAACTCTCTCCTTGTTTGCTTGAACTCTTCTCTATACAGATAGCACGATGAGAAATTTTTATGTTTTCCTTTCTGCTTGTGTGTGTAAACTAAATACATAGGAGAAATGAGTGTTCTTTAGGGCCGGCCTTCACTTTTTGATCTGTTTGAACAAGACCTGGTATTACTGGGTCCTAGTCTGTGATTGAACCGTACAAGCACAATGGCACTGCAAATAAATAAATTGCTGCCCTGAAGATAAAATTATATTTACTTGCACTTTTCCCTACAGGTCTTTGCACCAGAAGTCTTAAACGAAAAAGTACTTCCTCTGCTATTCCTACGTCTTCTGCATCCATGTCCAGCTCCACTGACCTGACTGACAGTGGAGTCAGTTTGTCTTTGGCCCTAATATGAGTGAGCAGTCCAACAGCTGTGATGGTTTAGAACAAACGAGTAAAAGGCTTTGCTCTCCTGTAGCTTTGCCTGACGTGGAGCTTGTGTCCAAACCTGGAACAAAGTATGGCTGCTTTTCCCTTGGGCACTGGGTAGCAGTTAAGGGGAAGATTTGCCAAACTACTTGTGCAGAGACTAAAAGGGTAGGATAAAACCAAGATGGATTTAATGCTCATTAACAATAAGTATTACTCTAAGCAGAGGAAAAAAAATTAAGAGAAAAATATGCGTTATATATAGGAAAAATATGTACCGCGGAAAAATGCATATCCAATATTAAACATGGGCACAAACCCAACCCTTCCTATTTTACAATCATTGAGACAGTCTCCATTGACTTCCAGGGGACTTGAATGAGATCCAGCTCCAAATCTGGCTTTCTTAGCTCATGAATACTCCTCTTGAAATTAATGATATTTCTTGAACTGGGAAAGTAAGACAGATTTTTGGTAGTACAGCTCTTGCCCTCAGCACTTCATCTTATGATTTGAAAGAGTGTCCTGTCCAGGTAATGCCTGGTATTGACATGCATGAATCTGCAGTGATTTGTTCTGTTTTCTAAGGATGTCTTCTACTGTTTTCTAAGGGAGTCTTAGGGCAAATACAGGGAGATAGCTGAACTATCTGGAGAAGTTTAAGGAGTCACCAATCTACTCTCTAAATGCTCCTAATATAATTCATAGTGTGAACAGGAGATAAATCATACATTGGATTAATTTGCTCATTTTGACTGTTTAGTGACTAATCCATCCATGGGCACTCCTCCTTCCTGCTTTGTATTTATCTCCTGAGCATAACCGTGTAGGTATTTGTAAAGAATAAATCAGATCTGAGAAATGGGAAGGCATCTCTGCGCATCGCAGCTCCGTGTCCTGAGCAGTGCTGCAGCTGAGGCAGGTCACAGAGATTCCACGGGATTGTTACAGGGTTTTTGTTTGATGAACATGTAAGACCTTTTCGGTGAATACAGTGTGTTCTGAGTTAAAACACGATTCCTGACTGTTCCTTTGACATGCGACTGTGAAACTCATTTTCTGCGACACGAAAACATGAACGGTGTAAAATTTGCATTTTTCATGAATATTCATTTAATATTTATAATTATTTTAGTCTTGCTTACATACTCCCCTTGTTTTCTAATACTCAAACCAGCTTTTTAGTAATTAATTTGGATTTTGGTACTAGCAAGTGGCGTCTCCTACGAAGCCTATTACAAACATGGCACATTGTTCTAAATTGCATAATAAATAATCGTCTAGAACGGTGACACATTCAGCAAAATGGCTCTACTCCCGTTTGACAGGGTGAACGCCTATGTGCTTTTCAAAGCAACTAGTTTAGCACTCTTCATTTACAAAGAGGGAAGGGAGAGGAGAGAGAAATGCTACTCTGAGAACAGCTTGTCTCATGTTGACCTACTTTCTCCACCAATCTGCGTGCAGCCGGAGCTGCTGTTGTGTTGACACTACATATCCAAGCTAAAGCAAAACCAGCAGAATCCGTGGCCTTAGAGATTGGCTCCAGAGAAGACAAAAGGCCTTCTGGGTTTGATATGGCTTTTGGATGTGCAGGCACGGCAGGACTGGGATAAAGCGAGCTGATTTTCAAAACTGACTCCTGCGCCTCCCCTTGCCTGTGAGGTCTGAAGTAGATTTTGCTCACCTAATGAGGCCACTCTGTGTCTAATCTCTGAGGTACATTTATGTCTAAAACAGGTGGTGTTGGTCCAGGGAGGGTCTCCTTATCTGCATGGGAGATGTGGTCACAGAACTAAATTTGTTACTCTTATCAGCATTTTCCCTCCTGCCAGGAAAATCAGAAAACAAAGGAAAAGGGGTGTGCCTACGAGAAATGCAGGGATGCCCATTTTTCATCCCTGTCTGTGATTCCCTTTCAGCCCCTATAGATTATTTGCAGAGGGTGCAAATTAGGGTAACCACAGAGCTCCCCTAATCTCATACAGAGGGGAGAAGTTCTGTACTGAGCCTGCAGACCGGGGAAAGGAAACCTTTTTTTGTTTCTACATATCTGTGCAAGGGTTAACTTTGTGCTCGTTGGAAATGATTGGATCTGGAGGTTCAATTCATGATCTTTGGGTTTTGTTTTTTACTAGCTATCATTAATTTTTGAGAGGGCATCATTTTTGATGCACTTCACATCTACGACTCCTGCTGCCGACAGTGGGAGGAGGTGCTGCTACCTCTTGAGGAATGGGAGTAAAAAAATATGTTGTGTCGATCTGCATCAGTTTCATCATTTCAACCAATGTTTTCACAAAAGCTGATCTCTGCTGTACAAAGCAAATACTACTCCTTTGCCCCTGAGAGCCTCATGTCCTTTAATGGAAATGAATACAGTTTTATTCTTAGCAGCTTCTTGCAGAAACCTCCAGTAATGTGACTTTTCTCCAAAATGTCTTTTTTATGACTAGTTGCAACTCAGAGCAAGAACCCTGTTAATTCTGAGGAGAAAGATGCTAAAACTTTTGTTTCAAAACCATGCCGATTGCTTTACACCATTCTGAGGATTTCATTTTACAACCACTTTTTTTGGGTTTTTTTTGCATCTCCTCTAACAAGGGTATCTGTGATAGGACACTGGAAAGATGTCTTGAGATCCATTTATTTATTTAGGTCCTAAAGAAATTAAGTTGACCTCAGTTTAGTAGAGCAAGTAAAATAATGAGACAAATCAGAGCCTTTAAAACTACCTAAATGAGGTCTAGTAGAAACTACTTACTGCTGGGTGAAATGTTACTAGGACTTTCTTGTACTTTTTCCTGGAACCCTTGGAGGGAATTACAGCACATGAACATCAAGTTCACTAACCTGCCTCGCTCTGTGGCACTCTCATCCCACAGCATCCCGCCTTTTATGAGCTCTTGTGATCTGCTTTTAAAGTGGAGTGAAACAGGCACCATAGGATGGGCTGAGAGTCCTTGGGTAAAGCCAGCCCAGAGCACCAAGTGCAGTTATTACACTGAACTTCTTCCCCACAGAGATTTGGGGATTTAAAATCCACTTAATGCAGTGGGTTCCACTTCTCCCAGGTACATGCAAGTGAGTGAAAGTTTGACATCTGTCATTCTGCTGAATCTGTGTTTCTGGGGTAGAGTCTCTCCTTTCCTCCCTGATAAGACTTCTCTGCTGACATTGCCTATTGCTAAACGTTTCTTGGCTACCCAAATTTGCCAGCTGATAAGTCGTGTAGGCCACTGGGGCAGGAAGCTTCAGGGGCCGTTTTCAGTGGCTGCTCCCTGGTTTTGAGAGGCTGGGGTTTGAGGGTTTGGGTTTGCGTGAGTCTTCTGCAATGCTGAACCTCACTGCCTTGAGAACACCTCATGATCCAGAAGTTCCTACACCTCTGAGCCATGAAGTGCAATTGAGAGCTCTGAGGTGGCAAGAACTGCTGTTATTGTAGCCCTCAAAAACTCAGATATGTTTTATTGAACTGTCTGAATGCGTCGTTTGATAATTGCTTGGCGTAATGCCTGCGTCCTTTGATTTCAGCTAGGCAACAACAGCTTTCCCATTGATATCTGTCAGGAATTAGGTAAAGTCAGAGGTAAGACACTGGATGGAAAGTGGTGATGAAATTGTAGGTGGATCAGGTGAGTTTTAGACATCAGAGAGAATCACAGCAAAATAGATTGGTTCCCTATACCTGCCATTTCTTTCATCTGTGCTGTTTAATATTTCTCATTAATTTACATTAATTTTTAAGCTTGTGCTATTTGAGGAATTCTTGTAAAGTACGGATAGTGGTGGGAACTGAGAGTGATGAATTCTAGTCCTACCTTTCTTTCATTCTTATTTGGTGATGTCTGAGCTTGAAGAGCCAGGACAATGTCCGGGCTCTCCATGGTGTCACAGGACCTGTGTGTGAACATCTCTCCCTTCCTTACCTTGACATCTATGGAAACCCACAGCTGAAAAAGAGTTTCAGGCTAACCCAGCTAAATCAACCAGGTGTCTTGTGTGAGTGGACTGACTGTCAGGACCCTCCTGCTCTACAGAGTGCAGATGCAGCTTGCAAAAAACTTGGGTAAGGTGCTTAGTCCTCCTGCTTCACTTTACTGTGCTGTGCCAGTAGTCATAACCCTCACTGACTGACACCATGATTAATTCCCTAACATCTGGAAAGAGATTTGAAAACCTAAAGCGATAATTTTGCTATTATGCTTAATCAGCACTGTGCATTTAATGTTTATGTTATTATATGAATGTTCATTGACAAATTAAGGACACATTTTAAAACTCCATTAGAAAAGTCAGTAAATACAAAGTCTTTGTTCATCAGTATGTGGTTTATGATCCTGTGCCAGCAATGTTCTACCTTGTCTTTTATGGATGTGGACTGGAAGGACACGATGCTTTAGTGACTTCTCAAGCAGCAAAGCTCACAGCCCAGTTCCTTCTCAACTTTAGAGGTTTGATTTGATTGTGGTGGGTTTACTTCTGCTGAAAGCACAATCAATACCTTGTATTTTCAATACCATGAAGATAAAGAAGCGCATTACATTTTTCAGCAGTAATATCACTTCCAGCAGGAATAGAGCAAACAAAACTTTCTAGCTGTTTACATGAATAGACTTTCAAGTGTACCCTCTAGTTCCCCTGGGAGGTTAATTTTTAAAACTTACATCATTGGAACACAAAACCGAGTTGGTGAAGTGCCTTTTTAAAGTATTGAACAAAATACAGGCTCCCGTCCTGCCCAGGTCAGCTGCTGCCCATGGACTCTGTGTGACCAGCACCCGACCGGTGACCAGTCCCGTTAGAAAACTGGGCTGCACTGGCTGACATTGCCCATGGCCTGCTTGTGCTGACCTTGGCTCTGGTCTCAAGCAGTGGGTATCTGTTCAGAAGGGCCTTCCCTTCTGCTCAGAGCTGAGCACCACAAGGGCCCACCATGGGGGTCTGGTTTGGGGGTGCTGCACATGAGCTGTCCTGGGCTGCCCCTCTGCTGTGCTGAATTTCTCCTGGGTGCTGTGAAAGCTGGGGCCAACTGTGCAGGCACAACTGAAACCATATCTGGAAGGTGTGTGCTGCACCAAAAGTTACTAATTCCTTTAGTCACTCCAGTAAACCTCTTCCTGCAACAAGCATGCACCGGGAGTTGCTCCTGCCCAAAAGAGACCTGTGGGAGAACATCAGTGTCAGAAAGGTTAAGTAACTCAGTCCATAATTGCAGGGACATGTCTATAATTTCAAGTTCTCTGTGCCGAACAGGAAGGCTTTTCTTTCCATCAGACCACGTGGCAACAGAATCTGGCCATCCTGTGCAAATCTTGTAGGTGTAATAGTTTCCTCATTCGACACAGATTTTCAAGCCAAGGTGATTAGTAAATCATAAATATAATGCTAAAGTGATCCTTAAAATAAACAACATTTCTTGATTTTAAAATCCCAGGAGATGAAGTTTAATTTTTCTAACCAATCTGGGAATGAAAAAGATTTTCCTGCAGTGCCTTATTGATATAATTTGACCTTGCTCAGCATTGGAGCTCCCTGATATGAGGTGTGGGGGGAGGAGGGGTGTGTGGGCACACATGCAAAGTGCTCTTACTATGCCTGTATTCAAATTCTAATTCCATATTCTTGTAAGAACGATCTCACTGGGAACCAAAAATAGCACAGACGGAAAATATTCTCACAAGATGATTGTCACACAAATAAGAGGAGTTTTTCTTTAACCCATTCTCTTATCAGCTGAGCTCTCTGCAGGCTCCTCATCTTCTGCCGGTGCTTTGCTTTAGCCATTGGCCAAGAATCTAGTCATGAAAAGCCGCAATTTAACGGTAATAAATATCTCTGTGGTTGACAGCATGCCACTAAGCTGGATTTAATGAAGTGTGCTTACCTTGTTTTAACAATATAAAAGTGTTGCTTCAGTGATGGTAATTCGCTGTCTTTGTGACAGGGTGTGTTTGGAGTTTTGGTGAAACTGTTTTTCTGGGTCTTTTCGAGCTTTAAACATGCCCAGTTACATCTGCTTCTGCTCTGTTCCTTTCAATGAGATAGCACAGAATGCATGTGTAACCCAGGCTCTTCCTGCCAGTCACCATTTCCTGCATAGAAAGAGAAGGTGAATTAATGGTGATGCCTTTATTTATTTTTATTACTGCTGGACCCACAAACCTTGGTTTTGGAAGAGACTGGGCTGTGTCAGGCGTTGTAAATACACAGAATAAAAAGGTTGTCCTTTCAGAAAGCCTGTCCTCTATGTACTGGAGGGGGATGACAGAGGATGCTGGTGGAGGGGGCAAGGAAACCACGAAACAAGTTTGTTCAACACACAAAGCAGCCGAGCAGTTGCCTTTATATAGGCATTGGCCAAAGTAGAGGCATGAGGAAGAGAAAACCTGAATTCACTTGTTCAAAGCTCCAGTGAATGGTGTGACAGGGCAACACCTGCACATCCGAGGTGGAATCTGATCAGTGCAGGAAACAGATCCACCAGAGAAGGGGCCCGAAGGGTGGAGAAGTGGTGTGTTAGAGAAGGGGGAGGTGACAAAGGGAAAGAGGGGAGGTGATCCCATGAGCCCCATTTTATCCAGGTTGTTTTGGGGGAAATGCACTCTGTAGAGTGTTAACAGTTGTCTTCAGATGAGCTGCTCTGTCAAGATGGCATTTTACAGTGGTGTGTTAATTCCTGGACTTCCATGATAGACATTTTCATCCAAATAAAAGCTACCATCCTGTTCTTTTATTTGAATTTGTTTATAGATTATGAAGAAGAGCTGATGGTTGCATATTTACCACACAACAGATGTTCAAAGTTCTCAGGCACATCATCTGCCCAATTGCCCATGGCTTTGTCTATTCCAATTATTTTTTCCCATATGTACGCATTGGGTCACATTCCATCTCTGAGACAAAGAGGGGTTTGTTTTTTTATTCCTCTCCAGAACTACTGAGGTCCTTTGGGCTTCTCACAAGGCCTGTCACATCCCAAAGAGACCTGAAAGCTTGCCCATGGCGGTAATCTGTAAGGGACTGCCTGACAGGCCCCCAGTCAGATTGTCTGGTGATACCTCTGCTGCGAAGCTCTTCGTTTTGGGTGCGATCCTCAGCTTGCTCATGTTGCTTTATTCCAAAAAGGATGCTATACCTTGGATATTCCACCAAGGCTCCCTCATGCTGGCTGTAGGAGAAGTTGGAAAAAACAGACCCAGGAAGCTGCTGGACCAGCTAAAGAGGGTAGAGTGTATGGGCAGAGCCCGAGTGCGGGAACAGAGAGGGGATGAAGGCTGCCCCCAGACAAGCAAAAAAGTTTTTACTGTCATAAGCAGCTGAAGAATGGCTGTCCTCCCTTCTTTTTGGTAATGATAACCTTGGATGTCTTTGTGAGGCAAGGGCTGCCAGTGAGCCTCAACACTGAGAGGGATTTGGGAGATACACTTCCCTGAGAAGAGAAGATGCTGCTGGGGATCTGCCGGGTGATACCTTGGCTCTTCCTGAAGCAGGGTGAGCTGCCTTCCTGGGATTTGGAAGCAGGTCCCACACATTTTCCTGGCAGGTTGAGCTAATGCGCTGCTCAGCTCCCCTTTGTGTTTTTGTGTCCTTTGCAGGAGCCTGTGCTGAGCTGGAGCCTTGCTGCTGCTGTTCTGGCACGAGCAGGTGAGGCAGGAAATCTCAGAGCAGCCACGCTGGTTGTAGTGGAGCCCCGACTCAGAGTGATGCAGTCCTGCAGGGAGCTCGATGCCATCGGAATGCAGAGCAGGCTGCAGGAACGTTGCACAGAGCAGAGAGAACACGACGAGCTCAGAGCAGCCGGGTTTGACATTGGACAATCAGCCAGGCACAGTGCAGCCAGCCTGGGATCATCAGCCATGCTGAGAGGCAGGGATAATTAGGCAGACACAGAGATACCCTGCAGATATCCTTCTGCAGCTCTTAACTGTTCTTAGAAAAGTTTTCCTAATAAATAGCTTGTATATTGCTCCCTCTGAATTAAATGAATTCCTATGTTGTTGGTCTCATATTCTTGTTTACCATGTTGGAAGATCCTGTCGTATTCTCCTGAGTCTCCTCTTTTCCAGACCAAGCAAATAGTGAAGAATTCAGCCTTGTCCTGTACGAGAATATTTTCCTTTAAAATTTGTCTGCATTTTTGGTAGAATATGATGTTCCAAATCTCACCCTAAGAGAAGTTTCACTAATGCTTAATGAAAGGGAATAATAGCTTCCGACGTCTGACACGAACCGGTTGTATTAATACATAATTGAATGAGCTTTGCTTTCTTTGTTGCAGTGTGTCAGTGTTGAGTCATATTCCACCTGGGGTCCTCCATAACTCCCAGCACTCATTTTGCAGTACTCTTCTTTAACCAGTTATTATTCTGCATTTGTTCATTTGACTTCTCCTCCTTTTCCTGCTACTTCACACTCGCTTTTGTTGAATGTCTTCACTTGATCTAAGGGTCTTTATTCAATTCACCAAGACTGTTCTGAATTCTAGCAGAGCCTTTTAAAGCAGTCACAACCTTCCCCAGCATCTGCACCTTCTGCACTGTCCTTTCTATGAGCTGAGTCATTTGTGAGAACACTGAATCGACCCGGATTCAGGACAGATCCTCAGGGGACCTTGCTTGATACATCCCGCTACTCTCAATACCTGTGGGAGGAAAAACTGGTGTTCGAGCATAAGCTTTGGCCTTAATTTGGGCATTAGGGCAGCTCATGTTGCCGTGTGAAGCAAAGCCTCAGCTTCATAAAACGGGATGAAGAGGAAAATACACATGAGCATCATCTGTACACGCTGTCCCCGTGCCTTCGCCCTGCCCAGCACACAGCACCACGCACCGCCTTCGCTCCCTGAATCCACACACTGTCTCGAAGGGGTTTATAAATAGACATCCTCCTTCAGTTGGAGAAGGAAGAAGAGGATGCAGATGGGTGAGAACTGTTCCAGTGAAGCTCGCGCTCTCGCCCGGCGCATAATGAGATCAGAATGCAGGCAGGAATGTGTGGAGGAGTGGAGCTGGCAAGGATTCACCAGCCTGAATTATTCTAAGCCTATTCCATCCCTAATCAAACCATTTTGCTTCTTTATTTTATTTTTTTTTTTTTTGGTGTGCAAAGGTGCTTTATGGAGCTGTTTCTGTTGGAACATAAAATTCAAGCTCTTTTTACTACAGGAGAATATTCTAGTTGACAGAGTATTCCTCTTTGGGTGAGTTTTTGGCTTGCTGGGCTTCTTATAGTATCCTTTCCTCTGGTTATTTCAGAGCACTTGGCATTTCCCTGCTATGTAGCCAATTTACTGGATGCTGGAAAGTATGAAATTGGATCTTTAAAAGGTTCCTGGATCATTTCTGATGCTAATATAAATCTAAAAAAAAAAAAACCCAACCCCAAACAGAAAAGGGGTGGGCAGAGCCATATCACATGAGTTATCCAGACTTGTTTACATCCTGATTTGCAAAAGATACAGCTTGACCCCAGTGTAACCTTGAAGTCTACACAGGGAGAGGAAGTACTATGTAAATTAGAGCAGCCAAAACAAAACAGGCAGACAGAAGCTGAGTGTACAGAACAAGCTGGGGAGGCACTCTGCAAAGTGCACACTTTGCTAGGGAGAAGAAATGTGCAGAATATTTTTTTTTTTTTTTAAATTTCTGGGATATAAATGGCTGTGAAAAAAACCCTTTGCTAAGAAAAAATGGCCACACCCATTTTCCATAGTACAGGAACGGTGTGTTTTCCTGCACCAACCATGTCCTCTCAGCAAAGTCCCGCCTCACAGAGGACCAGTTCAGAGTGCCCAGGGAAATGTCCTTGTGCTCAAGCTTTTTGGCTGCAATCTAAATGGGTTTTAAAGATGACATCTGTGTCCTGAGGGCCCTGCCAGGGGCCCAAAGCAGTGCACACTGCCTAAACAATGCTTAACAGCACTGAATGGCTGGTGGTGGAGAGCAAGCCTTGTGTTAGTCTCCCATGGTGGATAAAGAAGGGGGAGAGCAGACCAAAGGCTGTGTGTCAAAGGAGGTCTTCAGCACCACTGGGGCCATGCAGTTCACTCTCCAGTTCTGCACCAGGACAGATGTTTGTGTGGCAGACCCACGAAGAGACTGAGAAACAGATCTGGAGGGAAAATAATGCCATTTTTGCAGTGAGTTAAAAGATTTCCACCCCACTTAAGTTTTAGCCATCCCTAACTCTGTACTTCCACTCCCGAGGCTGAGCCTCTCCACGCTTCCGACACTGCCTGGTATCCTCCTCTCGTGCCTCGGTGGCACCGTGGTTTAGAGAGTGGAGTCACCTGAGGACTTCTGCTGTGAAGTGATGCATCATCACTTTCAGCTCCCTTGCAGGATCTGGTGACCTCAGAAGCAGCACAAAGGAGGTCAGAGCGTGGCACCTGGCACAGCACCAGCTGCAGGTTGGCACGGCAGCAGCTGAGTGCGTCTTGTGTCTAACCACAACCCCCCTGAGCTGCTCGGTGTCCGTGGGTGCAGCTTTCTCACGCACTCGACCATGTTAGGAGAGTGTTATTCCCTGCCTTGTTATTTGGAATCGATTTTAGGAGAGGGAAAGTGATTCCCCCGCAGACCCCTCTTGGCTCCTGAACCCACAGAACTGTTAATCTCTGAGTTTCAATCTCTGGATTGGAGGACGGAGCGCAGCAGTTGTGAGCAGAGTTTTAAGCCTGGTGGAGCACAATTGTTTAGTCTGCTGCAGGCAGAGGCAGAGCCCAGTAAAGTATGGCTCGTGGCCAGCGGCGTGTTCGCAACCAGCAAAATTTAGGAGGCAGCAATGAGGTAAAATGGGCTCAAAAAAAGGGGATAACTGCATGCCCCTGAAATGCCAGTATCCTTCCCAAAATCTCCGTTAAACGAATTCTGAGCCCCATTACTTTACCGAAGTGACTGAGGAGAGTTCTTACCCAGGTGACCATTGTCTGCTTCCAGGAACAGCAGATTTTCTTGCACCTGACATCAAATTTATTGCTCCCTCTGATCAACTTCGTGGCCTCCTCTGGACTCACTCCGACAGGTCCATGTCCTTCTTTTATTGGCTGCCCCAGAGCTGGGCACATCACTGCAGGTGGGTCTCACCAGAGCAGAGCAGAGGGGCAGAACCCCCTCCCTCCCCCTCTGCCCACAGGGCTTTGGAAGGAGCCCAGGACACAGCTGGATTTCTGGGCTGCCAGTGCACTGTGCTGGCTCATGTTGTTGGTCATCAACCAACACCCCCAAGTCCTTCTCCTCCAGGATGCTGTGAATCCCTTCTCCACCCAGGCTGTTCTATTCCAGGGTGTGCTTGTGGCCAAGCCCTGCTCCAGCTCTCACCTCCAGCTCTGCTCTGCAGCAGCAGGAAATGTGAGAGGAAGCCGGCTGGAAAGCAAACGTCTCTCTCCAGTGGAGACCACAAGGTTCAGTCAAGTCTGAAAATCTGGCTTTTAGTTCATTCTCTCTTCAGATTTTGACCATGTGGGAAATATTTATTCCTGCTTGCACAGAAATGTATGAAATAAATGGGAAATGTGACTTCTTAATATTTAATTTGCTTGGAGATTAAATGAAATTAGTTTCAACCATTGAGCAGTTTAGCAAACCTCTATTAATTTTTATAAGGAAATACTTGCCTGACTTCTTTCTGTGAATTTATGTGAAAAGAATAGTTACTAAATCTTCTCCCATCTGTACGTTTTTGATAAGGATATTGCTAATGTGAATAATCAGAAACTGAATCCTAATTGAATGCTAATGTGTTAAGTGTAATGTAGCCTACACTTCAGAAATAACGACTGGATTGTGGAGTTAATATAGTGCAATGACAGTGCCCGGAAGTATTTTGGATAGTAAACTTAATTTCAGATTTTTGAAGCAACCAGGCAGAATCAGGAACGTAATTCAGAATTTACTCAAGCATTTGTGTGTTTAAGCCATGTTGACCTGCAGTGCCTTTGGAAATCTCTTCCTTTCCTTTTCCAAGCATCAGTGAAGAATAGAACTTGTTGCATTCTCTTGGTTTTCAGACAGTGCTGAGGTAATTTACAGTGATAACGTTGTCGCTGCTGAGCTAAAACCAAAAGACCTTTCTTTGAGTATGTGTGTAATGAAAAGTGTGATGCTTTCAAATACTGAATGAGTCAATATTTCCCCAATGTTTTTCAGACACAGTATGATAAAGTAGTCTTTCAGATTACTGATTTCAGGTTTGTATTAATCTTTTTCATCACACTTTTATAAGTAAGGCTTTTGTTATTGCTTTCTTTTACTACACTGAACCGGTAATCTGATCTCACTTTTTGAGACTTAAGTATTGTTCTATAAATACAGCTTTGGGCTAGAAATTATTTTAATTTTTGACAGTTTCCATATGATTTTCATTGTTTGTGCCCACCACTAAATTATCTCCAAACATTGTACCGTGGCTAACGGCTAAATTGGGTCTCTCAGAGAACTGTTTAATTCTTAGGCAACATTTATTCATATATGATTTAATAAGACAGCGCAAGCACTAGATGAATGTAATTTGAAAAATGAAAGTAGAAGTAGAAAATTATTTGCTTTCCAGCCAAGAGGGAAAGGAGCATTTTTTTGACTGCCACCTTCTTTGCCTTCCCTGTGGCTCTTGTGGTACCCCAGTAAAGACATAATGGTGGTGACTCAGCCATGGGCAGTGTTCGGAACAACTCCACCAGACGAGCACTGCACCAGCCCAGCACTGCACCAGCCCATTGCTCGGGGGTGCTGTTCATTGCACCTCATCCGTGGGGCTGTGCTGGGAGGGGATTGCGTTGCAAACCAGGGATTTTTGTGGTGCAGCCTGCTCAGCCCCACACTGAGGGGTAACGAGTGCCCCAAGGGCTGACAGGAATGATAGGGTACCTTAGAGGTGGCCTGACCTTTTTACTGGATGGGGGAATCTAGAACGTCCTTAAAAGGGTCAGAAATGAGGAATTCTAATTTGCAAGCTATTGCTGCAAGACTGTCATTTCCCACTAATAAATCAGTTAACTAAGAGGGATGTAAGTTTTGTCTCAGTTTTGATGGGACTGTGCCAATACTGCCACACGGGCAGGTCCCCCCGAGCCAAGCCGTTGAGCCAGGTGGTTCAGGGTCTGCCTGGGCTGGAGCTGGAGCAACGAAGGGCTCAGTGTGGGCTGCAGAATCTCTCTGAGATGCTTGGTAAGAGCTGTGCTAACAGCCCAGCATCCTCCAGTGTAGCCCTTCTTGCTGGTGAGACCTATTTAATGGAGAGAAACCTGGAAAAATCTTAAAAAAACTCACGAGGTACAGCACAGGGCAGGTCTGTGCTGTGCTGGGTTTGCTTTGCCCAGGTATCCCTCTCTGCCAGTGTTATTATTGATGCTTTATTTAAGATCCTATATCCTATTTTTTTATGATTTCCCTGTTGAGAAAGACTTTTAATATTCCTTCATGTGTCTTGGTTTATTCTGTAGTTGCCCCTACACTTCCGCCCCATGACTGTGTGCCCCGGAGGCTGGGGCAGGTCCGCTGCCCCCCTTCCAGAAGAATCTCTCTGTCGACCTCTGTGTTGGGGCAGCACGAGCAGGCAAACCCATAAAGAATTTAATTAGGTTAAGGATAAGTTTCAAAGCAGATATAAGCCTCTAAAATGTAGACATAAACAGAGCTTGCCATGGGGCATGTGTGTCCTTATGCTGCTGCTGAGGACACTGCAGAGGCAGCCACTGGCTTCTGTCTGTAATTCCAAGCTGTGGGCTTGGATCATAGCTTTGTGACAAGCTCTAAACTCTGCTCTTGCTCTGGATAATTTATAGATACTTTCTTTTTTCTTTTCTCCCATGAAACAATAAGGTTTCACTTTTACTTTGGACTTCATCTCAAATTTATGCTGACCATTAGTCATAGCCTTTAAATGCATCTATAAATACCATCCAGACTGGAACTCTGCCCCCTCCCGCCTGCCAGTTTACAACATGCTACAGAAAAAATGCTTCTCCAGCAAACTCTTGCTTCTTGCTAAATAGTCTGACTCATGTTTTCTGGTTGGGGAAAAGGGAGTGGCATCCTGCAAGGCTGCAAGCCCCGTGCAGCTCCGTGTGACGCAGTGAGTGTGCAGCATGGAAAGGAAAATACAGGCTTTGTTTGCTTAGCTTTACGGCTGAAATGCAATTAATGGCAAATGGGTTCAAAATATGGATTATAAAGTTACGGCGTAACTGAATTTCACGTGTTTATAAAAGATCGAAAATGCATTTTTAAAACAAATTCAATGTAGGGCTATTAAAAAAACCCACTTAAGTCTGATGACTGAAAAAGTGCAGACGCATGGAAATATTCTTATAGTTTCCAGATTATTTTCATTCCAAGGTGTTTGGAATAGCTCCATTTTTTTATTTCAATTTTTTTGTTTTGTTTTCTTGGAGTTATTCCTGCTTAGTAATAATTTCCAAACTTTCTCATAAGCATGATCAAAATTTTAATAGACTTAAATTTAATTAAATATTTAACCATCTCAGAAAAAAAAAGTGTAAATTCTGTTAATACATTTTAATAGAAACAAACTAACATTTGTGAAAATCCTCCCCTTGGATTACAGCAACAGCAACATTTTTTTCCTTTTTAGATGTTGTTTCTTTTCTTTGATAGAGTTTTTATCAAGTCTCTTGCTGCAAGAAAAAGATCCCAGAAACAGGCAGTTCTTACTTTGTGTATCAATATTAAACCATCTGTAATTTCAAAGAGGTGAAACCAAGCTCTTACACTCAGGTTGCCAGATATTATCCAGTATAAAAAGCCAGATTGTTTCTTTGGGAAGCATTATCATGCCCACAGATTACAGCAATCTTTATATACTTAGCAAAGAAAACCATCCAAGAACAAAACAAAATCAAGGCTCCAAGGGTACAAACTGGCCATTACTGGTCTGGTGCCATTCTTTTTAAGCTTAACCGAGCCATGAGATGTTAAAAATCACCATTTCCCTGCCCTCCCAGGAGATCCTCAGGGAAATCCAGTCTGCTACAATCACTGAACTCTGCAGGTCCCAGCAGATGCTGCCAGCAGAGCAGGAGCAGGCACAGAGCAGTGTCCTGAGGATGCCTGGAGGGTCTGGGGACATCCAGGTGGCACCATCTCCCCACCTTGCACCCCACCTTCCTCTTAGATCTGGTCTTGTTGCTTTGTAACGCCACTTTTGGAGCGCTGTGTGAACCCAGCACACGGTGCTAAAAGTGCAGTGCAATCCTTTGAAGATAATAGGCTTCTCCTCTTGGGAGATGCTGCCTATTTTGCCCTGTTCCCCAGTGATGGGAACCTGTTTTAAGCAGCAAGGAATCAATTCTCCTCCTGGTATTGAGTCACAACCGAGAGAGCGTGGTAGAAGTTGTTATGCACCACAAATATTTTCTTTAGCCTGAGTGTTTAAAAATTCAATATAATAATTAAGACATGTGAGATGGTGAAGAATCCACACAGAAGTCAGGAGAATTTCAGAATGATGGTAATTATGCATTTCCATGCATGTAGGTATTGTAATCTTGGACTACATGGTCACATTTTTTCCCTGACAGTCTGCCTGCCGCAATACACAGGCTGGATGCACAAGGGAGACAAATTAAGATTGCATGTGCAGCTGTAAATGTGACATTTGGAAAGTCTGAAATAGAACAGAACTAGCATTATTTTAATGTAGCTTTTTGTATGCATGCAAATAAGCTTGTGGCTTGTGTTCACCTCCCAGGTGCTGAAGACTTTGATGTTTGTTGTATTTAGTGGCTCTGTACTTGTCGCTTCTAGAAACGGGGATGTGAAGCACAGTGGTGGAATGAAGATTGCACCGAGGTAAGGTGTGTTTCACTGCACCTCGGATCAAATTATTGTTGATGTTTGAGACACGTTAATTCATTACAAGTTTGGAAAGACACGTGCTATTGATTGCATTCTGCCTCAGTAAGAGTTTTCCCAGTTTTCTCTCTCCTGTCCTCCTCTGTAATGGCCTGTCTGCTGATGATCACTTTTAGGCAGCACTGATGCGGGTCCAGCTGTTTGTAAAATTTGGTAAATTATTCAAAGAATACCAGATTTTCTTTTCTTAGAAAAATAACTATTTTTTATAAGCCCTTACGAGTCAAATGGCAAAAATGGAGTTTGTAAAGCTCATTCTATGTGAGCTCACATTATGTGAGCATCTTGAAAGCTGACCAGAACCACTTAGACGTGGTGGCATCCAGCTCCTCTATTTGTCTGTCAATGTCTGGGTTACTGAGCACCCCAAACTTGTAGGCACAAACCATACTTGTGCTGAGGGGGTACACACAGATCCCTCATCCTGAATTCTGGGCTTTGAATGATAAAATAATAAATATTACCCTGTTTCTTGATAATAGAATGCAAAGTTGGATTAAATAATAATTCTTTGAAGTAACTCATTTTGTAATTATTTCTTAGGAAGGTTTTTTAAAAGTCATTATGAAAAGTAAAGTCAAATCCTTACTAACAATCTGCTTAGATAACAAGGAAAAATGGGGTGGTGGGGTAGTCATGCAAAGTGGTAGGCTTCCAGAAATGGACATTTTTTCGGCTCTGCTATTCTTAAATGAATGCCATTGACTTAATGGGAAGAAAAAGTGGCAAGGAATGTGGTGACTCCTGGGAGAGCTGAGCTATGATCTGCTTTACTCCAAGCTACCGACCCTCAGGTGGACGTGCAAAGTGTTAGATGAGCTTGGAAGGCATCAGCCTATCCTGGCATGGGGACAGGAGAGATGGAGGAGATGCAGCAAAGGTGTGTTTCACTGTGTGCTGGACCAGCCAGAGTCAGGTCTTACAGCTCTTCTTGCTCATTTTCACCTGCACTGCTAACGAAGCTTTTGCATTTTCTGGAGCAGCCATAAATCTGTGCACAACCTGTTTCTGCTTCCTTCAGAACTTGATACTTCCCCTTGCATATCACTCAATGCAAGTTCAGTCAATATCCACCTTATTCTATAAAAAGGGTTGCCAAGGTGTGCATTAAGGCAATTATTTTATTGTTTTGATTGCATTAAAAAGCTGCACCTGGACTATCCAAAAAATACAGTAAATATTTTGCATCCGCTATTATCACAACCATTGCTTAATTCCTTAATGAAGATAAAAATGACTTATTCCACTACAGAAAGGGAAAATATGACACCATATGGTGTCATCTCCATACAGGAAGTTTAAAATAGAGTGAAACTGTTTCTCATAGATATGACAAAAAGAAAAAGCATTTTACCACAAAGTGATGACTTTTTTGAAGAAGGTGCTCTTTATCCCAGAAACAACATAACCATGACATGATGTGGCAGTTGCCATGGCAACTAATTATTTTTTATTGAACAACAAGAATAAGCACAATAGCTTCACAAACCCAAGCATATCTTGGCAAGCAAGTTAAAATATCCTGGGGCATCATCAACATGTGCAGTTATCATTTTTCTTTTCTTTCTTTTTTATTTTCAGAGGGTTTTTTTAAAATTTTTTTTGAATAAAAACAAATATGTTTGATCGTGAGTCAGAAGAGGTGTGTTCCTGTTTCCTCTGACCTCTTCCTCTACCAAAATCTTCTCTTGACATTGTTGTGCTACTGATGCGTCATGGCCATTTAAGTTACAATGGGCAATGTTGGCCTTGGTTTTGCACTGGAATTGATGATCCCACATTTTCAGAAGTTGCCCGAGTAAAGAGTGAAAGGTTGACAATTTAGCTGACAGGAGAACGTGACAAGGAAAACGGAACAGATGGGGCCCTTGAAAATACCATTCTTTAGAAGTATGTGGAATCAATTTAATCCACAATAACAGTACAATGAAGAATCTTATTCTGTAATTATGAGGCTGAAAGAGAGATGGTTTTGATCCAGATAATATTGATTTAGTTGACTGTGGGTAATAAAGTAATTCAGAAATTGTAGTGTCTGGTTCAGGCCTGGCCGAAGTCAACTGCACATCCTTTTATTTAGAGACCCTTTTAATAAATTGGAATGAACTTTAATGAACATCACACTCAATATGGGAGTCAAGGGTGATGTATTGATGTTACCAAAGTTGATGGAACTTTTGCTGTGTTTGCACAGTGTTGTCCAGATAGAGAGGCAAGGAGAAAGTCCATGACACACTTCTTCATTTGACATCCGGAAGTGTGTGGGTTTGGATAAATTACTTCAGAAATACCAATGTTTGCAATAGCAAATGCCAGCGAGTGGAGATTCCCATCCGATGGTAGTTTACATGTATGTAATTCAGTCTGTATAATTCTCTCTGCTAAATTCACTCTCTCACTCCTGTTATTGCAGACCATCTCGAAGGCAAGTATAATATTAGCCTCACTGGCAGTATTGCTGCCATAGTTTCAATTATGCATGCAGGCTCATCTGAGGACAGATCATATGTACTGCCAAAGCCAAAACATTTCAGGAATTTTTCCATCTCCACTTGATAGATCAGAATGAAAGAAGAAAATCTCCATCTCGGTTCTTCCATTCAGGGTGACCTTATAACTGAATATCTCTGGTTTAATTCTAGCCTCAGTTTAGGGGAAAAAAAAGATCCTTCAACCACACATTCAACCTCAAGTTCAATATTTTGGTTTGGTTCTGAGTCAGTTGTGTTAAACCAGTTAAGGTCAATTTAGTCTGGAGAGGCTGCAAAATTACAGGATCAAATGACACATGATGTCCCTAGGAGCTGAATGGCTTTAGAGGTTGCATAAACAACGTTAATATTGCTGAACACTGCTGTGGCATCTGAAGCAGTAACAAATCAGAGTGAGCATGATGGAGAATCTCCATGAGTAGTAAAAGTACCTTTGTGTGATGGAGAATGGAAAAAGACCTGCCAGGAAGGCTCGTGTCTCACAGGAGGTGGTGCTTATGTCCAGGCGGGTCTTGTTCAACAGC
Organism: Mohoua ochrocephala; assembly: GCA_013398855.1. Taxonomy (NCBI): domain Eukaryota; kingdom Metazoa; phylum Chordata; class Aves; order Passeriformes; family Acanthizidae; genus Mohoua; species Mohoua ochrocephala. Next base: position 415,562 of record VZTA01001184.1, read on the forward strand.
CCAGCCTGGAATCAGGGAAATGGCTGCTGAGAGGGATGGGACAAAATCTCTATTGTCAGGCTGTCACTGCTGGCTGTCTTTTCACTGGAACACAAAAAGGAGAATTACTTGTTCACTGCTGTTGAAGATTTAGTGGTTCTGTTTGTAGAGTTGGAAGTAGTGATTTCAGCGCCCTGCACCAATTCTGATGGAGATTAATTAATTTGGATGATCCAAAAATGTTCCTGAGAAGCTCTGTCCAGTTGTGCTAGTGAGAGTGCTTAAAACATAACTCATCTATTCTCACTTTGGTTATGACCAGTATAGCAAGTTACTAACTTTGGTACTTAGTGCCTAGAAAGTCACTATTTGCTTCTGCTGATGTGGATAGAGCAGAGTAACCTCGGGGGAAAGGGAGAGGTGGGATAGTTTGTGAGGAGTTAGAAATTCTCCTGTCCCTGTAAGATGAGTCACTGGAGCTCTGCACTAGTTTTGTCAGGCACCTGATTCCACAGTTGGTGGGCATGTGTAGGTAGCACTGGGGTTCTCTCTGCTGCTGCTGCTGAAGAAACTCATCTCATTGTCTCTGTGTATGAGGAGACTTGGCTGTGTGGTCATCAGGGCAGAAGGTGAGACTGGGAAATAGTGCTAGCTTGAAAAATGAGATGTTGACACCCCCTCCCCAAAATAATTCTAAAATGTATGTAAATACTGGAATTTCCATTCACAAATACTTGTATTTATGTATGGTATGTTGGTGAAATACTGCTTATTAAAAAGCAAAAGTATTTGGTCCTGTTAATCTGATTTACTGTAGGAAAGCCTGGAGTGTTAAAAACTGTTTTCAGAAAGATGCCTTGTTCCTCCTAAAAACCATCAGTGGGATGGTGGCCTGTGCAGAAATACGGGCTTCATTCATGAAATGTGGAGCATTTGGCAGACTGACACAGCAGCCAGGAGAAGTGTCACTCTGGGATGACAGACTATAAAGATAAACAAGCCTTTGTTGAATTTGCAGCGAAAAGGGATCATTTATTAGAAGGATACGTGCTTTCCCAAGCTTCTGCATTTTCTTTCTGGTGCTCTGTGCTAGGTCCTCCAGACACCACGAGCAGACCAGTGCCTGGAGGAGTCTTTGAGAGCTGAGACAGTGGGAGACTGGGCTGGGATGATCCCTGTCACTACACGGATACACACCAGCTGAGAATGTAATCCTAACTGTGGATTGAGTTGGTCATAGCTCAAAAAGAAATTTATTTTTATCATTGAAATAAACCCGTGCAGGCAGGAGATGCCGATGAGTTCACATTCCTCATCCAGCATCCATGAGGCTGATCCCTATTCATACATGAAGGCAAGAGAAGTCGACTCTCAAGCAAATGCTTGTTGTGGGTCAGACTGTCATTGACTTCTCCACTTTCCTAACACGATTATATCATATCCAGGAGTGGGATGCTGACAGCGTTTTTTATTGTTACTGTTGGAGGACAAGGACAATGGGCAGCAAATTAGAAGTTCAGGGCAAATCAGTGATGTTATGTTTAAACATCATTTTGAAATGAAATATAACATGACATAATATTATAAGGAAACAGATTTGACTGCCCAGGAACCTTTATACCAGTGCAGGCAGCGATGGGGCCTCGGAGGAATAGAATTTTATATTATGTTTATGCCCTGCTCAATATTCTCTTGCAGTATTGTAAGTTTAAAGGTGCTTTTGTTGTCAATGAGAATCACATCCTGAGAATTTTTTGTTGATGATTTTCTTCAGCATTTTCTCCTCTACTGAATTTCTGGGAATGCAGAATGCAGTGCTGTGCTACATACAGCTGACTTTCTTACAGATCAGTACCTGGCTTTGTATTTACCAGAAGGAAAGCTTGGCTTTATCACACAGGCTTTTGCTGAGAGATTTCATCCTGTAGCTAGGTGACATGAACTTCATTTCACTGGCAATTAGCATAAGAAAACATTAAGGGGAAAATGGTGTCTGCCATTTCCTATAGGACCAACAATTATTAAGGCAGAGGTCTATGATACAGTTGGATTTGTCAGACGATAAATATCAAGGAATATAGAAAGAGTTATGAAGCTGTGTTCCTAAAAATGTAAGTGGTATGTAGAGAATTACAGCTGGAGGGCTAAAAATGGCCTTTTTTCATCCTACTCTTTTAACCAGAAATACATCTGAGTGTATACAAAAGAAGGAAACTCAACTGGAACCATATAAGTTGTAAGTAAAATAATAGTCTAGTACTTCTCAATGGTACGTATTCCCTTCCCCCTCCCCTCCCAGGCTGGAAATCTTCCTTTCCCACACATTTCTCTGCCATCCGAAGGATTCTAGCCGGGAAGTAGCACTAAGGGCTGTAGCTGAAGTGTGGCGAAAGGCACAGGTGTCAATTTTGGCAAGTAAAGATTTACATCTAGTTGAAAATTCTGCTGAGTGTCATAGCTCAGACCTGCTCTGTTTAAATCACATTGTGGAAAGTCTACACTGGAGTGTAATGGAAAATACCCAAATTAATGCTAACTAGTTGCTCATAGCCCAGTAGCACTCCAGGTATGGAGCCACTTTTCACCAAGTACCTAATTAGCTGGCACTGAGCTCCAAGCTGCTGCAGGCAGAGCACCGTGGAGGCACTGTGGAGGCATTACCCACATCACTGAATGTTGATTCAGAAAACTGCATCGTTGCAGGAGCAGTGGCGGTTGTAGGCTGTGTCTTTTGACAGCCATGTATCTTCTGAAGCAAACCCCTCTCCTGAACAGGGGTAGAGGAAACTGTTGATTATCTGCAGAAGAGGCATTTGCTGGCAGGGAAGGAGCTCTTGTGCTCTCCGACTTAAAAGTATCTCCACCAAAGCCTTCAGTTTTCTTTAGATATCTATAAAGTAGCCCTTCTGGGCCCATATGTGATGTGAAACCATACTCTCAGTTGTTTCTGATAAAGGCATTGAGTGCCCTGCAGCAAAAGTTTGAACTGGCAGACAAATCTCATGTTGTTAGCACTTGCTTTAATTTTCAAGAACAATAATTAGGCGCTCAGATACTGGGGCGATGACTATTCCGATCCGAATAAAGCAGCACAATGAACTGCCTCAGCAGCATGTTTTGAAGCAGTAGCTTTTCCTCCTACCCTTTGCCTCCTACTCTGAAGTCTGTAGGAGATCCCGTGCATATTACAGCAAAAGTGTGGTATGCACTGACTGCACTGAGGGAATTTTCTCACAGGCAGCCAAAGAGTTTTTATTTCCCAAGCACACTTCTGTGGCAACACATGAGGACTACAGTGAAAGAAAATGTTTTGTCTCTTATCTGAACTTCAGCTAGAGTCAAAGCAGTGAAAGATGCTGAGCAGTTTCGTGTTAGCCTTGTGGAGCACTTGACCCTGTGCTTAGGAGGCAAATTTGTGTGCAGTCTCTTTGACAGCAGTGGCACTTGCACATCCACGCCTTGCAGCATCTTGGCCAGTGCTCTTCCACCGAACTGGATCAGGCCTTTGGCTCGGGCCTGCCTCTGCTATTGCAGAAATAGAGGTAGGAAAATCCACCACATCTGTCACTGAAGAGCCAGCTGAGCATGCAGGAATGAGCTGTTCTCTGCAGCGAGGACCTGTGACACTGAACAGTGTGAGTGGTGGCACCAGCTCAGGGTCTCTTCAGAGGTGACTCACTGAGCCACTGTCACACCTTTAGGCTTTTCCTGCAGAGTCTTCCTGTGCTGGGCATTATATGGGGTTATATTCACATGGAAAGACATCCACTTTCCATAAGGCTCCTTAAGAACTAGCCTTAGCAGGCTACACCTGATTAATTTAAAAGGTGATTATCATAATCTGTAATACTGCTCTTGGACTGCAGACATTGCAAGGACAAATGACAGCAGAATTTGACATGCAAACTGTAGTTTACAGGTAATATAGTATTAAACTGAAATGTCATTTATCAGAGAAGCCCTCAGAAAGAGCTCCTAAAATCACAACATTTGCAGGAGCAGCAGCCATGTGCTGCAGTCTGTGTGTATGGAGATGCAGGGCTCACACGCTCCTCACCCTTCTCATCTCCTCATGCCATGCTGAGTAGAGCCCCACTGCAATAACCACATTTGAGTATTGACACCCCCGCTCTGGCCTCGTCCCCCCACAGCAGTGAGAGGTCTCTCCTCCTGTCCCATGCTTGGGGCTGACTGGTCTGGTTGGTTAAGATGCACATTCCTCCTTTCAGGCACACTCTGGAACTGCCCTCTTCTCTGCAAAACACAGCAAGCAGCAGTGGGTCCATAAGGAATATTTGAATCCTTTGCATCTCCTTGGTCTCCTCTGAGCTGAGCAAGAACACAGTGGGAGTTTATGGACTTGGCTGTGCAGAGCATGAGGTCACACGCAGGGGCTGCTGATTTAATGTTCCTTTAGTGTTAATCCTGCAACTCATTAGAGAATACACAACAGTTGTTGCACATTTTTCAAAGTCAGATATATTTACAAATGCACTCATATAAAAAATATATTTTTGCATTCATTGTCATCTTAAAGCATTGAACATTTAGTGCAAAACACGAAAGGAGGTTATGAAAGGAATCATTAGTGTCCTCGTGGTGCTGAAACATTTCTTAGCGTCTACTATTTTAAGCATTACAAAGGGTCAAGAGAAGAGCTCAGGATCAGCTGTATGCTTAGAATTTTTTTGGCAGGATGGAGATGACGGAACACTTTAGCTAAGAAAGAAAGATGGGAGGGTCAAGATGAAAAATTGGAAATGACATATCTGGGCAGCCTTAATGAGACACATGCAGGCATGGGTCAATTCTCTTGATGACATATCAAGCTCAGAATCACATGATTCCAAACCCCAGTGTGTGTTGGTTGTGGAGCTTTAGATGAAGTTTAATTGCAGTTTAGCAACTTTTGGAGCATTAAAGAATAAGGCAGCTTTTCATGTTACTCTGTAAACCTGGAATGGACTAAACAAATGAGTAAGTACATCATGTCAGCGTTTTCATGTATGTACAATATGAATGTGTATGTGAATGTGTGTTTTTATGTGTACATGCACCTACAGCCATGGTTATGTAGTCATCTCTCTGCAATATCTGCAAGAGTTATTATTCAATAACATCATTTTATCAGATCAGCTCTGCCTTTCAGTAACACGTTTGGGTTTTTTATGACATGGTAACAACAATAACGCAGAAAAAATCTGAGAGCGTAAAAATGCAAAGATCTGTATAAATTAACAGAAGAAGAAGAAGACATGCTTTGGTCAACTCGCACCTTTTTTCACACTTTGAAGAAAATAGGCAAAAGATAGTGAGAACAGAAATGTAAACTCTTGGAGGCTGCAAAAGTTAATACCCACGAAATCCTCCCATTTCAGTGCCTAGTCAAATGTTACAGGCTTCTATGCTTTTTGTCATCAGTGGGTTTTATAGACCCTCTTAATGCTGTGCAAACCTTTTACAATTAATAAGCAATTATCAGCCTGTTAAGGAAGTTGCTCAACACTGCAGACTTTGACAGTTGACTCATTTTGTAGACAAATATGTTGTCAGCTGTTAGGTGTTGTTCTAGAGAGATTTCTTTGGAGATGACTACAAATCAGTACTCGGAACAGTGAAATTCACACCGTTATTGAGCGAGATTAAAAACCAAACAAACTATCAGTGATCAAAAGGTGCATCTGCTCTTTGAAAGGCAAAAGTTTAGTGCTCCATAAATTCAAACAGCATCACTCATGTGATCTTTGGAATCAATATTACAATAAGCAATTGTCAGTTCTGCCACTGCTGCATTGAGTAATTAAAAGTCATTAGTTTTAAGGGGTTCCACTGACAACAAAGGGTCGATGGGCATTGATATGTTTTCTCTAATCAATAGTGTGGGCAATAGTCAATCTTCTTGGCTGATAGGCACATCTGCAAGTTAAAATCAGATTATTTACTATTAGTTCTAGTGTATACAATATCACCTTTTACAGAAAGCAGGTCTATATCTGAAGAAGGATAGTGATAAAAGCATTAGAAAGAGAGGCAGGTTCACTTGACATAGCTGTTATTTCTTTTGCTAAGGATAAATTTTGAAGGGCAGTAGCAGATCTTCCCTTACAGACTCCAAGAAATAGAACAATTACTAGAAAGAGTGGCTCTTGTGTAATTCAGAAAGAAAATAACAGCAAATGAAAAAAGCAGCAGGAAATGCCACGTGGGGAAAAATGCCTTGTGTTGTTGATACAGTGAAGTGTTTCCTTCATGCTCTTACAGAGATATGTTTATTCTGGGAACAGTGTTCCCCAAAATGGCTAAAACCCCTCTGCAGCCCATCTGTGCAATCCCAGAGCAGCTCTGCCAGGGGCAGGACAGGCTCTGCCGTGGGCATCAGCAGGGCTCCGGGGGCACAGAGCCCAGCCAGCCTGCCCAGCTGAGCAGCAGCTTGTGGGGCTCTTGGTGATTTCCCCCATCCCTCAGTCAGATTGGAAATACCTCCAGTTGTTCTTGGCAGTTCAATGTGTCCCTTGGCTGCAGCTGTAAGTCTCTGTTTTGCTGCTGATTCCTCCTCTGACCAGCCTGCCTGGGCTTTACTGCTTGTATCTGATCCCTCCTGCAAATCCTGCTTGTTGTACCTGCACCTGAGCTTCCCGGCCCTTCCCTTGGCTTCCCAACATGCTTTCTACTCACCCTTCGGCTCCGTAGTTTTGGGTTCCTTGGCTCAAAATGTGATCATTCCTGTTTAAAACCTTGGCTGAGACAAATGCATTTGTTTTGGTCTTCTCTGGGTTTGGGCAGAGATGGGTCTCCCTGTGTGTCTGCACTTGATTCCAAACCCAGCCCGAGCCGGGCTCTGACCTGCAGGCCCTGACTGCCACGTGCTGCCTGTCAGTCCTACATCTACATATTCAGTAAGGTCAGTGGGTTTATGTGTGGGGACATAAAAAAAGGATGTGTCTGTCTGAAGCTCATTCTGAGTTTGTTGTGAAAGCTGGGGACATAACATAGTCCCTCCCATGGTCCCTCCGTGGTTATGCCTATGCTGCTGTCTTGCATGGTCCTCCTGGATGAAATATGGCTTATCTGCTCCTAACGCTGCCAACCCTGCTGCACTCACAAGCACACATGCCTCTTGTTGGTAGGGATCAGCTGTAGTTTAAAGGCAATTAGTAGCACTTTAGGGAAAATATTTCCACGGATCTTTTTAAGTGAGAAATGATTTTTCAGATTGATTTGTACTCTGAGACTTTTATATAACATCTTATAACAATAAAATACCTAGGATTCCTTCCCTGTTGCACACATCGGCCCATATTTTCCGTAGGACAACCTTCATTTGAAGGTTGGACTTGATGGCCTTGGAGGTCTTTTCCAACCTTAATAACTCTACGTGGTAACATGGACAAGGAAAGCACACGAAGAAGCAGGGAATGAGGTGACCTCAAACAGCATCACCCCCACATCCTGCAGTGAGGAAGATTTATCACCTAGCAATGATCAAACTTGGTCACTGTTTCAAGTGACATACGAGTGATGTGTGGGAGTCGTGCTGGTGTTGCCCACAGGTGGCTGTTTGCATCCATCTACCTGAGCACGACTGGAAGAGCAGAAGGGGTTGGCTCTTGGGAAGGTCCTCCGGTCTGGTGGCAGAGGAAGTTGTCCTTGGCTGCCACCAGATGACAGAGACCTCTCAGGTGGGTGTTCTGGTAATTAGGACAGGGTAGATTTGCCTAATGTGAATCCAGCCTGGCTGCATCCCTGTGGCAGCAAACTCTCCCACTGATTTTATGCTCTGAGGAGCTGAATTTCCTACAGACCTTAAGATGATGTTTATGGAAATGTGTGGTTTTGGCACTGAAGGTCTCAATCTTGGTCCTTACGAATCCCTTCCAATTTGAGATGTTCCATGACCCCGTGATCTCTGGCACTGACCAGGATGGCAGCTGTAGCAGGGGGCTGCAGCAGGGCTGTGTTCCATGCTCGTGGAGCAGGAGGGCAGCAGCAGTCGGAAGAGGTGACCTGCCATGTGTGACACCAGACAAACGAGAATAACCAATGACTGCATCTAAAATGAGTCATCCATAAGCGGAGGTTCGATGTGGTAAATTCTAAAGGTATAAGCTAGAGGAAAAACATGTTCCCCGTAGACACGAATTAAGATATTTTACTCTGGCTCTGTGTCACTGTTGTTGTTTTTGTTTTTCACTCGAGCAAGAGACTGTTCTGACTCAGACTTCAATTTGCAAATGTGTTTCCAATTCCCCTGGTGAACGTAGCGGAGCGCGTATAAATAGATTCTTACTATGAAGCAGAATGCCAACACGTAACCCAAATCCTTGCATTTAGGCTTTACATCTCATTTTTAGATGTTCACTTTCCCAAGATGTATTTTTTCTTAATAGAATAACCTCATAGTCCTGCCCAATAATTCTGAGCTTAAATAAATCTAAAGAACTTCTCCTGTATGCTGAGTACAGTGGTTCTAGGGAACGACATTTGGATTTGGTTGAAGTTTAATAATAAAAAACAATAACTCAGAGCTAAAAAATCCTGGAAGTAAAGTAAAATGTAGTACATTGAAATGTAATTCGATTACATACAAGTAAAATGCCGGTGCTATGTTACGTTACCAAATTAAGTTTACTGGATTTCCCAGCATGAACTGGAACTGCATGGCCAACTTCAGAGGTGGGTAGAGAAGCAGTTTAAAGCTCTGGTGGATAATAAAGTGCAGTGTTTTCAAATACTGTCACTCCCATTGTCCCACCCCCACCTCTCCAGGTATCCACACGTCACCTGTGGCGGTTCAAGTGCCCCCCTGAGCAATAAATTGTGCCAGCTCAAGCATAACTACATCCCATTAGGCTGACATTAACCTCTGGCAGAAGGATGAGGCAGAGACCTAGAAACACTGTTCTTTTAAACTGCCATTCCGAAATCCACTGGAGCTTGACTCAGAGATACCTTTTATCTTCCTCTGCCCTTAGGAAGGCATCTAAGCACACGTAGGATGAGGACCTGAGCATATGGATGCTTAGGCCTGTGCAGGTCAGCCTCAGATTGAGCAGATATGATGAGATATGTCAAGAGACAGGAGTTTTGTGGATGAAATGTGCAGTAGCTTCCAGAATCCAATCATCCTGATGGACTCTTTTCAACAGATTGCAGTTTTTTAAAATCTAATCTTGTGAATATGTTTTTTTACTCACTATGAAATGCTCCAGAAAGAAAATATAGAGTTTTGTGCAAAGCCACCTGCATATATTTGAGAGTGCAGGCATAATTTCCCACACTTATTCATACTGTAAGAAGTAGTTGGTGCTTCATCAAGGCAAATATTTGAGTTTATCAGTCTGTGAAAATATTTTTTATCAGGATAAACTGGGTGCATAAACATCTTACCATGAAAAAAGAAAAATTCTTGCCAGAGACTGGCGAAACTATGAATTGTAAGTGTTCAGGGTAACACTTTTGTGAGCTAACAGATAAGGAACCTTGAAAAACCCAGAGTCAAGAATAAATAAAAAAATCGATGGCTTAATCTGAAAACCATTTTTGTCTGTTGTTAGAATTAGACTAGATTCTTCTCTCTTTAGCTTTACAGTACTACCAACCTTCACTCTTTTGTCATGAGTGATGAATATTTGTGGAAACTCATCCTTTACTTAAAATCTTAGCTTCCAGAAAACAGATCTACAGCTGGATAAAAAAGCTTTTAAATATCACCAGTGTTTATACAAAAAACATGTAGAACCACATAATAAAACTAGACCAGCCATATCTTTTTGGTAATGCACTAATTCATATCAAAAACTTATTATTAAGTGAACGAGACCAAGACACCATCAATTATTCCTGAGGGTTATGTCCAGGTGCTGTAACCAGGTCTTGTTTAATATCTGGAGAAGCTAAGTGTGAGTTGGGAATCTAAATGTAGCCTGTGCTTTGTAGTCAAGGTGAAGGAGAGGAAAGTGGAGATGTTAAGGCACACAGCAACCCAACCAGGTGAGCATGAGATCAAAGTCCACCCGAAGATGAGGAAATAAAAATTCCTGTGAGATCCCCAACCAGCGTGACTGGCAAGAGCAGAGGGAGGGCAGAGCCAAAGAGAGACAGACACACACAACATTTCTGAGCTCATCTCACAATTCGGAGGGGTTTGGTTTGTGATTCTTTGTGGGTGATTTGTGATTTGTGTACATGGCAGCGCTGTACTTATGAGACAAGTTACATTGTCCTCCAAGTAAATATATGTGTAAATTTTTTTAGGGGATTACACTAAGCACTACACAATAGTTTATTTCAACAGCAGCTAGAACAGCTCCCCATATAGAAACTATTCTCTTAGAATAATGGCCCCTTATTGTGTTTGCCTTAGACTGGTTTGGAAACAGACAGAAATTTCTTGTATCTAAATATTTTTGTCACTGCTTGTTTTCTGTGTGGTGTAACATGTCTGGAAGATTAATGTTTATCTTCAGAATGTCCATTATCAATTTTGAATCTGAATGCCATGTGCACAGCAATTTGTCCCTGCCTATGGCAGCAGATTGTCGAGCGGGATTATAAAGTATTGCACTGTCTTCCATGGTAAAAGCTATTCTACTGTTTAGGTGAAATTATTTGATTAGTTCAGGAAACTAATAGTTCATAAATAATTGAAGTCTAAACTCAACCCCTCAATTGGATAAGGTTCAACATCATGAGAGATTGTATATGCTTCGGTTTTGTTGCTGAGGGCTTGAAAATATACTGTGTAGATATCAAAGAGCTGTCAAGCAAGATTTCTAACAGGTTGAGTGCATTGAGAAAAGAGTTAGTTAAAGTCTAAGCATGAGTGATAGTGTTTGCATAGTAAAGCAGAGATTATGGCACTGCTGGACTGCAAGGAGATGACTGATGTTACACTGAGCTAATAATGCTTATGAAGCTTGAGAAAATGTACAACACAAATTATTTTTCTCTCCTGAAAATGACATTTGAAATCTACTCAGAGGAACTGAATTGGTTCCCACATGAAGCCCTGCAGGGGAAAAACACATGCCAAAGGCAGACTGGAGGGAAGCGTAGTTGTTTGCAAATATGTTACTGCTCCTCAGCTTGGCTTTCAGCACACACTGGAGCTGTGTGGATGGGAGGCTGCCCAGGGTCCTGCTTGTTGGGTCTTCAGGGCATCCATTTGGCATTTCTGATCTGAACTGTGGGGACAGGTTTCTTGTCACTCAAACACAGGTGTGCTTTGAAAGCCAGTGTGCCTTGGTTAGAAAATTCTGGGTGATTAAGAGAGAAACTTCTAATGAAGATGAGAGAAACTTGGGATTCTTATTTTCTTGGAAAGGTGGGAAGAATCATTCCCATGGGCTTGCTGCATTAATATATTATCTGTAAGCTAGGGCATGGGCTGTGCAGCACTGGACTTGTGGCTTCCCGAATAGTTTTGGCACAGATACCTGGCCTGGGAATGGGAAACTTTTAGAGACTTCTTTGAGTCCTTTATTATCAAGATAGCCATTAGACAATAATTTTCAGGTGAAAATCATGAGCTGAAGGTGCCTTCCCAGTGAGCCTTCTATCAAGGAAAGGACTTTTTCCTGGATCTCTGTACTATTTATACATTGTAATTGCTACCAGTGTTGAAAAATAAATTTCCCTTAAAGAATTGTAAGTTTTAAAATGATAATCTTGTTTCAAATCATGTTTCTGTTACTTGCTTCATCAACCAATTTGAGATCATCACTGGAAAGATGAACTAAAAATACAAAAATAAAGGAGCATTTATTGTCAGTCAACATCTTGGCATCCCTTCATGTGCTGTACAGCTTTATAGAAAAGTAGTCAGTTACTTTATGTTTCTTTCTCTGCCTCTCCTGATTTTCAAGTGCTGTTTAGGTAATTGAGGTAGGTAGTGAGCACCTGCAATATAAATGCTATTGTTATTGGGTGGGTGTAGAGGAAGATGAATCCTTTATAAAAGCGATATAGCTGGAAAGGAGAAAGTAGGAAATAGTAAAGCTGCACTGGCAGAATGGAAGAGGACTTCTCAAGTGCAGCCAATTTAATCTTGCTCCCACAAAGGTTAACAACAGGGGAACTGGTTGGGAGGCTGGTCTTGATCAGAATTCCTGCTCCTTGAGGAGAGGTGATGAGAACACCAGCTGGAGAGGCATCCCTCGCCCCACACACCATGGGGCCACACTTCGGAGGGTCAGGCAGGTCACTGGTCACTGCTGGGCAGCAGCTCTGCCCAGGGGACTCCTGTTGCTCCCAGGACTGGACCCTGCCCTCCTGCAGCACAAGGTGGGTGAGGAAGCCCCAGCTTCTCGTCTGAGACACCTGCAGCCCGTAAACAGATTTACCTGGGCATGGGGCAGGCTTTGCTGACTGGCAGGGTCAGGCTGTGAAGCCTCTCGAGAACTGTAAACTTGGGAGGTCTGGAGCGTGTTGATAGTTAAAATAGATTTCCCTTGGAAGTGGAGGTTGTTTCACTACCTAGCTCAGCTCTCTTGTGGATTCTTTCTCTTGTGGTTTTATTTCTTTAATGACTGATGTAACTGTATTTTGGGAAGGCAGGTCTAGGCATAGTGTGTGAAAACTCTGAGACTGTGGGGGGTAGATACAATGTAGTCTTACTGATTTTGGATGTATTTCTTTAATGTTTGAGTTATAGCTGTGCCCTGAGATCTAATCAAGCAGAAGCTCCTGGTGCACTTTTCCCGAATGGCATGCAAATCTACGAGACGGGATGGAGACTATGTCCCAAATATATTTATAATCCGGACATTGTTAGCAAGAGTAGAGAAAATATTATATGCAAAGCATTTATGTCACTGAATTGCCAGTGATATATGGGCTTCTATAAAGAAACCACCCAGGTGGTGTCATTAGAGAAAAGTTTTGAAATGCCTGGTGTATTAAGGCCCATCTGGTGTCCTCAGAAGTGCTGATTCCTTGACTTCAGATGTCTAGTGGATAAGGCGTGCCTTTGAACCTTATAGTCTGAAAAGAGAGAACTTCTGCCTCCTGAATTTTGGTTTTGAAAAGTGTATTTTAAGTCAAGAATGTTTCTTCAGGAGAAACATGCGAGAGTCATAATATCAGACAATTTGAGTTGGGTGCGGGTGTTCTTGGCATGGTGCTAATCTCAGAGCCTTAGCTTTGTCATGGAGCTGGAGAGTCAGTGCAGGAACGTCCCAATAATCACTATCAGCAAATTTATTTCAGATAGAGTTGTAAATACTCAGTGAGGGTCCAGTTTTAGATAGCCTTAAAACCTGACCTTTAAAAGGTGCTATTCCAGACACCTTCAGTAATTGTGCCTCTGGATTACTTTATACCTGCATCTGTACAGTTCTGCAGCTTGTGATCACTTAATTTATTTTGGTGGGGTTTGAAGTCTCCTGCCATTTGTTTGTGGGGCTTTCTGGTTGTCTGATTTCTGTGTTTTCTTGGTAAATCCTGCGATACTAAATTGCTCTTCCTTACTTCCGAGAGTTTTGCCATGTCCTCACCACCTGCCTTTGAGCAACAATCGCTCCATAACCTTTCTGAAAACAAAGATGTTGTCAAGATACAAGGTATTACTGAGGATTTATATGTTTTTTTCCCTTTGGCATTTGATTTATCTTTGTATTCTTCTTGGGTAATTTGAAAAATCTCTTCACAGTATATTTTAGGATTAATTATATTTTTTTCTTACAATTTCTTCAATTCTTCTTCATTAAAAATGCTAGATGGTGATAATAAGTAACAAGGAAAATCAATATCAAGTTGAACTATTTTAAGCTCATTAGTACACATTCGATTAGGTATTCTGTATTATGGGTAAAGAACAAAAATATTTATTCAGAGTTAAGGCACTTCAGTGAAAGGAAGATTTAATTTTTAATATCTCAAAAGAAATATGCACCATTTTCACTTTGATTTCCGTTATGCCAAACGTAGGTAATCCAATCTCTTCTGGAGTTAGAGCAAGCCATTCCTACCGCCCCTTATTCACTCCCAGACAAAGCAGCAGACAATCAAGTCGTTCCTCCACAGCACATTTAGTGTGCCAAAAATATTGCCTACTTGCAAGCACGAGCGTCTTCAGAAGGATTATTTCTGAAGGAAAAATGAAATACTGGTGCCTATTAAAACACATTCATGGAAACTGCAAGCGATGGAATAAGACCTAATTTTGTTTTCAAGGTTTGGCCTGGAGCCTCCCTTCTATTATTTTTCTCCTGGACTGTACATGTAGAAACAGGAATGCAGCAAGGATTTACCTTCACCCCGAGTTTCTTCATCCTGTTTCAGATGTGAAGGTAAGACCATCATCACAATGCCAGAGCCTTTGTGTGGTGTGGGAAGGTTGAAATAGGAGATAAAGGGTGTTAAATATCCCATATCCAGTGCCTGGAGCACAGAGTGGGATTTGGGACATGGCTTTAAGGTTGTATTAGAGGAGGGGGAGCAGCTGCAGAGACAAAGCTGGTGCCTGCAGCATGGCTGAGACCTCCCTTGGGAGAAGCCATCATCCTCTTACCTACAGCCTGCCCTCGCTGAGATCTCTTCCTCCACCTGCCCTGGGAAGAGAGAGAGCTATGGGGCACTCAAAAGGAATAGTGAAAAGCAGCATGGCAAAAGTAAGACCTTTTTTCCCCCCAAAGTTGTCATTGAAACGTTATTTAAGCAGACAAACTCTATCCTGAATCTGTATCAGAAAAAATGCAAGTTAGGTAATGCTTTGGAAGGCCTGTCAGGAATTCTGTTTTGGAGCTCTCTGTGAGTAACTCAGCGGGATCAGATGCTGTATCTCCATGTGATAACATACTGCCAGTGTCCAGAGAGGTATTTTTGCTCAGAACTAAGCTGCCAGGAAGTCTGAAGGAGGATACCCTTCCAAATGGTGCAGGATTTTGTTATTAGCTCGTACAGATCTGCACAGAAAATGAGCACTGAGTCCCTGTTCTGAGGGCCTGGATCAGGAATTTTTTACAAGAATCAACTACCTGATGCACAAATAAAAAACACACGAATCCTCTTTTGCAAAAGGTGTTGGACAGCTTGAATAAACAATTACTTTTTCAGGAACAATAGCAGCGAAAGGAAAAATTGTTGCCCTCTCCGTGCACACCAATGTGAAATGTTCTAAATACCGTGAGTAAGCAGGAGGCTCTATTCTGCTCAACAAATAGAGAATGGATACCTTGATATATAGAGGAATGGACAAATATCTCAGAAGGTGGCTTCTGATCACCCATAAATGCTTCATAACCTGCACAATGCAAGGACTATCAGCATGGACCTTAGTAGCTGCACTGGGAAGTGTGCACGCTCACTGCCAAACCCATCTGTGTGCTGCTCCCTGATAGGAAAGATGAATGTCAATGATTTACCCTCTGCACAATCTGATCTGGGCAGGGCTTCAGCCGGCAACTGCCAGCCAAGAGCGAGCTGCTCACACCAGTCTGCAGCACCGGAGCCTTTTTTACCATGCAAATAATTACTGTAAATTAATAGAACTATTACCATGTGAGAAATCACTTTGAACCCAAGCTATGGCATTTTACAAAGGCCAAATTTGAATAGCGTGCATAATCAGTTCGGCTGATTAATTAGTTAATACTGATATAAAGGAAGAAAGTGATGGACCTGCTTTCCATTGATACTAAGACTCTTTTATATCAGCTTTTTGGCAGGAAATTATCGCTCAAAGTTGTTAGAAACCACTCTAAGCGTGTCTCTGGGTTTTCATACAGCTGCCATTCTTCAGCATGTTAAGCAAATATTGTAAAAATATCTTCAAATACTGATTCAGGTTCAGGTCCGTGGTTTGTGTTGTCTTCCATGAGTACAATTGAAATGTAAAATCACGATGCCCATGGAAAGCTCTTGCACACTCAAGTGTTTGTGGAGATGGGATTGTAAACTTGCACAAATACTGATGGGGAAAGAATTGTACTTGTGTGCTTGAAGGTGTGCCAAGGTTCCTGTCTCCTTGCAAATTTGCCTGGGTGAATTTTAAGGGTAAGCTTTCAAAAACCACATGAAAATTTTGTCTTTAAATTTGCTTTCTGTGAATATACTATTTGCATTTGGAAACAGACTCTAAAGCTCAGCCAAGTGTATTACAGAGCTCTCCCCAGCTGTGTGGTATAATAACATCTTGGTTGTTGTAATGGTCAGAGTAAATGAGGGACTTAAAAAAAAGTTGAAGGTATTAATAAATAACACTTAGATTTATCAGCCTTTGGTTATTTCCAATTCTGAAATAAATGAGTTGCATAGAGTGAGATAAATGCTGATTTATTTTTGGAATTATAATGTGTTACAATTCAAGATCAGATTAGGGTCAATTTACACTAAGTCTGCTTTGAAACTATTATATAAGCGAGCCAGAGTAGGTCACTATGTCCTGCTCTGCATACAAAAAGCTCCCAGACTCAGTGTCTATAAATAAAGATCAAGCTAAACCAGACAAGCAGCTTGAGTCTAATATTGGGAAGATCATTTTGTGCTACCTTCTGTAAATAATTACGCTGGAGTCCAAGCGAGAAGGGAGAGCACACTATCATCTGGTGTGCACCACGCACGGAGAGTGAACAAGATGATGTTTTGGCATTAATATCAGCATTAATAAATAACCATTCCTGGCTCTTAGTAAACTCCAAGACTAAAATATGAGCCAGAAGAGTGAGTGATGTTCAGTTTTTATTTACCCATCCACTTACCTATCATATTTTGTGTCGCAGTGTCAGAAGACAAAATAGCATGGCAGGGTTTATTTGTGAGATGCTGTTGCCCTAGTTACCAGCCTCATATCAGGGTTAAGGTTGACAGTGTGGGCTCATTCCTTAATCTCAGCTCAGGTTGCTCACAAGGGAAGAGGCTTTAATGTTAACTGAGCCTGTCTTTGGCTTGGGGAGTTAGGCCTTTAACAATGCACCGGGGAGTATTTCTTCTTTGCGGCTGTCACAGCCTGTCTGGGGAATGGGAAAGGGAATCGTGGCATGGGGGAGGGAGACCTTGCTGCTGGGAAGCTTATTAAATTATGGAGGAGAGGATTATTGGTGGGAGCAGGGCTGTGGGCTCAGGCAGCCGTCGGAGGAGCCCTTTGTGCTGCAGGCTGGCAGAGGACAGGTTTTTGTTACAATCCCCTTCCAGGCAGCTCGGATAGGATTGCTCTGTGATGGGCGCCGTATGGCCCAGGAGGGTTTCGCTGCAGTTGGAGTAACAGAAGAAGGTGCAGAGTTTGGCTTGGGATGGCAGGTGTGTGCAAATACACTCTACCTGCTGTGAAGTGCTGAAGAAAAGGATGAATTAATGAGCTGGTCCCACTGCCAGCTCTGCCAGTCAGGAATGGTTCAGGCTAAAATTTTCGTCCTGGGTAGTCACCTGCTCTTCTGGAATCAACTCTGTAACTCTGGAATTAACCCTCTTAGCTCTCAAGCTAGCTCCTTTTTCTGCATACAGTTCTCTGCAAGACACAGAAATGCTTCTTACGTGCCACCCCAAGTCTTGAATAATCCAAGACATCAAAGGGTGTTGCTGAGACTGAGCATCTGGTCCTGACCTGCCACGAGGTGCTCTCCATCCATGTTGTGCTGGGCCTGACCCGAATGACTTTCTCAGTGACCATGTATCACCCCGATTTGATCAGCTTTATCTCAAAATACACCGAAAAATGCTGTATTGTTTAAAACTTAGCAAGGGGGAACAGGCACTCCAACATAAACCCTCTTCTCTTATGGCAGCCTAGTGACTGAGCCATAGTCAGGCTGCTGGAGCTTGTGTTTGGGTACCTCTTTTGCCTGTGGAAGTTGGGATTTGTGTCTCACTTTCCCTAAGTATTAAAGTTATTAAACCATACCATGTTGGAGGGGACAGTATTGGAATTTAATTGAGAAAGGAAAAAAAAAAACATGCTAAATTTTAGAGGCAAGTGGTCTTATCAGGGAAAGGCATAAGAATGGTTAGAGAGCATTATTTCCCAGCTGGGCTGGGCTGCCAGGTCTTTTCTCTAGTACAAGGGATCCTTTGTATTCTCATCTGTGAAGTCATTAGTGCTCATGGAGCAATAACCTCAATCTGTAGCTAAACATATGGGAGACACCGGCCTTTAGGTGGGGTTTGCATAGCTGAAAGGATCCACAGTCATTTCCTCAGCTCATCAAAGTGCCTTATTAATTTTTTCTTGAGCCATTAATTTTCCTTACCCATCTTGCTTGTTTTCAGTCATCCATTATAGGGGGGACAGCCTGGGATATTCGTGGGCTATCATGACAGGTATTTCATACTTCTCACTGTTCTGTAAAGATAATGCCATGAACAAATCACTTCAAGATAAGACCCTCTGTGCTCGATATCAGTTAGCCAGAGACCTATACATCATCAGAACAGTTGCTTTTTATAGTATCTTTTCCATATGCTGGTTTTAACCGTGGAGCTGAAGCTGTGTGCAGGGAACAGGTTGCAGGCCGGGGGCTGCGTGTGTAAGGAGACAAACCCCCGGCTGCGATCTTTGTGCTCCGTGTTTGCCTTCCCTCGTCTCTCTTCCTTAGCATATTATTTGAGTTTACACATCAAGATAAGGTTTCCTCTAACTGCCAGTCAGGCAAACTTAACCTGGAATCTGATAATTAACTTGTGTTCTGCTTCATACATCAGCAGCTGCCATGATCAATATTGGGGTGAGAACGAGAGTTGTTGCTGCTGCTTTTGCAAATGATCCTTGAGGCCAGACTGGTGCAGAGTGGGTGTTACACAGCTGTATCTGCTCCAGCTGCCCTGGCCCCCCTTTGTCAGTCTGCTTTTGTAGATTAAGGACCTGATCTGCAGGGGATAGAAATCATCATAGCTCTATTGAGTTCAATAGAAGATCTTTCTGTTTCTTTCCCATATGATCACAGGAGAGTTTGCACCCTTTTCCTTCCCTTTCTGTACTTTCTCTGCGAGAGACAAAAGCAGGAGGTCCCTTCTGTGCCAGAGTTGTGAGCTGAAGGGGGGTCAGCATGCACAAACTCTGGTTGGTGCCACTGATGCATACAAACCTCAGCAGATACACATCAGGTCTGTTATGCAGTTAATTAGTTGTGTGCAGTCACAGAGGCTGGACACGGAACAGCACATACATTTCTTAAGATGTACTCTAAAAATCAATACTTAATGCCTGTCTGGCAAAGAGAGAGCAGCAGCAGGCCCAGGTTGGCAGAGCTGAAGGAGCTGAGCAGCCACAGTGGATATGGAGATGAGAATTGGTTCTTAGGAGCAGACGGGATGCATTTGGCCCAGTCTGGTTTACTTTGCATACTCCTGAATGCACTTTCCAGGCTTCTCCTATCGAGATGGTTTATAATTGTTGCAGATGGCGTCTGGGCTAATCCCTGATGAGAACTCTCTTAAGCTTCTGATAAATTTGAATCTGCAGCCATGTATCACATCAGGAGTGTTGGGGCATCTCTCTTACATGCCACAGAAATACAAACCACAGGGACCAGTGGATGGACAGAGCAGAATCTGTTTAAACATGTAACAGTTTATTAATATGAAAGAATGAAATGTTTCCTATTTTACTCATTAAAATGAAACATAATTATTGACTGGTATTATCTTGCCACCAAACAGAGTTTTCTTACCTAATTGGAGTTAATAGACCATCAGTTAATGGGGTAGACAGCAGAAAGGGATGCTACAGAGCCCAGGAGTGTCAAAATGTAATACATAAAGTGAGGCAGGTGGTAACAGAAGTAGCACCTCCCTAAGATCATGATAAAACCTGGCCATTGAGTGACTCTCATGGGAGAATATCTCTGTATTTTGACTCAGTACAAATTCTTATCAGGACAGCACACTGTTTACTGCAGAAAAGATCTGTGGTTTTCCTCCAAAAGTAGATGGTCACAACCCACCAACTGTAAATATTCTTCCTGGACTCTCTTAAGCAGCAGGAACCAAACAGATGAAATTCTGCCTACTTCAAGCTTTAATGAATGTCTGAACAATATTAAGCCAGTAATTGACTTGTACTGTAGGTCAATGAAGAAGTGAAATCTGCAGTTAATGTCTCTGAACTGTGTCTTGCTGGAAGCCTGCACAGGGCCAGGATGCTCAGTGGAGGCTCTGCTATTGCTAAGAAGCCACCAAAAATAAACAGTTTCATTCATTTTAATATGACTACATTGCTGTGGACACACAAACAACATCTGGCAAATGGTGCCTGAGCAGTTACATGGATGACAGCCCGTTTAGTATTCTGTACCTAATAAAACAACAAGAAAATATCTGCACAGCTCAGTATCTTTCCTAGTGGGGCTAATCCTAAATTTAAGGTCTTGTTAATAGATGCAAAATGGTGGTTTGGATCTTCTGTTACAAAAGGTGTAAATTCCTGACTTGATGTACTGTGGATGCCTTTTTCAACCCTAGCAACACCATAATTGTTTGTGGCTCACTTCAAGAAGTTTGCTCTCCATCTAGTAGAAGACATCAGTGACTCCAGTTATCTGGCTGAAAAGTCAATCTCTCTGAACTCCATGGCCTGTATGTGATACAATTGTCTACATTCAGAGCTGTGTCAAGACAACTCGACGTCTTTCTTGCCTTGGGATTCTATTTCTTTGACTCCTTCCTTTCCACAGTCCTTTTGGTCCTGTTACCACTTTCTGTTCCATCTTCTTTCTGGGCAAGAGAAATAGTGGACATTAGGAAACTGTTGCTATGTGCTACTTGTTCAGTGCTGCACTTATGGCTCAAATTAGACCTCTGAGACCTTGGCTTCAGGGAATTAGAGTAACAGGGACCTTTCTTCCTCATGCTGCAGTGGGAACAGGCCTTGTGCTGAACTTGAGCAGAAGGTAGGGTTTGCATTCAAATGCACGTTAAAGATTGACCTCTGTTTTAGTTGTAGTGGTTCTGAGGAACACCTCTAAGGAATTCTGGCTTCCTACAGATCCTCAAGGAGCAGAAGTTCTCTCTCTATTCAGAAACATTCTCATCTCCTTTGTGCTGTAGTAAATTCAGAGCAGTGGCGGAAGATGGGTTTATAGAAGAGCATCTGTGACGAGATTCTGGCTCATCAAATGCTTAAAACTCTTGCAATATTTGGATGTTGCCTGCATAAGCAAAGAGTTTCTGAAAGATCCACATCTGGAACACACCTGTTTTTGCCAAGCTGGCTAAATCTCTTTCCCAGGGATTTTTGTACTGGCATTTCAGCTGACAGTTTGTCTCTATTTCAGTCACTTCATTTTCTGCCTCATGCTTGAGGACACGGGATTCCATCATTTCAGTTCACCTTCTTTCCTGATCTCTGAAAATGAGTTTCCCAAACCAATTGTCCCTGAATGCAGAGGATCGTGGTGCTGCTTCCATATTGTCCTGGCCATCTCTCTCTTCTCTGTGACACTTTTCCAGGCAAGAAGATGCTCTTTTTGCATATCCATGGAGCAGAAGAGTCCTGACACGAGAGGGAACCACGTGGCTTGTGCCTGATGGACACGTTTCCTGGTCAGAGCTGAAGGTTCATGGCACTTACTCTGATTCATTCAGATCCACGCTCACAGGACAATATCTAAGTGATTTTGCAAGTGTGGTAATTGCATACACAAGCAAAAAAATTACATATGCATTCCTGACCAGATATCAGGCTGT
Organism: Mohoua ochrocephala; assembly: GCA_013398855.1. Lineage (NCBI taxonomy): Eukaryota > Metazoa > Chordata > Aves > Passeriformes > Acanthizidae > Mohoua > Mohoua ochrocephala. Next base: position 437,156 of record VZTA01001184.1, read on the forward strand.
TAATGCCCAGCTTATAAATTTTAAATATTTGCAACTAGCAGCTCCCAAGTAACTATAGATCAAGAACTATCTGTGGGAGGTATTTGGGAAATAATTTTAAATAATGAATACTGCTAAGACGATCATGATCTACTTGCCAATGACACTTGCAGACAAGTGTAACTGCAATGAATTATTCAGCCAATTCTATTCAAAATTATATATTTTTCTTAGAGCTCTAATTAAGGATCCATAGCAGTAAGTATGAGACACACTAACAAAGGTCTATTCTGTGCTACTTATGAAAGATTAAAACGAAAAGTAGTTAGTTTGGAAACCACAGACCTTGTTTCAGAATTGTTGTCTGCTCTGTTTACTGACAGTGACTTTTGCTGCTTGTTTACTGCAATTTACTTAGTTACAGCATAAGTTACACATGATTGTCTTCTAAATGTGATGCTAAGCTGACATCTGTCAAGTTTAAAAGTCATAATGGGTGCTATTAGTCATTGAGATGATCCAAAGGCGTAAGGATTGGTACGACAACAAACCTGCACAGCCTTTTTAAAAGATGCAACAATTTATAAAGAGAATTTTGGGTGGGTTCTACCTGCTCGGAAGTGAGATGATTTTAGTGCCTTAAAAGCTGGAATAAGCAGAAGTCAGGCAGAAGGGTTCAGCTGGTGGTCATGGAAACAGTTATCAGAATAATATCAATTAACCAAGCAAAATACACTGTTTATGTCCTTCTTTGTTTGCTGCAAAGGAGCAGTAAGTTTAAGCTCTCTGCTATTTGTGTCAGAAACCTCATTTCTCATGGGCTTATAAAGCAGTTTCAAGCCATACCAAGCTGCTATTGCCTTGCAAGTCCTCATCTCTAATGCTAATTAATATTCCTCTAACTTCCTTTTCATTTTTAAAAGCAGTTCAAAATAAAATTTCTTGGATGTCTCAGATGCTTTTTAAATTTTAATTTAAGGAAAAAGCACATGCTTAAAAGCCTTGTTTTCAAGCCATTAAGGCTTGAGGCAGCTCCTAATGAAGTCAGAGACCAAATATTCTCTGAGTTTAATGAGTAGATGTCAGCAAGCCACCCACTTGCCCTTGGTGGCTTGGACATCTGCGGGCGAGGAGGGAGTCACAGCAGTTACATTTGAAGCACAGTGTCTGTCCACAGCTTTTGGAAGTGTGGTCAGCCACCCTCCTCACACCTGGCTTTGCTCAGCCATGTCCTGTATGCAGCCTCTGTAACCACATGGGTGGTTATACTTCCAGGGGAACCTTCTGCAGATTCAGAAGGCTGGACATTCATTCAGGAGATAACCCTGGTCAGAGGCAGTGGCTTTTCCTGCTGGAATCAGCTGTGGGCTGGAGTTATATTCTTAATGGATGTTAATGGCTTTGTTTTTGAAGTCTGCAATAAAGGAATTTGTTGAAAAGGATTTAGTTGTTGTACTGACAACTACCTGTTCTATATTTATGGTGTGTTCCTGTGTGGAGATTTTTTATCTTCATTTTCCCTTTTCTCACACTCTGCTATGTGGCTTAACCTGGAAATAGCCAAAGTCAAATGCTCTAAAAAAGCCAGAAAGGAAAATCTGAACTAAATGCACCAAAGTGCTGTAGCAAGAACAAAATGAATGTAATAATGGGAGTGATCAGTCAAGTTAAAAGGGTAGAAATGGACAACCCAGCCAATAGTTGGGGAAACCATAAACATAGGAAGGGAAATACATCCAGTCTGGATGGCACAGAAAGAGAAGTCGTGAACATTTCCCTTAGAACAGTGATTGCAGATTTCATGATTCAGATACACGGATGGAAATATGGCCAGCATTGGAATGTGTATTTTCCTTTGTGAAGTTATAAGAACTCCTCCACTCCATCATCAAATCATTGTTAAATCAGTAATTTGTAGTCTAGAACTAAGAATAATGGCTTTTAAAAGATTTTAACTGAATTTATCCATCATGAGGTCTTTCCATTTTTTCACTGAATGTGTAAAATCATTCAAAAATAATTTAGAGCAATTACTTCCAGTGACAGGCCAATGTGTGTTCTCCTTGGCTGAGAGTGACTATGTGAAGATAATTTTACATGAATATCCTGCTGAGATCATTTGTGCTGTTGGAAAAGGGCTGTATGTACAAAGGTTTGTAGCAGGAGTGGTAACACAAACACACGTGTAATGATGATGTAGAAGAGTTTCAATGCATCAAACTGGACTAAACTGAAGGTGCAGAATTCAACCATGAATGGTTTTGCCCCAAAAATTTCGAGTTCAAAGTTTGGTCAGGTTTTCAAAACCTCAGAGAAAAATGCTAAAATGCCATATTCAAAAACTTGGGCTTTAGGGTCATGTAGGTGCTTTTGAAAACTCATTGTGGCTCATATTAGGAGTGCCTTCAGAACAGCACAGCTCTGGTCTGGTGTTAGTGAGTGCACTTCAGCAACATGTGCAGTGTGTATCTAACTTAGTTAAAATTTCTGGTGCTGCTAAATAATGAGGTATTAAAAGATAATCTGGGTGTACAGTTCAAGGAACCAAGGGTACGACTAAGGGTCTAGTGAGGTAGAGGTAACGTGGTGCAAGAGTTAGGTCTGGAAATCTGGGATACGGGTGTGCCAAGGAGATAAGACCCAAGCACAGAGTGATGTTTGTAGGTGATCACATCTACAGTAGGCACTGCTCGTGTTTAGTCATTCTGCACTGAACAATAACCTGCGTTGTTGCGATTTTCTGTGGTAACTTATGTTGGGACGTGTTTTTGAACTCATAGTTTATACTATGAGTAAACTGGTTTTGTACTGTAGTCATGGGAACTCTCGGTCTTCAAGCACTTTTTGCAATGAATAATATATTATGAGAATATTCACAAAGATTTCTTGTGTGCTGTAATATTAACAATTTCCCACATGTGGGATTCATATTTATCCCCCTGTATATTGAAGGATAGCATAAGTAGATGATATCTATTGTGCAGCAAACATACATAGTCTGATGTAGTATTTGTTAAAATTATTTCCAGAGCATGTGGAATACAAGCCATAAAAAAATCTCTTAATCTCCTAACATTAATGAAATAAAGTAGTGTTATTCATTACCCACCAGGAGAATTTATAAACAAGCTCCACATTTAAAACCATAATGGGAGCACATGCAAGTCTGCAGCCAGAGGCTGACAGGGGTGTGGGCCAAGGTTGGCCATGGTGTGCCTTGTGCTCTCTTTGGAGAGCGCGGTGCAAGAAGCTTTGAACTACAGACAGGCCCCCAAATATCCTGTGGACAAGACTAGGCACTAGCAGCTGCAGTCTCTGCTTCTTGGGCACATTTTCAAATCCCAGCTTGCCAAAGTATTAATTTCTGATCAGGATAATGTAGTGCACAGCCCTTGAGTTTAATATGCAGAAGTAATTGTTTCTGCAGCAGACAACGGAATCCCCAGCTCACCGACTGAGTGGGTGTGCGAGGGGGCAAGGTGCATCCGACGTGCGGTTCCGTGCCGAGTGAGGGATGAGGTCTGGGCTGGTTAACTTCAAATCCAGACCCTCGTGGTGTTGAATCGGGAGCAGTGTCTGTTCTATGAATGTTCAGCTGTGCTCAAGGATGGAGCTGCTGTGGGAGCTGAGCAAGGTACATGGGTGAACAAGCCTTGCAAACCAGCTGACAGTCAGTTGGTGCTGTGGGTGCAGGAAAGTGGAATGAGATTTCCCACTTCCTGGGAGGGCAGTATGGTGTCTATCCACATCTCAGTTCTTATCACACTCAGCCCCTCTTCAATTTATCGCCCATGCTGAGGCCTTATGGGGAAGGGCTGCATTTGCAGAGCTTTACCTGGGCATGGTGAACCGACCCCCACCTCTTTGAATAATAGAATTCTGAGAAGTCAGAATGCGGAAGCATAACTGGAGAAAGAGTATTTTGGAAAGTATTATGTTGGGCTTCTCCTTGTACAATTTTAGAGTCAGTTTTGATGCCTTTTATGTTACTTGAAGCATGCCCCTCCATGCTTCAGGTAACAGCACATAAACATTCATTTCTTTCTCTGAATTTAGGATGACCGCAAAGGGTCCTGGACTTTTTAAGAAAATCTTTTGGAAGTTTATTGTTGGATGGGATACAGCTCATGAATGACTAACAGATTATTTTGATGTCTGTTGATAATAACTTTTGTAGATCTGTAAATCACTATGACTTTTATAATGCCTCCTACCTCTGTTGTAAATTTGTTCCTGAAGATACTTTACCCTGGCCGCATTTTCGAAAGCTGGCGTTGCTTTCAGTGCTGTCATAAAGGAATATAATCCATGCAGTGTGCGCGGGTGCATGTGTGTTTGCATTATCCGTACTCTAAAATATCCCACAGATAAAGATTCACATTAACTTATGCTTGTCTGTGCCTCATACTGACATTATTCAAACACATCATGAAGCTGAGCTGCAGAAAAAGCCACACAAACCCGACCCTGCTTGTTTTACAGCAGCTTCCGTGGATGCAGGACTTCCATGTCGATGGTCTCCATGAAAGGCCGTGCAAGAATGGGGGTTTTTGGTTTGATTGGGCCATTTATATGGGACAGAAGCTATAAGCAATCAAGATCTATATGAAAGTCGATTTGCACAGCTCGTATTGGCGAAGGTCTCTTGTGGTGTTGATGCACATGTTCACAGCTCTGTCACCACTGAGAAAGTCACACCACCAGTCGCACCTCATTCAAATTACACTAGCTGGGAATTTCCTGGTTTTGATGTGGCAGAGGGGAGCATTTTTCCATTAATGGTTTGGCATTCCTTGAAGATTAACAATGCAGTTACACCACAGAATGGCTTTTCATATGGGGATGTCTGAAGAACGGGAATGGATTGCATTTGTAAGACACGTTTCCGTGCACAGATCTGTTTCTGTGCATTACAAATGTGCTCCTGATGTCAGCAGTTGTGCATTGATGATATCACTGGCTTATGAAAAACAAGGTCTGTTTGGCACAGGTAGATAAATGCCCTTGCAAACATCGCAGTGCTGATCCAAAGAGGAGGCTCTGAGCATGCAGTTGCACTCCCTCTCTTAAACAACTCTTTACCAGGAGAGCAACGTCAGGCATTTTCTGTATTGTTGAGAAACCTTGCCATGGGGAAATCAGTCATAGTTCAGATGAGACCAATTACTTCATTGCAGAGATTAATCCTGAGTGCACAAATGGTGGGGAATGGAGGGTGGGATGATGCTTTCTGCTTAAAGTTGGATGCAACTGACTTTCAGGGATAGAGGAAGGAATGGCAGTTTTGTGGTTTTATTGCAGGGTTTGGGTTGCTGCAATGTGCTGTTTGGGAGCCAAAAGAAGAAAAGGGACTTTGAAGGCTTTTGGGATGCTGTGTATGTCATAGTGGATGGCAAGTGAGCTCATTTACAGAGCAGCAGCATTTTCCTGCTGATTTCCTGATCTGAAGGACACGGAGCACAGCGAAGGCCGTTCAGCTGCCTGCCATCTAATGGCCAGAGCAGAGAGAAAACTAACCTGGCTTCAGCTGGGCGCTCCCTGTCGCTGGGGATTCTTGAGCTAAATACACAGAAAATTCAAAGGAAATGCAAGCTTTTCCTCACAGATTTACATGTGTTACACTGGGGCTTTTGTTACTGTCAAAAAATGGTGTGATGCCACAGCAGAAAACTTAAAACTAAGGAAGAAATCCCACCTTTGCCTGCAATATATTGTTTCTAAGCATAGTATATCTGACAGCAAATATCAGTCTGTATATGAATGTATATGAATGAAAATGCATAATTTGAAATTTAAAAAATGATTTTTCCTTTATTTACTTATTGAGCAATAATAATTCTGTTCTTTTTTCTTTTCTCATGTTCTCCCTTCCACTGACACTCTCCCACCCCCCCACTCTTTTATTATAATGAGCAATATATAAGATCTCTCACTGCTGGGGAGTGTGAACACACCGATGCCTCTTCCTCCCGGGCAGACCACGGTGGCACCTGCAATAACTGACACCCGCTCGCCAGCACGGAGAAAGTGCTGGAGGTAAATCTCTGCTGGAATAACAAAGGAGAGATGGAGAGATGTTCCACTTTAATATCCGCTCCATCTTTCTTATCTATATTAGAAACGTCTGTCAATAAGGGTGTCTGAGTAGAGCTGAAATTATGAAGGACCTTCCAGATTCCTTTATCTCCTGGAGCAACATTAATACTTATAAGTATTAAAGGATGCTGGGTGAAGGAAAGACCCTCATTTGTCTGACCTGGTGTGTTTGTTTAGGAAATATGCCTTTTAATTTCTTAATGTTGTTTGAAATGCCTTCCTCTGCTCTAAGAAAACATCCACTTTTGTTGTTTTCTGTGAAACAGAAGCTGAAAATTGCAAGCTTACTCACAAAGGTCCTGATTTGAATATGCTAATGTTAATTTAAGCATTCAGTTGTCGAATTTTCATGTAAGGATATTTTTTGTAGTGTGCACATTTAATATTTGTATGTCCATTATTCTCCATGCTTATCTGATCCACAGGCAATGAGTAAATATTGTCTTTGAGTTTGATCTAGAGAAGTCAAAAAAGACACTGTGAAATGGAACTCTTATTCCTAAATATGGATGTCCTTTTTCCTCTACCTTTCTCTGGAAATTCCTGGAAACTACTTTCACACATGAGGGCCTTATGAATTTCTGGGGGGGTTTGCTACTTTCAATCTAAGTACCACAAATCACAGCAATTTCTAACATGGAATCCAGCAGAAGTAATGATGTGTGTGAATAAATTCCTCTCCCCTTGTAGCTCTGCTTGTTTTGAATGCAAATGGTGCAAGTAAACATTACCTCCTTCAGCAGGAAATGGTGATCAGTGGAACATTTAAAAATAAATTTCTGAGTAATAAAACCGTGACAATAGGAAAAATTTCATGCCTTATCTTACAGAACATCAGCGGGGGGGGGGGAAATGGATGAAAAGCTTAAGTAGAAGTTGCTGAAAACAAGATCTGATGTCTTTAAAATGTGCTTTCTGATGTTCTAACCCAAAGCAGAAGGTGAAAAGTGCTGAGACACTGTGGGTGTGAGGTACACGGAAACCTGGTAAAACATCCCCATTTTGCAAAGAGAAATCTATCCATTAGCTGCCTACCATAGTGCTGACTTCACTGAGGCTGCAATGTATGAAATGTTGCAAATAATTGGCATATCAGTAGTGCTCAGTCTTTTTAGCAGCCCAGTGGCTTCACAGCTGCCCTTTCTAAAACCTACAACCTTTTTCATATCCTATCTCTGAAATGAACCTACGGCTAAGCAGGAATTTCTTGTATTATTGCATCAGCATGGGCACCTCTGCAACAAATTAAGGAAACTCATACTGCAGGTAGGCAAGGGAGGGTTACAGAGCTCTTCTTAATGGATTACAGTCAGTTAAATAAGTAGAAATTGTCTGTAGTTGCTCTGTTTCCCTCAAGGAAAGGAGTAAAACTGCTTGCAAAAATGCACTGATATTGTGTGGGTACTAAATTTTCCTGACTATAACTTCTCCCCTTTTGTGGTTTGCTGAACCATGAGTCTTTCTTTTATTTCTGAAAGTCTTCCAAAGTGGAACACACAAGGGGAAAGTAAATCATGTATGAATGCAGAATAATTTCATTTAAATCAGTGAAGTTATTCTGCTGAAACATTGGCAGAAGGGAGAAAACTGGCCCTGCAGACTGTCAGCCCCTAGGGCCAAGGATGGTTTTGTCATGTGAGATGGACTATGGCAAGGATATTGGGAATGCTCCTGGAATGCTACACTGAGAAAGTCCCCTTAGAATATTCTGCAATTAACCAAAATCTGAAATTGTAAAGATTGTGGATTAGTTGGTCCCGTTTTTCCTCTGGATTATTGTTTAGCTATAAAGTCCTTTTAACAAACTAAAATAAAGCAAAAATATCTTTGCTTAACCAGGAACAATTTTCCCTTTTCCATCTAGCTCCATTCTTTCTCTTGCTTAGAGATAAGAGAATTTCCAGTTTCTTCTCCACAATCCTGACACACGTGCTGGCAATCCTGAAGTTGGCCAATATTGAGCTGTGGACTTACAGCCGAGGGATTTCTTGCAGAGAAAAATAATTCTGCTGATGGGCACTCTCACTTACAAATCACTCATTGGCATATCAGAAGGAAACTCGCAGCTTTGCTCACCTGAAAGTAAAAATTCCTTATAGTAATGGTACAGCTTTGTTACTAATTTAAATGTCTTACCATTATTTATTATCTCTATTTGACTTTACTGCTCTGGGGTTCAGCCTGAACCAGACAGTGAGATACTTCAAGTGACTCATAGCTCAGAAGTCCTCATCAGGAGGTGACCATGAGATTTCCAGCTGATTTTAGCAGAAGAATATGTTTAAGTACTTAGTTCAGCAGCAAGGGTTGCATGGTCAGAACTGTGGTTTAATGTGTAAGAAGCAGACATTGCTGCTGGGACCAGAATCTGAGGTAGCCTTGGGCAAAATTAGCAACAAGTTTGACAAACAGATGGGTTTATCCAACAAATACATGCTCCCCTTGGCACAAGGGGCAAGAGGAGGAAGGAATCATTTACCAGATCTTAGAGTTTTCCTCCCATGTTTGAAAAGTCACTTTACATTGTTTCAGTGGTGCTCATGGATGCATCCCTTGCCCTTCTTTGCAGTCATCTTCATTGATTGAATTGTGGAGTTTGTAAATATATGTATAAATGCCAAAGAAAGCTGAACCTTTGCTTCTCCTTCTGTGATATCGGAGATGCTTCAGTTCAACATTCTTCTCTGCATTCCTACAGTGCTTTGAAAATGCAAAGTGCCATTGAGTACTAATCTTTTTTTTAAAATTATGAGCCATATTATGGGAAACTTTCTTAGCCTGGACCTCCACCTACTTTGCTGCTTGCCATCATGGCCTTTGAACAATCCTTTGTAAACCTATTGCCAGCTGGTAACTCACGTTGACTGCCCATCTTCCCCAAGTGGTCCAGTGCAGTTATTGTCTTGCATAGTATCTTTTAAAGCAAGGCAGTGATTTCTTCCTGAATCAGCTGGCTTAGACTCAAGGTGATGGTAACTTTCCTGCATTATTTTAATTGCTTTAGATAGAAGCAATTTCACTGAAATCAGTGGTGCAGATGATTGCAGGGCAGCTGGAAGGGTGCTCAGGTCAAAGGCAGGCATACAATTTTGGAAAAGAAGGAGAATATTCCTTACCACAGCACCACCCAAAACAAGCTGCAGAGCTGAGAGCTGCAGCTGTCTGAGGCAGGACATGGACAGGTCCAACCCAAACCCTCTTGTTACTCATTCACTTTGGAGACTTTTGACTTTAATCAGTGTTGCTCTTAAAAATAGTGTATCCTGGTCAATGTGACTGCTGAAAACTCCTCAGAAATAAATTCTGACTGCTTTCTTTATTATTTAAGGATAATTTGCAGAGATGGCGAAAATTGCGTGTGTTTGGTCTGGCTGATTTTCTGCTTGGCTGCATCCTGAAGGAGAATTAACCTTTTTTTCTCTCAAATTGCCTGCAAAACTCAAGGAATCACCAGATCTCCCTGTGGCCTTTACTTTCCTGCTACATTTTTTTATAGGGGTCTGTTTCTAGTCCCACTGTTTCCCCAAAGGTGAATGTCCTGAAATTCAGAGAGTTTCAAATCGGTGCCATGATCTGAACAAATATATGATGTGTCTCTGCTGTTATGCTTAATTAACTTAGGACATTCCAGGCTTTCACTCCAAGCATCAGTCTTCCTTTCTCCCATGGATACTGTGAAATCCTGCAGTGAACCTTGTTGTTATGACCTAATTTTTCTACAAACGGAGAGATTTAATTTGTTCAGGTGCCAGGCAAAAGGAACACAAACTTGGAATTCTCCTGGCTATTCTAATTTAGCTGGCAGAGATTTGGAAAAAAAAAATCAATAGGGGAATTATCTTGCTGTCTCTAGATTGTAATTTAAAAATTAAAACATAATTAAAAGGATGAAATGAGTCTATTCAGGAAAACTGTGGCTTTTTCTGTGGGTCCACCCTAGAACTTGTGTCCTGCTGAGTTGAGATAGTGGAGCTGGGATTGACTGCTCTTCCTAGAGAAACCCTCTGGTTCTGAAAGTGCTGCTGCCGCTGTTTATTTCCAAAACTAACTGAAAAACCGTTGAAAATAATATTCATTCCTAGCTGCATTTTCAGATTATTTTGATATTTTATCAATCTACCCGTTTTAGGTTCATTATTATCAACACTTACCATCAGGCAGTTTCTTCAGAGAAGCCAGTGAGATCCAACAAACCTCTCAGGAAGTTAACAGTAATTATATATAAACACACCTTATATACATAAATGCAACTATATATGCCCATCATACATGCAATGCTGCCTTCTACAAAGCCTTGTGTCATCAGTAAATCTGAGGAGCTTCTCACTGGCATTGTGTTGGCAAGTACAATTAATATATGACAAAGTACAGAGACTGATGGATGACTCATTCATTGGCAGTAGGGGAATTTCGTATCTAACATCTTAATTCTTCCTTGATGAACTGTGAACAGCCTTAATGAATACTGTCCACTTGAGTCCATTTTGACTTAATATTTTAACACCACCTTTCGCACCATTACATTCCCTTCTAAGAATTCTGTGACAAGAATGCCCTTACCAGCCCTGACAAAATGCAAATATAGAGACAAAATATAAATTCTTGCACATCTGCTCAAGTGACAAATGATTATCAGTTCATTATCTGACCAATGCTTTATCACTTGCACGGCTTGTGAATCACTCTTATTGTATTCCATTGTTATATTCAATCAAATAATGCACAAATGTAAGACCACAGATCTACACAAATCTTGAAAGTATATCTGGAAAAGACGTCATTTGACACTTCTATATGCATTGTGTAAAGTGGATAAAATGATAACTGAGTGTCTAAAAACCCAAACAACTTCAGATAAGGCCAAGTACAGTGAATGTGCATTAATTGAAGTATTTAAAAGTATTTAACTGGCAGATGAGGAAAATACAGAAAGAACAACTGCCTTGACTGAATCAGCTGTTGTCCCACGAGGGATCACACATTTTGAAAAATATGTTAAGGAAAATCCAAGATGCTTTGTTTCTAAAGCTCTCCATGAACTTTCTGTTTTAGTTTATTTTGAGGACCCCAAATGCATGACAGTGACATTATTTATTCCTTGGCAGGTTGCCCTACTGCAATGTTCCAGCTCAACCCAGGCACTGCTGTTCAATGAACAACAGCCATTCCTGACATTCTCAACATTCCCTTGATAAAATGTTCATCTATGAAAATAATCTCTTTCATGCTACTTTTTTCCTCAGTGTCCCCCCACTAAACTGCTAACTATTAAAATCTCTGCTGGTTCACATAAGTGACAGCTTAAATGACTTGGTGTAACACTTCAATGGGGTTCAAATAACTCACAAATTTATCTCCCTGTATTTTGTCTGGACAATTCCATTCCTTTTCAGGGGGTCACCTTTGTTCAGATCAATGTGCTGACTAAGGGTTTCCACTGGGACTATTAGAGGCCTGACTATTGTTACTTCCATTTTCCACTGAAAGACCTAAATGAGAAGTTTACACGTGTTCAGCTTGCTTTTGCTAACAGAGAATAGGAACAAATTACCGGGGAATGAAATGGAGTATTTCAATTTCTGCTCCCTAGCGAAGATGTTGCCAAAATTGTATAATACTGCAGTGCTTTCAAGGAAACCCGATTAGAGCCGGCCCTGCAAGAGGAGCTGGCAGCAGCACAGCTGAGCCCATGTGTTCGCAGAGCCTTTGTTGCTACACACATCATTATAAAGGGGCCAAACTTTGCCCTCTTATCTGCATCTACACCTCTCACAGGAACGGGGAGAGAAACTCATTTGTGAGCAGTGTTTGACCCTCGGAGAACTACACACATCTGCTTCAGGCCATTTTTCCACATGAAGACCACTTCTCAGTAAGATGATTTAACGTGTGTTTAATTTTAATGATCTGGCTTAAGTGTCTTTTTGAGGGCTCTATCAAGCTACAGCAATCATCAGCTGCTTAATAAATACTGGATTAAAGTTTGCAAAGGGAACAAACACATGTATCAGAAAAACAAAAATGAAAGGACACTGCCAGATACCAAGCTTTTCTCTCTGCAAGGCACTGCTGTGTTCTTGGGGCTGAAGGACATTTTCCAGTGATTCTGGAAATTGCAACAGCAATATTATTTTTGACAACAGAAAAGTGTAACGGGGACTGTAATTCTGCCGGTTTTCTGAACTTACACAGTGAAACCTCCCCTGAATTGAATGCTGCTAGAAAAAACCACAGAAACAAAACCATTAGCCCCAAATACACATTAATAATAGCTGGAATTCAGCAGTAGTTTTGGGTATGTGCTGAAATGAAAAATCTGGGCTTTGAATTGGTAGGCGTTTGACGTGCCAGGATATTAGTACAATAAATGAATGCATTGTAATGCAGTTTGACTTTTTAAAATTATCACAATGGAAGCAGAGAAGATAACAAATAAATCTTATTTTTTTAAAAAACGTTGCCGCATGCCATTATATTGGTTCATTACAAACAACTCAATATGGTTATTTTCCAGTGCACGATTAAAAATCCCTCCAGTGGTAAGGAAATTCTTCTGGCACAGCCGTGACTGAAGTAAGTGCCACTCATAGCATCCTGTTGATTTACAGATCCCTAAAATTCTGGATAGTCCAGCCCAGCTGGATTGCTGGGCTCAATTTCCATCACATTGGGCTTCTGTGGCTTTGGGTTCACTTCCTCTCACTCCGCAGCGGTGCTGAATCTTCTGTGGTCCCCACTGCCCACACTGGCCCTGAGATTTGTCTGCCAGCCTTTGATATCTCAATGCTCAGGAACTTGCAGCTCCCAGGAGCAGGACCAACTCTCCCAGACTGTCCAGTGAAATATAGCTTTTCCAAACTACTCAGCTAAGTCAGAGCAAACACTCAGATTTAAAAAAAAATACCACCAGGCTCTGATAGTCCCCTTTGTGTAAGTTTTGAGTGATACATAACATGGTCCTAATAGGAAATTGCTGACTCCATCTCCACCGAGACTTTCAGTGATTTATCAGTTTCATAACCCCAGCCACAATTCATATGATGTACAGCAAAGCTCCCTGAGCAGTATTCAACAGATTCATTTTTCCTTTCATCCTCATAGCCACCTCACATATTTGGTGTTCTTCCTTCCTATACATGGTAAAAAACCCCTTCTTGCAAACAACTGAAGGCAGTCTGAAGCTTTAAAGTTAAAGTAATTGATAAAATTTATATATAATCTATATTACCTGAGATGATTTGTAGTAAGACTGGATATTTTTGTCAAGCACAGGGCCAGATCCAGCTCCCTGTGCTTTGACATTGTTTCTGCACATCCTCAGGTGCAAAGCTCGATATCCAGTCCATCACCACTGACATGAATGTCACTTGTGTTCGTTGGTTTGTGTAACTGTGGTTGCTCTGGTTCGTAGGGACACATTTAGAGATGTGTGTATATATATGATCTACAACTTCCCAGGAGGTTTGATTTTTCTTCAAACAAATGTAAGAATTGTAAAGGGGATTATTTAATTCAAGAATAGCTTGATTATTCATTAAAGAGAGTTCTAAGAATTTTGCTTTTCTACTGCTCTTCTGAATATCAAGATACACAAACAATATTTGAATACGTGCATTAGGATTTTCTCTAACACAAACCGATACTACCACAGCAGGGAGCTCTAAATTAGAAACATTTCAGTCATGGCAGTTACACTTTATGTAAAATTACTTAATGCTGTGTTTGATGTTAGATATCAACAGGTAATATTGGCTCAACAAGTAGAACCACATCACTGTTTCTGAAGATATTACTATAATAGGACTATTCACATGTGTTCTGACAAACAGGAAACATGCCTTAGCTGAAAAAAGATATAAAAATGCTTAGTTAAAATATTTTACTTCCTGATCAATAATTGTTATTCGTCTACTCCTCTCGAACTTTTTGTTTGTTTATAAAACCTAAACAAAAGCAATGGCATTTGTATCTATCTATATATCTACAAATATATATATATATATCTCAAATATTTAGAAAATGTAAGCACTTCATATAAAACCTGAGATTACAGATAAAAAAAAAAATCCGTATAAAGCCTGACTATCCAGTATTTAAACTCTTTTAGTAAGTAGCAGATTTGCTTTTAAGCAGCTATAATGATATTTAAACAAGATGAAAAAAAGTCACAAGAGAAGCACCTGGAAGCCAGAGCTTGATACAATAAAAAACTTTTGACATCTGCAGCCACTTCTGCAGGTGCAGAGAACTTCTTTCAGTTCACTAACTAGTTTATTCAAAATGGAGAACCCCATTTAGACACTAAAAAAGCAGAAAAGATTTGAATAGACTTCTACTATGAATAAATTCTAAGCATGCCAGATTTCGCCTACTAATTCTAAAAGCCTGGGGAAGTTTTGGAAACAATTCAGTTGGAAGCTATTTCACGTTATCTATTTTAAATGAAACATTTTGTGAAAGTATCCAGTGAATTTAGTAGGGGCATATCTGCTTTGGAGAGTTAAGAAGCTGCACTCCTGTATTGTCATTTTTATCCAAAAGCCACTTCATTTAAATCACAGGTGGTTCATTTGCCACCTCCTAGTAAGTGAAATACAATCGAGCCTTTGAACAACTGATCTCCCTTCAGCAAAAAGGCTTCACATTTTACACCACTTATATTCAGGTCAGTGTGCTTTAATTGTCGCTAGTCAAAAAGTCACCTCTAAAAATAAGTGAAGGGCAAATGCAAAATGAGAATCAAGTGCATCCATTTCAATGAATGAGCAAAAAACATGATTTAAAAAATGCATTAGGTTTATAGTCCAAAGTAGAAACTAAAGGAAAAAATTAATCTTCGCCTCAGCTGATGACTAATGTTAGCATTGAAGGACAGTGCCAGACTCCTGTCACACACACTGGTTTCATAGCAACATGATAGATAATTCCAAGGAAGTACCACACAACTTGTGCAGCACCTCTGCTCTGGGATCAAGACTTTGGGAGATGAGGAGATCTCCATATCTTCCTTTTCGTTCTGTCTGCCTTCTGTGCATGCCATTGGTATCTCACTTTGCTGGTGCAGACTTTGGGTTCTCAGCCCAAAGCAGTCACTTCCACTTTGCCTCATTTCACCTTGTACTGGTCACTGGCCACAGCTTCACCATGGTCCATCCACCCTTGTTGTCCATTTTAGAGACACAAGTAAAATTTTAACATATTCCCGTATTTAACAGGAATGAGAAACAGGTTGTTTTAAGGAAAGCAACCCTGCTTATTTTAAGGAAAGTAATTACACTTGCTATGCAGTGATAATACTGCACATCTGTGACCCAATCCCACCCAGGACTAGGAGACCATGAGAGCACACCAAGTAAAAATAATGATAATAAAAAAAAGGTTTTTGCATCTGTTTGGAGCTAAAATGGATTTGCACATTTCACTACTTGAGATGTATGTTTGTCTAGTTTTCCTTTGTGAGAACCCGTGGAAACCAGAACATTATTCAGATCTAGACTTGTTTGGTTTTCTCCAGGCTTGAATACTGTAAACTCTCTATTGCTAAAATCCAGACACATGGTGAATATATGTTATATCTTCACATACTTATTTTCAAAATGCATTTTCTGTGGCAGTTGTATTTTTGAAGAATAAAAGCGACTCTAAAGGACATACAATTCTACTGTTATCGTAACTGAAATATTGGCTGGAGTAACCATAATTTTGTGTTTCTTTGATCTGATCCTAAAACAGATTATCATTCAGGTTAGGTCATTCTGAGGATCAATACCTTTCACTGTGCTCCTCGCTTTCATGGGGAGCTGATGCAGAACACCTGAATACTGAACTGTTGCAGACTTATCAAGAGTTGTACTTATTGAAATGCCTGCAAACAAATAATTTTCTAATAATCAGTCAGTTAAGCTGAATATTCTTCATATACAGCAGATCCTAAGTGGGAATTCAAGGCTTCATTTTTTCCTGTTTTGTAGCAGAAAGGAGTTGTGTTGATTTCAGGTATCTATATGTTTTAAAGTATAATTTATATGAATCAGTGGCAATTAAACATTGAATGCCTTAATGAAACTTCTGAAAGATCCTGATCACTGTTTCAGGCTCTTCAATCCTATGACATTCCTTTCTGCAGTACTTAACCGGTTGTGGTGCTTCACCAGGTTAAACACCATCACTGAGTTTGTAGCCTGGCTGCAAGGATCGAGCCCACACTGTAGCATTTGGCACATGCAGGCTTAGAAATTAAACATTCCCAGGGAAATACCAAGAGCAATCAAAGGGCAGACGTGGTGTGTTTGCACTTGGCAAGGAAAACCACCCTTGGAACAATCCCTTCCAATCAGTGGCCAAATATTGACAATTGGTGGTACACAGTGTATTGATCCTAGCTATTAAAACACGACCACATAAGTCAAGATTAATTCTTGATGATTTAATGAATCACTGTTTATCAATGATTTGTTGAATCATGCTTTTTTATATTAATAGGCTATAGGGTGAAACTATAACCAGGGTTCGCAGTAATCCTACAAGTGTAAAACTGTTTAGCATTAATAAGCTTGTTTCACTAATAAAAAATTTATTTGACCTAGTAACAAAGACAATAGATTACAAGCTGGCAAGGCAATTTTCTCTTTGCATACACTTGTATTGTGTCTTCCAGATGGACAGGACAGGAATACAAAAATAGAATAATACAGTTTAAGTTGAAGAGTCTGATTATGAAAAGAGAACCAACATGCAAAAATGGGGAATGCCAGGTAAAGAATTAGAGGCAAAGGAGTCAAAGAAATGAAAGAACTACCTCAGATATTAGACTATTCCATAACTTTCCTAGTTATTTGAATCACAGAAAATCTGTGTCATTTCTTGAAAAATAATTCTGCATTGTGTAGTGTGGGGAAGTGCACAGAATGACCCACTACATCCTTTGTGTCTAATGTTTATTACACAGGGATTGAAACGGATTTTTTATGGAAACAAACAGGTGTTCCCAAGCCCTGCATTAGCATAAGAATATCTATATAATCACAGCATTAAACAGTGAGTCACTTAAAAGCAGGGATGAATGAGTGTCAAGTTTACATGACCTTGTGTCTAAATGATTGCTTCAACAAATATGGCACTTTCAATGAAAATGGTAAATGTTAAATGATCCTCCAAGGTCTAATAATTACATGAAAATGAGTTGACACTAGTGACATCCTTAGATTAAAGCTGAGTTATGCTTACTTTAGGACAAATTCTCTTTGCCTCTGCCACCCAAATTAGAGAAAG
Organism: Mohoua ochrocephala; assembly: GCA_013398855.1. NCBI lineage: Eukaryota > Metazoa > Chordata > Aves > Passeriformes > Acanthizidae > Mohoua > Mohoua ochrocephala. Next base: position 454,502 of record VZTA01001184.1, read on the forward strand.
GCAAATGAATCCTTCATTAGAAATGCTGTGTTGTGATCCTGCTCAACCCTGGGAGATAGCAGCAGTTTATGAGATTTTCCGAATAAACAAGGTACCCTGAGCAGAGTGTTTCGATGAGCAAATCAACTTTGAGCATTAAATCAAATAACAGGCAATGTTTCTATCAGGAATCTTTCATTTGCTTGTTCACCTGCACAGTATTACACCTACACTATTACAAAAAAATCTTAGTAAAAGACAGCTGTTTATGTTACTGAAGAACAGAGGGTTACATCTATTCAGGGAACCTAAACAGCATAAGACACCTCACTTCTGTGCCACTGGTTTGACTGTTTTTCGGTGATTAACTTGTACACTTTTTTGAAATGTTTCATATGGAAATTACATTAAATTTTCTCCAGAAAGACTTGAAGTAATTAGCTTGACCAGTGCTACTTATGGATATTTTGAGATCTAACAAAAACTTTTGACTAGGCACTTTCAGGTTTTGTTTGTGGAATCCAGCTCCTTGGTACCTTGAATGCAACCTCACAGCTATAGACTCTCTTGTACTCACATCTGGCATCTGGTGTGGAAACATTTCTAAATGATCAGCTAAACCCAAAATTCCTGCACTAGTCTTGTCCATTGGCATCACTTGGGTCACATGTTCTACAGTTTTGAGGATGAGGAAGTCTGAACAGGATATGAAGGCACTTGATACCTTGTTGTGACCAGTCTAATGTGCAAAAAAGTGGAATGTTTTTCCTACTGTGCAAATCAAAATTGAGACAGAAAGAATCCAGATCAGCCTTTGTGAGCAGCACATTTTTGTGTTATCTCTGCACAGCTGTATCTGAGCTTTCCCTCAGTCCAATTGCATGATCCCAGGTAAAGATGGACTGCAGCTCTACACCTGAGTGGGAAGGCACACATGACCAATATCGTGCCAAGAAGGAAGCAGTTCCAAGTAAAAGAACATAAGAAAATAGGGTTATTTTTCTGTTAGATTACAGTGGTGGTTTTGCCTTGAGAAATGTATCAGTCTGGAAGCTCAAAAAAGATCATTTGTATTATCTAAGTGCTGGATTGTGTTCACTTCTCATCTGCAGCTTATTCCAAGTGTTCATTGGATCAAGACTCATTCTATTTACTGCAACAGAATACAGAAATGGCTGAAGCTGTGCTTGTTCTGCAACCACACTGCATTTCAGCTTAGTGAACAGCCGTATCTCGACATGAGCAAGTGCAGGCAAAAAGCAGCTTTTCAGTTTCCATTTGCCAGGCTACACGCTTCCCTCTTGACCTGCATCATCTATTCTGCCAACAAAGGCACATTTTACTTAACATACCCAGGCATAGAAATGAAATTGTCCACCATTTCTAAAGACTAAATAACATTTAAGTTTCCTTCTTGGTGTTGTTGCCTCCCATTGCTAAACTGCTGCTGGTGCAATGGATTATTTGGGGATGGGAAAAGTGAAGGAGGTTAACTAAATTATGGGCAAGGTAAATTGCATGAAGTTGTCTCCTTCGTAAATGAAAGATTAAAAGAGCTTAACCTGCGAAACCTGGCTTCTGGAAACTGATTCTGTGACCGGTTTCACTTTTGGCTGGCAATCGGCAGGATCAAAGCCAGAGCTGGCCTGACGGGAAACTTGGTCTTCCTCCTACAATAACAACACACCATGACACAATTTAAATAACTTGTGAATATTTAGCAGGGCCAAGGAATGGCTCCCGCAGCAGAAGATCAACACTGCTTACTAGGTATTATTGTCTGGTGTTTTTTTCTATCATAACTTTTCAGAGGAAGAGGTGGGGAGTGAATTGCTGGTGATTGGTTTTTGTGTATATGAAGAATTTTGGACAAAGAATGCCTGAAAAAGCAACGACTCAGTGCCACACATTTTCCCTCTCTATAATGAGATGTCCAAGATCTGGTTCTGAGATAAATATTTTAGTTAAACAAGGGGGATAGGTAACAATATGGGACTCCTTAAGTTAAATAAAGATTATGATACTTGACCTTATTTCTTCAGTAAAGACCTATTAAGGCTCTGCTTTCCAGTTTTCCTGCTTTCCATTAACTTGAATGAAAAACTACATCACATGGAAAGCTCCAAGGAATGGCCACAAACCAAATACTCATGTCTTCAGATGACACAGGTGCTCTTGAAATTCCCAGCATCTTCATGGACAGTCATGGGTGGATGTGTTAGCAGCTCACACTGTGCAGCTTTGTGCTCAGGAGTTACTCCGCTCATTGCTGCTACCAAGGGAGATACTTGGAGAGAGCAGAGGGTGTTTTACCCTTGGTGCTCATAACAACAGGTGTGACAACCCCACTGTGGGGTTTGTGAGGAGAGGGGACATAAGAGGACACCACAGTGTCCTGCAAGGATGCCCCATGGCCCTGTGAGAAGGCTGCAGGGACGCCATGGCCCAGAACAGCCTTGGGGCTCAGTCCTCTGCCCCCCATGGCCCCATCCCCTGTCCCATTGTTGGGGAGTAGGTGGACTCATCTCCACTGCCCTGTCCTGGTTGCTGCTGCTCTGTCCTTGCTGTGGAGCAGCACAAGTGACACCCTGGGACCCACAGCTCATGACTGGGAGCAGCCAGGACAGACACCCGGAGGGACTGAGGGGAAGTGGGACCTAACAGAGATTGAGGGCAGGCCCAGGTGGGACTGGGTTGGGCTGATTTGGGCTGGGCTGGGCTGGGCAGGGAGGGGTTATTAATTAGTGCCCTTGAGGGGCTCGTGGCTCTTGGTGTGGTTTTGACTGTGGGGAGTCTGTGGCTGAGCTCTGCTGAAGGACGCTGAGGTGAGGTAAGACCGACCCAAGCTGCCTTAGTTGTTGTAGCAGAGGGTTTTCCAGTTAGTGTATGTAAAGCTGAGGCTGATACTGACTGAATCCCAAAGATATCAAGTTGAGATAGTGTTGTTAGAAATAAGTCTTTGTCTTTTCCCTGCACGTAAGTGTTTCCTGGTCTGCTGTCTGTTTGCCCCCAGGTGTTACGCGTTGCGTGGGTGTGCAGAGCCCGGCTTGCAGCAGCAACCGCTTTCCAGTCTTGAATCATAATACATAGGATCATTATGTATAGACGTGTAAATCATCCTCAGAAGAAATCTAGACGTTTTCCGTTGGTGTAGATCACTTTTACAATGCTGTGGTGTAAATAATTTCCCCATGAGTTTCTGTTCTCTTTTACCAAAACAGTGGGGGAACAAATTTAGTGTGTGAGATGTGAAGAACTCTTTCTCCATTCTCAGTAAATAGCACTGATGTGTTCAAAAGAGCATTTTTTGTCTTTTTAAGAGAAGGTGATTAGTTTTATTAAAGTTGTATATGAAGCTTCTTGGGTTTTTGTCCTTGAGGTGACTTTTAGTTGCTCTGCTCTGGAGTTGGCAAGTTTGGGAAGCCACCAGCCCCATGTCTTTTTTTCTTTTCTTTTCTTTTTTTTTTAAGGTAGCTATCTTAAGAATAAGTTAACGAGCTAGTTATATATCTGCATCTCTTTAAGGACACAATTGTATTTGAAACCAGAACTGTATATCAGCACATAATTTAATGCAGTTGCTGGCCCTATGTGAGAGAAAATAACTTCAGTGTGTGGGATTGCCTTATCTATTGCAGCAATATTATTTCAGGCATTTATTAAGTTTCAGACTGGCAGGGGCCAGCATAAATCATATGTTGAAGTTGCTGTGTTCAGATAAGTGTGCCGCTGAATTGAAAATCTGGTTTATGAGGAAAGGGAGAAATTATCAGGAAAAACAGTATCTTTATTTCAAAAGCTACTATTTTAGGAGTTAATCCAGCATCCCGTGCCATGCTGTGGGAGGCAATCAAGAGCACTATGCCTGGAGCTGATGCTGGTCTGTGTGAGTTGTTTCACCTGTGACCAGCTTAGCCAGTGCATTGCTTCACCTGTGCAGCTCAGTTACAGCGAGGAGTGTGGTGGTCTGAATTTGAGGTAACTTTACTTACAGATAGTTTTTCATTTTTTTTTTGAACAATTGGAAGCACTGGTGTGTGATTATTGAATCTGCCTGGAACATCTGCTGGGCAATTTTGTTTTAATACAGCCTGTAGATGCTCTTAAATGAAAACTTATAGATTATACAATATAAACCTGGTCCTACTGTTGGTGTTAGTGACTTGCTATTACAGTCCAATTAAAGTAAGCACATGCTGTAAGGGATAGTGGTGATCCTATCCTCAGTAATTGGACTGGCAATGCCAGGGATTTAGAAAAATGAAAAGGACAAGGTTTTTCTACTTGCTTTGCTGCACTGTTGCTATTTCTTAATTTTCAAGGCTTTTTTTTTCTTTCCCTCATAGATGCAAGATACCTATATGTCTTTTTAAAACCAATAAAAATATCAGCTCAGCTCTGCAGAAAATACTGAACTGGAGCCAAAATGACAGCTAGCATGATGCAGGATTATTCTTGGAAGCATTATTTATGCTCAGCATGAGAGACTGAAACCCACAGACTTTTACAGACATGCAGATAGGCTTTGTATCAGAGCGAGACACTTAAGAAATTAATATACTTTCTTGGTTACTTCAAAATTAACTGAGAATTCAGATTCCAAACAACATAATTACTCTTTCAATACAGGGTAGTGAATCTGCTATTAGGAATGAAGTGATAATGCTTGAGAAACAGGAATCCCTCTCAGTCTAGGACTGGAATCTTGCAAATGCTTATCTGTGCAATTAAGTTTAAATATTTGCTGGAAAGGTAAAAAGTGAGAAGCTTAAACTTCAGATGCCTACATTTGACTGTTGTTTAAACAAATTTCTGCATTTATAGTTAAGACTAGGGAAAAAACAATCTCTTGAAAGATGGAAAACACTCAAAACTATTAGCTTTTTTTCTTTTTTTCCCCCCCTCAAGCTATGATAGATATGTAATTCTCTACATGGAATCTAGGAAGAGGATTTTGCTGGTAAGTACATGAAACTTTCTTTTGTTTGTTGCTGCTTGAACCTGTGCAACAAGGAAGAGGCAGGAAGGGAGTGAAGCACACTGAGGGACACACTGAAGGACTTGAGCTACACTGAAGTGCTGTAAACAATCCTTATTTGCTGCCAGCCGTTATGAAATGGCACAGATCAATTCAATTCAGGAAGAACTTTGCTTTTTGTGAGGAGTAATCTTGATTACAACAAACTGTAAAGGTCTGCCAGCTATTACAAGAGCTCCTATGCCAATGCCGCAGGGTATCTCCAGAAGTTTTCAGTTTCCTTGGCCTGTAAAGTGGAATGAACTCATCCATGACCAACTGTAATGCTGCTGATGACCAGACAGCTGGTTTTTCAGTTTTTTCCCCTCTATGCTTTTATTTCTATCCCAGCAGTCTCCAAGGAAATTGGGTAGAAGCCGATAACGTGGCATAGTAGCTGAAAGCTTCGAATCCATTCTTAGCACACAGTCCTTATAAATATCTAATATACAGGATTATTTGGTATTACATGATTATTTTGACACAATACTGACAGATACAAATTGTATTCAGGTGTACAAAAGTCTGAATTTTTAATGCAGGGCTGTCACTGTAAATCATTCTGCTGGTCAGTCATGTATCCAGCAACCAACAGGAGCTACAGTTTGGATTTTTTGCCCACAAACTCTGTGGAGTAGTCACTCCGTGAATATTCTCAATTCTCAGTCTTTCAGCATCTGAGAAACTAACTCAGAGTTTTATAGAAGCAACAGGGATTGGACTTTGCTGTCCCAGACGGCTTCAGAAGCAAAAGTGTTCTTTTGTGTCTGGAGCAAAATTAGGTCATTGGGAAGAGTGTGCCAAGCTGAAAGTACTCAAAGTGATGTTTGGGACGTCCAGGGGCTCCAGGGCCATGCCTGTCCATTTCCTCATCTTTTGATAGTTCTGCAGTGAGCAATCAGTTGTTAGCACATCCTTGTGTGAAATAAAATAAAAACCATAATCTTTGTTATTCTGTTAAAAAACTCTTTCCTTGTTTGAAATTTGGCTTTGGTTTTATTCAGATAAAGAGGTGAAAATGGAGGAAAACAGAATAAAGTTAGTTATCCTTGCAAGGTAATAAACAAAACTCTAGGGAAGGACTTGCCTTTCTTCTCCTGAAAAATATCTTGTAGCAAGCATGTGACTTGGAGTGGAGGAGATTGGGAAATATCTCTGACTGTTGATAAAGTTTTATTTGTTATTCTCTTCTGTTACCCCCATGAAGCCAAATATCATAAATATTTTTTTTGTGTGGATTGTTTTTTTTTCCCACTAGTTTTGAGTGCGGTTTCCCTTTCTTTTGCCCATTGTGTGAGGAATTTCCTGCTCGAATCCTCTAGATGGTGCCACAGCCCCAGCACTCGGAGGTGACTCAACGTTAGTTTTGTGTCTCGCTTGTTAAAATCCCACGTCACTTAAGTCAGGTGCTGTATGAGAGGATTAATGGCTTGAACAGTGATACAGTTTGTAGGTTTAAGCAGGGAGGAGTCAGCATAGGTGGATGACTTACCCTCAGCTAAGTAAGAATAGGGTTTTTTTTATGTTTGGGGTTTTTTTTATAAATACAGAAACCTTGCAGGGGCTGTTGCGTGGTCAAGTTGCCCCCTCCTCTCTTGAGACCTTACCTTGAGTGCTGCCAGGGCTGACCAGCTGTGGCCTATGGTGCTGGTTAAGTGACACCAGCGAACCTCTTAAAGCTCTCAGCAGGTGTCTCTGCTTTTCTATGCTAATAGGAACTTCACAAACCATTTTCTCTTCCTTCTGAGAGCAGATGTAAGTATGTGAAAATCACTTTCTTGTATCAAGAGCAAATTGATAATAGCGTTGGTTCAGTTGTAAGGCAGAAGCTGTAGAGGCACTCACTCTATTTGGCAATTGCAGAAAGCTTATACAGAGCTTCATCAAACTATTTTTTTATGCTCTGGCTTTTCTTGCAAAATCTGAATTGTGAGCACATTGTTAGCTGGGCTTTTAAGTCATCCACTCAGAGGCTTTTAGCCTGGTGTGTGAATCTGCTTCAATCCTTTTGCCTTATCTCCCCTAAAGTAGCCACTGCCTTGCTGCCCTGGTGGTTTCGGTGGGTAAAGTTTAGTGAGAACAGGCATGGCAGCTCATCAGTTGTATTCCTGAGCTTTTGGTGGCCTAATATGAAGCCTTGTGTGGTCTGCTGTGAATGTACAGCACAAAGAGCTGTGCATCCAGGGGAGGATACCTGGCCAGATGTGCTGAAGTTCCACAGTCCTGCTCTGACAGGAAATACCCACTGAAGCAGGGAGAGTTTAGAGAGTGACTCTGCTGAAGCCTGAATCATATTGAAGTTAGGACTTGTTGCTGACAGCAAGGGCTGTGTTTGTGATTAACTTGTATGGAAACACTGGGCACCAGAAGTGTGGAAACAGAGAGGCATAGTCTGGGAAAGGCACCAACTCTCCAGCCTCAGTTATAACTGAGCCTTATGTTTAGCTCAAGGGTACAGACCGTGTCCTTTGTAAGGACAAGAAAGGACTTGACCATCTTTGTAAGACATCTGTCTGTAAGAGGTGTTATCAGGGAATAATAAAGGAGTAACCTGAGCCACGGGACTGCATTTTAAAATTTCATTTCACTTGGATAATTGCATCCTTTCTGATGTACATTGACACCCTGTGTTTTAGATTCTTTGCAAGTCTGGAAAAAATTCAGTCAGAATCTTCCAAATGAAATATTTAAGGTGCTCTTTGTGCTTCTATTTTATGAGATGAAATACTGGTGTCCTCTTCACTTGACACTATTAAAATATCTATAATATTCTTCATGGAGGGTTTACTTACTGGCCAGATTTGATTTTGGGTAGCAGCAGTCTGTACAAAGGTCAGCTATAGTTTCTATTAGAGGCTGCAGTAGTGATTCTGAAGTGACGAGTGAGAGCAGCTAAAGTTCAGTTTTTTACTTCCTGTCTTAGATCTGTTTGATGATATTTGCCCTCTTTAAAGCACAGCTATCTTTCTCTCCAAAAGGAGTGGCCAAAGCCCAGCTATAAATTAATCTGGCTACTGCTGCAAAACACAATAAAAAGTGTTTATCTATAAATACATCAGCAGCAAAAGGAGAATCTCCTTCCTTTATTGGATGAGGGGGAAACACGGTGATAAGGGACAAGGAAAAGGCTGAAGTACTTAAAGCCTTCTTTACCTCAGTCTTTACTGGTAAGACCAGTTGTTCTCCAGGATCCCAGCCTTGGGGAGCAGAATGGAGCCCCCCCAGTTCAAAGGGAAATGGTCAGTGACCTCTTGCAGCACATAGGTACACACAGGTCTGTGGGGCTGGATGGGATTCCCCCCAGGAATACTGAGGAAGCTGATGGAAGAACTCACTGAGTCACTGTCAATTGTTTATCAGCAACCCTGGCTAACTGGGGAGGTCCCAGGTGACTGGAGCTTGGCAAATGTGATGCCCATCTACAAGGATGGGCAGGAAGAAGGATTCAGGAAATTCAGGCCTGTCAAGCTGCCCACGGTGCTGGGGAAGCTCATGGAGCAGCTCACCCCAAGTGCTGTCACACAGCAGGTACAGGACAACCAGGGGATCAGACCCAGCCAGCACAGGTTTAGGACATGTCCTGCTTGACAGCTGATCCCCTTCTGTGACAGAGTGACCTGCTTAGGGAGTCTGGAGTTTAGTAAAGCCTTTGACATCATTCCCACAGCATTCTCCTGAGAAACTGGATGTTCATGGCTTGGACAGGTGCACCTTTTGCCGGGTGAGATACTGACTGGATGGCCAGGCCCAGAGAGTGGTGGTGAATTGGGGCCAGCTTGGTTTAATGTCTGCATGAATCATGTGAACAAAAGAATCAAGTGCACCCTCAGCGAGTTTGCAGAGCGACACCGAGTTGGGTGGGAGTGCTGATCTGCTGGAGGGCAGGAAGGCTCTGCAGAGGGGTCTGGGCAGGCTGGGTGGATGGGCTGAGGCCAGTGACAGCAGGTTCAGGAAAGTGAAGTTGTGGGTCCTGCCCTTAGGTCACGACAATCCCCTGCAGTGCTACAGGCTGGGGACAGAGTGGCTGCAAAGTGGGCCAGTGGAAAAAATTCTGAAATAAGTTCATGACCATAGGATCTGTAAAGTTTGCTGATGTGCTTTTCATATTGCTGAGTCAATTCAGTTTGTAAGAACCAAAGACAAAACCACAGGTTTCTGTGACCTATTCTGGGTATAAGTGTGCACAAGCACTTTCAAAAGTTCAACAAAGATAACCAGAACTTAGACAGCTCCCTGTCAACCACCAGATAAAGTAAAAATGCTGGTTTTAATACCTTGTGTGTCTTTAGCGTAGTGGCTAATCTGGCAATGCTATGGCTGCTGATAGAAGGTGAGGATGAGGCACTGAAGAACAGCCTTTTTCCCCTACCTGTGCTGCCCAAATGTGAAATTCAGTATTAGACTGTCCTGGCTGGCTGTACTTGCCACCTTGGGAACAAGGATTGATGCAGCTGGACTCTTGGCAATTCGTGTCTTTATATGTAGTCATTAAAAGCCTGCTCTGCGATGGACGGGAAGCAAGAAAATTAGAATGAAACTTATTATTGGCATTTTTTGGATGAGAACTGTATTTCTCATTACTTAAGTGTTCTCTATCATCCTTAATGAAAGAAATTAAACTACTGTCCAAAAATCTAAACTGTAGTTGGATGATGCAACATTCTCTTTTTTTATTTCTTTACCTCGGTTTGGTGAGAAGTACGAGTTCCAAAATATCATAAAGAAGTCAGTACTTGTCATCCAAAGGGGTCTGAAAACACCACAGCAAATGTACACACATAATTAGATACCATGAGATTTCTTCATCACTACCAATACCGCCTCTAGGGTAAGACTGCTTGGAGCAATTTTGCTGTTTGGAGTTTTTGGAGTATAAAGGAAGTTTACAAAGTTAATTGGGAGAGTTTCTGGGACCATTGCTCATAGAACAGTGATGAGGAAAGTAGTTGAAACGAGTATGAGGCAGAATAAATTTTAATTTTCCATTTGCGGTTTTTCCAGAAAAATCAAAATTCCTGGTTTAAAAAAAAAAAAAAAGACGTTGTAGTATTTGTTTTACATCAATAATCTGTTTGGACAACATGACACTCCTTAAATGATGCCCCTTTGTGTGGCAGGGGAATGCTGTAACCAGTAACTCCCAGACCAGGTTACCAAACCAAGAGAAGAGGAGCTCCTGGTGGAGACCCTTGTTTTGAGATTCACTCCCATTGCTTGTCTGCCAGAACTCAAGTTCCTGTAAACTTTCAGTCCAGTGTGAAAACTGTGGGGGTTTTGTAGTTATTATAATAATCAGAATTAGTGTAACCAGAGATTTATTCTTTTGGTGTTATATTGTACTATTTTTAACTCTTTGTCTGCAGCTCAGATTTGTGTATCTAGGTCCAAACCCAGAAATAAATTCAGTAGGAAACCAGGAAATTCAGAGGGGGTTTGTGGCCATTGTAAAACTCTTTGGAAGGAGTCAGGATTTGCACTAGAGTGAATATTTTTATAATCCAGTGTCACAGCCTCACCAGTTCTGTTCTTCCAGCGTGTCCCCCTGTAAATCAATGAACCTTGAAGTGCTTTAGTCACCTTGTTTAGCTCCCTGTCAGTGACCAGCAAAATGCCATTTTCAGTTCACTCTTCCTACAACTGGAAAGCTTAGAAAACTCCCAACAGAATGGTGGCTCTGACGCTGCAGTGGGGTCAAAGCAGCTTCCTGTGATGAATTTCTGTAGTGCTCTCAGAACAGGCAAGCTCCCCAGCAAATGTCAATATGTAACTTTGACATCATTAGAGCGGAACCAGAAGCCACAGTGAAGTACTGTACGTGGTCTTTCATGTGGTGGAAACGTTTCTGTGAGGTTCAATGTGCATATTAAAAAATAGCCATTGGCACATGGTTTCCAGGTAACCAACACATAAACATGGGTGCACGCTCTCCAAACACAACTTGCATTACACATCAATCATGTTTGGTGGGATTCTGTGGTCTCTTTCAAGTGGATGCTTCAGTGCATCATCAATAGCAGTGATCCATGAGGTGAGGGTGGGAGCTGCTGCCAAGTGCCAAATGTTGAAGGCACTTTTCATCTAATCCAGCTCCTTTCCCCTTCCTTTTTCTACTGTGTTAATATTAATTTCTCCATTTCTTGAATTTAAATGTTCACAAGGGCCTACTGAGTAGGGGGAATTATTTTGTTTCTTCTGGGAAGATCTCCTCTCCTTTATAAATTGTCCTTTCCAAAGGTGCTGGTTATGGAGTGCCTGAATAGATCACAGGCAGGATTTGTTTATCCTGATACCCCTTGAGCTCAGGGGAAGAAGTGAAATAGGAAACTAAAGCATCAGCGGGTGATGTCCTTCCCTTTATTGTAACATCTAATATCTGTCCTGGTTTTAAGGCAACATCCAACTCTTTGTATTTGAGGCAGGTTTCTCATCTTCCCAGTGGTTGTTTTAGACCTGTATTGCACTTGTTTTGTGTGGGGTTTTTTTTGGTGGCAATCTCTTTTTGCTGCTGTTTACTTTGACCCATTAAATATTTAAGTATTTTTTAGGGAAGTTTTCTCATCTCATCTCCTGAAATTGCACATGAATGAAAATTCAAAACTGTTGTCAGCTTCCTTACGTACAGCAGCTATTATAAGAAAGCAAGTTCAGTAGCAATTCAGTGTTAAACTGTTATCACAATTTCTAAGTGATAGTGCAGAGTGCTGGTATTTACAGGTTTTCAGGCTGCGATTCTCTTGATCAAAGAAATGATCTCTGCTATGTTATGAGTGTGGCGTTTGACAGCATTTGTCATAGCGTCTTCTTCCTGCTCTCTGACAAGTGAATGTGAGCCCCTTCAGCTCGTGCAGCCCAAGGGTTTGTACTGAATAAACTCTGCTTGGAGATGCTCATGTCAATATAATAAACAGCTTCGGTTCTAGACTGAAAATCCTTTTAAAAATAATGCCAGTGATGGTTGCCAAACAAATATTGGAAGGAAACCTGAGAGAACATTTCTTTCACGTCTACATTCCAATACAATCTTACTGTTGATGCCAGACTGAACTCACTGGACGTGAGGGGAGTTTTGGTGCAGGTGGGATGCAATTCAGGCAAGTACTATGCAGCTGTTAGTCAACACCAGTGTAGTTTAAAAGAATGTAAATTTAAAAAATAAAGTGTAGCTTTGGTCTTTAGTTGTGTCACAGGGATGTGGCTTTATTTAGAAAGTCAGCTTTTCACTCTTTATGCCAGCAAGGTGCTTTCCTAATGTTTATTCTGATCTGCTGCTATGTCTTAATCTAGGGAACTTTATTTTCTTTTCACTTGTCAGTCCTGCAATGCTTTGACTGTGCTGACTTCACTGGTTGTAATTCTGAGTGAGAGAGTGATGGGAATTGGCTTCAAGGCTGCCAGGTGTATGCTCAAATGCAATCTCAGGTGTTTGAGATCTCATCCTGGGACGTGCTTAGTGGGCTGCCCACAGTGCCAGCTGAAATCCGTGCAGTTCAGGTTATTTAAAATGTTTGGTGCTGCACATCGAGTGAGTCATCTTGTGAGGTTTTTTCCTCACTCTGCTTCTGGTGATGCAGCAATCACTGTCTATGACAGCATTTTACTGAGCAGAGTGACAGCGGTGGCATTGATGCATTAGGGGTGATGTTTAAATAGCACATACTGGTGAAGCAATATTGACATAATGTGGAGCCGTGAGAAGGTGATTCTAAATTCCATGCCTGAGAAATGTAAGGAAGCAGGAGAGGTTGTAGTTTGGCCCCCAAGTGCTGGGTGTGTGCCAGCAGTCAGTCAGTTCCCTGTCATGATCTCTCCATGTGCACATGCACATTCTGCCCACCTGATCAAAGCTTTTCTCTTCTTGTGTGATTTTAAAGTGAGTTTCTTTGCCTTATCCCTTTCACCCTGAATTACACAGTCCTGGTAAATTTTCTGTGTCACAGTTACCACCACACCTCTCGTGTCTTCTGTGCACTTGACTCCTTGACTGATAACACGATGAAGGTGGAATGGATACGTGGTTCTGAGAAAAAACATGTCCTGAACATTTTTTGCTGCGAGTCTTAGAATTTCTGGGGGAGATCTGAGTCATCCAGTGCTTCTTGCACTTGGGAAAGTGCTTTATGTGGCATTAGAAAAGGAGCCCTTTGGGGTGCCTGCTAATTCATGAATGACACACTTGATTAATCTTCATCATTGGTCACAAGTACCTTTTACTTTGGATTTAATCAGCCAGTTGTGCCACAGAGTTGTAGCTCTATTTCTGCTCTAGTTCTGTGCTAAAATGAGCACTGTATCAAGGCACAAACATCCTAACAATTTTAACCACATGCCAGGTTTTCTAGGAAGCGTGGATAAGAATTACAATTCTAAACTCTTCAGAAATATCAGTTAGTTGACCACTCTGGTAAAGAAAATAACTTTGAAGGAAGCCTGGACTTTCTTGTGCAGCATTTGAAATCCCAGCTGGGATGGTCCTTAACAAAATGCCAAGCAAGGCTGCAGATTGAAGCCAGTCTGATACAGATTCTCCACTTCTCCAACCATCGGGACTTCAAAATCTCTTAGGAAAAACTATAATAATTGACTCAGCAGGTTATTAAGTACATCTGCTATCACTGGTTAGGTTGTGATGGTTAGGTTGTAATTTCATGCTCAAATTTCAGAAAACAGCATTTCTTTGGAGCTACTCAATGTATACTTCTCCCTTGAAACACATTTTGTGCTTTCTTTGGCGAAAGAGATACTGAGCAAAGAAAGATGGTCATTTGGGGCAGTCAAGTTATGTAGTACCTGTGAGGCTGAAATCCCAGGCTCCTTTCTTTGCACTCAGTTCTCTTCCCATTCAATTAAACAGCAAAACTATAATTTTAATGGGAAAGCATCTGTTTTTTCAGAGCTGGTGCAAGTTTCCCTTCCAGGAAAAAAACAAATTGGTGTAAATATTTATATTTATAGTGCCTGAAGAGAACTGGGTATGGTGTGGTGGAGGTGAAGCAAAGGCAGGCACTATTTGCTAATGCGTGCAGAAATACTTTGGTCAGTACCTAATCCTGAATTCTGCCTTCAGTTGGAAGGCTAGATGGAGTATCAGCACTTCCATGGTGGATCAGAGTTGTGATTACTCTAGACCAGTGTCTTGTGTCTGAAAATACTCAGGACATTGTGTTTTTATAGGCAGGTGAGGAGCTCTTTGCCATATAAACTTTAAAAGGAAAATATCATTTTTCTGGGCTAAGAGTTCACCTTGTGTTGGGGATCTTTAGTTCCTTAACCTCATGAAGAGCCAGAAGGTCTCGGCCCCTTAACGATGTGTTCTGTGATCTTGAGCAAATCACTTCCTTGTGCCTCTGCCTCCCCTCCCACTCTCTCCTGTCTCTTTTTCGGAGCTCAGGCCTTCCATGTGCTTGCTCAGTGTCTGCTACAACAGGGCCCTGGTCTCTGCTGGGGCCTCTAAATACAAGGACTGTGTAAAAGTAAAAATAATCCTTCTCACAAATAGGGATGCGGGCTGGGAATTTCAAAAGGGCAGAAGAACGAGTCAGTTTTCATGCACTCCTTTAAAAGTCAAAGTTTTATGCTCAGAGGCTTAAGGCAATTTTCTGAGACCAGCCCTCTTGCTGCTGGCCTCAGTGATGTAGGACAGCAGAACAGACTCCAGAAATCTTCCATTATATCTGTCTACCCTTTTACATGTCACAAGGGAGATTTTTAGTGCAAGAGATTGAACCTCAGATAAGATGACATGCTGCAATTATCAGTGGGATTTATGTGTCCAATTCTTTAAGCACTAAGTGGAAAAATGCACGTACATCTCTGAAGAAAAGAGAAGTGTGTACATTTTTTTCCAGTCTAAGCTGACTAAGAATAAGTTGACGTGCAAGCAAGGATGGGCAAAAAGATAGTTATTTATCAAAGCAAATATTCCTTTTTTCCCTGTACCTAGTATGTGGAATAGAGTTATAGAATGGCTGTAAAGCTTGGAGGTTTTTTAGCTGTAAATGCAGACTAAATTAAACTGCTAGTTTTGATTAAATTTGAATCGACTGTGGTATTACACCACCTTAAAAGCCACTAGAGAGACTCAGGTTGCATTTGAAATTTACTATTATAATTAATGGTATCTACATTTATTATTGTGGTAACTGCACTTTAATGACGGTGTTCCGTACTAAACAAAGCTACAAAATCTAAACAGCTCTGAAGTGCATGTTGACTTCAGCTACACTTTATTCCATTGGTCATCCACTTAGGTGAACTCGGATACTAAAATTAAGCATTAAAAGCTAATAGGGAGAAAGTGTAAAAGTTATGGCACAAAAATCAAATACTTTCCCTTGAAGTTAAATACAGGTTTTCAGGAGGAGACTTCTGATCTTATCTTCCACCTCTGTGTCTAAGGTTCTGCTGTACTTCCCCTGCTCACCAGTGTACCTTGCAGACTTTCATGTGTGTTTTCATGTGGTATCCCAGGAAGAGAGAAAAGCATAATTACAATTAAAATTTTGATTTCTTAGATGCAGCATCGTTGTTCATCTGTTGAACTTACTTCGTGAGTTCTTTCAGGCCTGTGGAAACTGAATACAGGGGATGGTGGTGGGTTTATTCTGTCATTTAATTTGAGCTAATATCAGTGCAAAATAGGGTGAAACATAACTATAATGTTATTCTTGCCGCCACAGACATCTTTATTGTGAGGCTTTGGTTCCTAAAGGGAGTTTTATTAGGATCTCCCTGTGTTCATGAAGCTCCATCGATGATGTAACCCTGTGGTTACTGTCATTATTTGAGCCTCCCTTGGGATATTCAGGATGTGTTTATTCACCTGTGAATGAAAAGCAGGCTTTGTCCTGTTTTCCGTATCTTTGACTTTTCCATATTTAGCTTCCTATTAAATGAAGGGAGGTATAAGCATATGGAAGTGGCAAAAGGTATTTTTACCAAATTTAGCCAGGGAGGGCAGCTTTTCTGTGGGAATATTATATTGACTGTGGTCCCCTAGCAGAGATCGAATTCCCACATTAATTCCATGAGTAACTTCCAGAGAGAGGACACTGTCTCCAATGGGAAGTTGGAAAGCATTTAAACTTTCCATGTACGAAGCTCCTGCAGAGGTTGTCGGGATGATTTGGTCCCCAGCTAAGCTGCATCCACATCCTGGCCCCTCAGTTCGATGCTGTCCTCTTCTTCCAGGTGCAAACCAAGCTGTCACAGGGTCTCAGATGTGCTTTCCCTGGGGAATATTCCCTGTGGTTGTAATCGACCGCTTTAGGATTCTCTTGCGCTGCTCTGACCGCACTGTGCACTGTAAAGGGGCTGGGATGGGGGGAGAGGAGCTAACCAAAGGTTTTGGAGTAATTTCTGCAGAACCATATTGATTTCATCTCTATTAAATTCATTGAGTTTTCCCATAAGGGCTTTTTAATTTAACTGTTGCTAAAAAATGCTGCACAAATTACCTGGCAGAAATGCTGTGGAGTTATAAGCCCTTCAGGCAGTCCCTTAAAGGCAAAGCAGTAAAGTTGGGTGAACTATTCCCAGCCAAGACGGTTGTTTTTTATTTATTTATTTATTCAGTGAATTTACCACTCTGTCTGTTCACAGATTACTGACAAACAACCACTGATTCTTTATGAATTTGTTAATTATCCCAAATTATTCAATGCCTGGTTTATGCAATGCAGTTTTAACTTACAGGGCTGCTGGCAGTGTGATCCACAAGTATTGTTCGAATACCACTGTTTGTAATTCTTACAGAAAAGCCCTATAAAACTCAATGGAGGCCTGGTGTTTTATTTCTGGGCACATCTATAAAACTTAGCAGAAAATTATATCCTTACCATAAAATTCTACAGCTTGGTTTAAAGTAGTTATAATTTTCTACTGATTTCTGTGTTTTTTAGTAGCATTTGTGTAAAAAAAGCGTTTTGCATCACAGTTACTCTGAAATTTTTGTAGTTTCTGAGAGCAGAGAGGGTTGATTACATGGATATAAATCTTTGGGAACTGACCTCTTTTACCCACGAGTTTATTTGGTTACACTGCAGTTATGCTGATGCCTGTTATAAGACACTTTTTTCGCTATTGGGGTGTAAATGATTATCAGATCCTACTTGGTTCTGCCTATCATTAATCCTACAATGAAAACTGAGGTATATAAAGAAGAACTATCTAATATGCAAGTACATTAGATTTTTCTGTTCTTTGGATGGAATTTAATGCCCATGTCTGTGATAGTTCCTCAAGGAATGAGATTCCATTAATGAGTATCAGGCTCTACTCAGATTCCAGGAAATCTCCCAACTTAAAAAGTGTTTTCTTGGGTCCAGACACGCACCTTTGAAGGTGTACCACTCTGCTAGAGACTGAGTGTTGTTTCCCTGGGATAAATAGCTTTGGCTATTAGCTTAAATTAATCGAAGATATAAAATTCTCTTCTGATAGGTTGTGTTGGCTTTGACTTGTTATATTTATGTTGGTTTTAAGCATGTTCCCTGCTGGCTTTGTCTGGTGTAACAAGGAAAGGTAGAAGTCCGTGGAGAAGGAATTAATCCTCTGATATGTTTGGTAGACTGTTACAAGTCTTTGATTTGCAAATGTGTGTAAGGACCCAGAGATTTACCCAGTGGGTTGTGCAGTATCTGCTTTTCATGTAGCAATAATGTTATCAGGGATCTCATTTACTCCTGGTGCCGTTCAGGGAGTGGTTTAAGGAAACCTCCCTGCAAGCACTGCCCCTGTAACAGGCTGGGTCACACCTGTGTTATTTAACTGGTGGTTTGCAGCCACATCACTGCCGATGTCCCCGGGGAGAAGGGTGGATTGTAGGTTTTGCGCTATTCTGGAACTTGCCAGTGTTTCTTTTATCCTCCCTGAAATACTGACTTCCAGTGGCCTGTGGAATGGAAGTAGGGTGTTCATTTACCTGTTAACTCCGTTACTCTGGAACAAGATGTCTTTAGCTAGTCAGATATAAAAAGATTTAAAGCATCTCTAGATGACATTTCTATAATGCGTTGGTGTTTCTGTAAGACATAATAAAATATTCAGTGCTTGAACAGATGGATATAGCCACAATCCTTCTGAAGATGTTATTTTAAGGATGTGGATTATACTGGATTAATAGGCCAGTAGCTTGGCAGAATGCAGCTTTTTGGTGTTTCAACTTGTAGAGCTAGTTATAATTTCCAATGAATTAACTGCAAGTTGCACCAGTTAAAAAAGATGAAAATTAACTTTTAAAATGTGGATTATTTTTTTTCCTTTAATGAAAATTCTATTTCTAGACAATTCTAAGAACCTTAATTCTTTTAACTGCCAAACTCTTTCCTCTGGGCTAGACTTTGACAGATACTTAGGATTATCAGGTTAACATGCAATGGATAAAAGATGGTGAGAGGCTATGGAAGAGAAAGCTTTTGTTAATGAACATCAGTTTTTACTAGTGGGATTTTTTGCTCTATCAGAAGATTTTAAAATCTTGACACATGTCAAAAAAGTATTACTGGCCATGATAAATTGTGTGGTCTTTAAATGCAATATTTAGCAATGCTGGAATCCTGCTGAAGTTAATGGTATCTTATTCAACAACAAGAAATGAAGGTTATACTGTGACCTCCAGAAACCCATACCGCTATAGATCTTAGTAATGGTGTGTATTTCTTGATTTAGATTTGGAAACTGGCGCATGTTGCCATGAGTTCTTCTCCAAAATGAGCCTCAATTTATTCTTAGAAAATGCATTAAAAGGGACAGGAGCCCTCCTGTCCATTTTAAAGAAAGGAGGCATATAAAGGGAAATGGTAATCTTTTCTTAGGCTGTCTCCTAAAATTGGAAAGAGTCTTGGCTCAGAACTCCAACGTAGTAAAATTCTTCAGCACAGCCTTTTGAGAGCTTTCCTTCTTCTTGGGATGCTCTGCTGTGTACAATTGTTTCACTGCTGTCCCACCATGGCATGAGAGGTGAGAACTGGCTTCAGAGGGGAATGGTGGCTTTCACGGGATACGTTTTAATGTACAGAAAAACAAGTTTAAATGGATTAATTTATTACCCACTGCAGTTAAAAAGAATGTCAGAGATTTCATCAGCGTTAGTTTGCTACATTATTAATGAAGTTATCATTAAAATCTCAGCAGTTACTATGAAATGCTATTTGAACTACCAGAGCTCTGTTTTACACCCCGCGTGGGGATAACTGCAGCCAGTGCGTGATGGTGCCCACATTCTGGAGCACTGTTATTATTGTGGTGTGTGGTCCTTGCATCCACAGTATCTGAGTGTTCACCAGCTGTGGTGTGTAACTGTGTTGGTTTTTGGTAATCTGGTAAATCACTGCAATAAAAAGATAGTACATTTTCCTGTCACATGGTTATGAGAACTTTCCTTAATTCAGATGTAGTATTAAATTAGGTTCAGAGATACCAGTTCTGGAAGAGAGCAGACATGGCTCATTTACGTGCTTGTACATAAAATAAAGTTTTACCGTGTAGTTAACGCTTCTCAAGTTTAATGTATATTACCTTGGGAAGACTGGTTAGACACTGGGAGAAAACCCATAAAAAGACTTAATCTCAAATATTGGTCTCTTGAGATCAGAAGATAACACTGGATAGCCAAAAGATGGAATGATAAAATGTTGAGATCATTCAAGGAGAAACCATATTTTTTCCTGTCGGTTTGCAAGGGATTTCCTGAATTGAACTTTTGTCTTTAGGGCTGAGTGAATAAACATATCTATCTTTTGCCTTTTTTTCCCTTACTTGAAGTGTTTACCAGGACTGAGGTGTTCTACAGTTTATAATTGTGCCTTTGCTAAAATCGGTAATTATGCACCTGCACTCGAGCCAAGCTTTTGGGAAACATCTGAAAAGAAATTTGTGAGGGAAACTCACATATTGCTCTCAGGCTGATGTTTTATCATTTGTTGTCCACAGTATACTTTGAACTGCATCTCTGTTACTGAGTGTTTCAGCTATCACAACTTCAAGTGCTGTGGATTTTTTTTGAGGTATTTGAAAAGAACGCCATGACCTGTTGAGGCAATCTGACATTATTCAGTGTACGTGTCCTTCACTGCTCAAGTGGTGCTTAAACTGTCCTTTGATAATGCACTAATTGAAGGATGTTTTGTGTGTGTTCTCAGCAGAGAATTCATTCTCCAGTCTGCAGGATTTTTCCAGAGCACTGGTTGGTGTTCTTAGTGTTCTTTAAATGTGTGTGGCAGTGTATTGTTGTCAAGGGATTATCTGAAGTGAAGAACATGGCAAAACAAAGCATTTTCACTTTTTCCCTTATTATTTTTTTTCAAGTCCTTGGGGAAGATGATTTTTGATGTCCTTGCGTGCTCTGTACCCCCTTTACATGAGTTTTTGAGAATTTTAGTCAAATTAATATGCCTTTTACCATCAAATTGAAGTGTCTTTTGTCCCATAGAGCATGTAAATGTGATGATAATAAGAAGCTCTTAGTAAGACAAGCATAAAGCATCTGGAGTCATTATATACATTCTTAAAACGTGCTAACATCAGTACTGCCCACCTACCCCCTCTTTGTTTCACCTCACTATCAGGATAAAAAAAAAAAAATTAGTGCTTGTAAAGCATCATATAAAAGTATTTCTTGAGTTGTGGCTGGTATTGCATAGCAGGGATTCCATGAGGGACTGCCATCCTGTCAGCTCTGTCTGTGACAAGAAGCTTTCACAGGAAGTGGCATTAGCAGAGACAGGGTCCATCACAAGTTTAGCAGCACATCTGCAAGAGGGAAACAAAAATTGCTCTTATTTTTTCTGGTGCTTTCCACAAGCACTCCAGCAAGCCTTCTTGGGCTAGAATGAATTGTCTAGAACAGCTTTCACCTGATGACTTAGCTTACATTGTCTCGCATGAAAACACCACTGCTGCTGCCTCTGGGCTCAGCGCCAGGAAAATGCAGACTCCAGTGCTGGATCTGGGAGATTCTTCTGGGGATCTGTGCCATGGGAAGGAAGTAGTTCTCAGCTGGCATCTGTGGACCTTGTCCTTTGCTGGGATACTTAAACTGGTTGCCCATATTTTTGTTCTCTTAACACATACCTCCACCCCAAAAAAACACCCCTCAAAGCCAAGTAGCCCAAGCTTGGATGTCTAATTCTTCTCTCAGAACTTCTGTGCTCAGCTCTGCTTTGATTTCACTGCATTCCCTCCTGCTGTGCTGGGATAAACACAGATCAGGCCCTGTGTGTATTCATTTGCTTTGTGATCTGATTTATGCTGCTTACATCTCTTGCTGACTTCAGCCTCTCATTGTGAGCCAGCACAGTTTAGGAAATGCTCTCCCTGGCTTCAGCTGGTGGCAGAACAGCAACTGAGAAACAGTTCCCCCATGTGAGCCCAGCACTTGCCTTTCCATGGCACTGAAAGAGAGTGCCATCATTATTGGAGACTGAATCCTGCTTCTCCTTTCACTCATCCTTTTTTGAGCTATAGTGGCCAACCTCAGCACATACTCACCATCATATCTTGCCTAAAGACCTGAGTTATTTGCCTGCTGTGCTTTTCTGGTTTCACAAATGTTTTCTCTGGACTAAATGGGGATGGAGTAATGTGCATTCTTTTGAAATTAGGCTGTGTTCACCACTTAATTCCTAAATAACCAACACTGATTTATCCTGCACCTTTCAGTGTCTTTTGTCTTTGCCTTTTTCTTTACCCAAGTGGTTTCCCCTGCTGAGGAAACAAATTCCTAATGACTAATACTGAGCTGATTCTACTGTCAACTTTCCCAACTCCATACTAGTGTAATTTCAGTATTTTACATTAATGATATGTTCAAATATAGTGGCATTTCTGAGGATTTTCTAGAGCAAGAAGCCTAAAGTACCCTAATCCTGGGGCTTATTTCCAAAGGACCCCACAATCTTCATTACAGAAATAATTTGTAAAAAGGACTATTTTGACATGGGAAGGATTAATTACTCAGTGCTAACAGATATCTGGGATTTCAGCTCTTTTATAACCAGCGTTTCTGTATCCATCATGTAACAGAACCATGCTCCTGTTTTTAACAGACTAGAAAATGTGGAAGTATCTGGCAACTAGTAAATGAGTCACACGTTATTTCTATAAGATATCTGTCTCAGCTGACACCACCTCACTCAGAATATAGTTCTGATGATGCTTCCTGAAGATGTGCTAAGCTTCTGAAAGTGCCTGTTCATAGCGTGTCTTTTGGAGCTATTTAGAGAGATCTTTAGAATTAATTTATGTTCTCATGAATTTTGTCCTTTGGCAGTTGCCCTTCCTTCAGAAATCTCAATCATGGAAATGTTTGTGGAGTTTGTGTGTCAGCAAAGCTCATACAAATTCACTTAATTGGTGAAGGGAAAGTTCAGAGAAGATTTTCGGTTGTTACTCCAGAGAGGAAATGCCTGTTTTTTTGTATTTCAGTTCTGTTTAGGGTCAGTGTGTCAGACACTGAAGATACATAACCAAGGAAAGCCAAAGAGTTTAAAATCCAAGTTACCCTTATTGATGATTTTCTTTCTTTGATCTTTCCTTTGTCTTTGCTAATGGGGTCTACTAAAGATCCGTTACATCCTTAAGGGTGTGAATCAGAGTTAGAAGACTTTTCTTAGTGACCAAAATATGTTTATCCTTGTATTTATTCTGTTTAAAGTCTTTCATTTTTTCAGAAATTGAAATCCATCGGCTTTGACAGAGGAGTCCTGAGCTATGTGTAATCTTGTCCTCTTAATACCCTCTTTTGGTTATTGGCTTTTTCTTTTTCTTAAATGTACTTGTGAAGGGTCATCATCATCAAAGACTTGCTGTTTATCATCTGATTGCATTTTTCTGTATGTTTTGTACAAAAAGACAAATCTCAGCCCTCTCTTCAGAGGGGCTGGAGAAGCTGACTTCATTGTTAAGGTAACTCGGAATCCTCTCGCTGGATATGTGAGCTCATGGCAGTTAGGAAAAATACTGCTTAGTGTCAGTCAGCACGAGAGATCCTTCATTTCCCCGCCTCTCAGGAAACATCCTGACCTTCTCCGACTGACAAAAAAATGTTCCTTGGGATACTGGAAAACTCTGACACGTTTGAAATGAAGTCCCACTGGAGAAGAATCTACCAAACACAGAGACATTGTTGAGGTTTGTATTTCTTTAAGGAAGATACTTTGTCATGTGTGGCTTCTCAGGAGAGAAAAACTGCACTTGCTGATTTTCCAGTGGAATTTCCTGTTCTCTTCCTACTGTTTTTTTGAAGTTGACTCTATATTTGGAGGAAAAGGTACAGTCCGAAAAAGATCAAGCTGAGCCCAAATCCTGTGCTTTAGAGTGTGATTAAAGACTTGCATTTCCCCAAACAGCCATGTCACAAGATGCCAAGTGCAGAAGGCATTAATCATCTGTACCTTATCTCTATGAAAAGCCATCTTCAAAGCAGAAAGGAGGAGAGTTCTACCCTCTAGAGATAAATGGCATATCGTAAATAGCGAGAGGCACTCAGATACTGTGATTATGAGCTCTATAGAAATGCCTATAAATAATACTAGGAGGTGCCCAGATACTACAGCTTACTTATGAAAATAAATAAAGCACATAAAAATCTGACAAGATGCGAGCTTCTCTCCCATATGAGGACACTTCACTTTCCTTTTCCACTTTCTATTCTGAGAGCAGGACCTGTCATGCAGGGACTAGGTCCTCATCCTTAACTTGCAGTCTCTTGAGAAATAATACAGAAAATCACTATGTAAAATAGCATTGAAAGCACTGAGGTCAGAAAACTTTTAAAGGCATACTTAGCCATGTGTCCTTGCCAAATTTTGTGTTTGAAATAAGAATAAGTGTAGCTGGGCAGAAACTTTTAGAATCTGAAATTTGAGAGTATTTGAATGTGAGAGTGTGGATTCTGGTGTGAAAGAGGCAGATTTGGTGCTCGCTTCAGTGGGAGTGAGACATAAAGATTTCACAAAGGTGCTCGTAGCAATAATGCATTTGCTTCTGGTGGGCACCCCACTTAGCTGCTGGAGAGCTGCACCAGTCAATCAACAAGATCAATACCTAAAGACAAAAAAATGCATTGATTGGAGTTGCTTCTTTCTGTATGAATTTTTTTTCCTAGGCAATTTTTCACTGTTCTACTTCTGGTTAGTTTTCTTTTCTCATCACACACTTTTCTATTAGTACTGTTCTCTGATAGGCCACAGGTAATTCTTGATATTGTTTATGTGATGAGCAGTTCAGGAACTCTGCAGTTTGTGTTGGTAAGGTCTCTGAATTACCCTGCTCTGTGATCAGCAATGTTAGTGAGCGCTGCCAGCAAGGAAATTTGGTTGTAATGTGGATACTGGAGACCAAAAAAAAGTACTGCAGGTACTTTCAAATTTTAAAATTAGAAATATTATTTGAACAGACATTACTGTGTTGGCCTGACTCAGTCTGGCATGTTTCTAGAGGAGTATATACAAATCACAAGTGTCTCTTTGTATAAAGACAAATGCTTTACAGTAAATTGCCATGGATTTTTTTCAGGTCTTAGCAAATCCTTTTAGATCTCTCTTCTGATAATCCACTGTTTCAGTTAAAAAAATATTAACATTCAATCATCATTTAATATAGGGGATGAAAACTTGCTTTTATATCCTCAATTTTTTTTTACATGGGTGCTCGTAAATGAAGAACTAAGGAAATGGCCAGTGCACAAATCCAGTTTTACTGGTGTTCCTGATTATGTACAGTGCTCTGGAGTATCTTAGAGTGTGGAATTCCTCTTGGATAATGCTCCGGAGCATACTGAGAACATGTGTGTTCCATATAGGTATGGGAATTTTATTTTAAACTCACTGAGTTTCGGTTTTACACTTCCCGCTTCAAAGGCGATGAGTCCCTCAGTCAGGTTTTGAGGAAGACATTGCTGGGAAAATTAAATTTTTCTGTCTGTTGGAAACAATCTAGGCACAAGCTTAAAGTCCGTATGAGGTGTTGTTTCTCTGTGGCACAATTCCTGCAGGTTTCCTCCTTAGGATGCAGTGCTGAGCCCTGGCCGTGTTCTGCACAGAGGAAGGAGCTGCACACACCAGGCAGTGAAAGGAACCGAGTGCCCGAGCTGCATGGTTCACTGGTGTAGTCTTGGCATCTCCTTCCCTTGGGTGAAAATGGAACTGAGGTGGAAAAATTTGAGCTTGTCAAGTAGTTAGAACAGATTTATTTGTATCATTTTTCTTTTTCCTAGAATGATAAAATGAAAGACTTTGGAAAGGTGTTTGATTAAATGCTCTTGAGATTTGCTTAAGCTGCAGCTATGAGAATTGAAGAAATGTGTGCCTACCTGTGATTCTTTTGCCAGGTTTAAAAAAAAAAAAAAGCTCTCAAAACTTGTTTTGGTTTAAGTTATCTGTGTGTCAGTGAAGAGCAAAGTTCACTGAATTCCTGCTGAAGATGGTGTGAGTTGATGAGCATGGAAAACTGTCCAAGAGCAGTAGATCAAAGCTAAGATTTGGACCATGACCATACTCAGTTTTGGAATTTTATTTAGTCCCATCATAGTGATGATATTAAATTGTGTTTTCAATTTGGGAAAGCTTAGGTGCAAAGCAGCAGTTCGTAGCTTTTGCAGGAAGGCATTTCCCCTGGAAATGATTTTAAAAAATTCCATTTTAAATGATTTAAAAAACTTCCATAATTCTACAACTGCAAGGAAACAAAAAAACCTGTACTTAAGAAGAATCTCTTGAGTAGTATTAACAGGAATTGGCAATTCTAGTGTAAGCAGCACACTAGAAATATGCCTGTGCATGGCACTCTGAATGCCAGGAGCAGTGCGAGGTTACTGATAAACTGAAAACCTTGCAGAAAGAGGAAAATGAACTCTGTGAGAGTGTTTAGGCTTGAGGCTCTTGTAAACTCTTTGGTTCCGCTGCTGCAAACATGAAATGGTTTGTAACACACAGGCCAAATTCTCCACTCACTAATAGTGGTCCCACCCAGTAAGCTGCTGTATGTGGGTAATCCAGCATCCAGCAGTCTGTGGGCCAAGCACTTCTTCAAAACACCCTCCTCTGTCTTGATC
Organism: Mohoua ochrocephala; assembly: GCA_013398855.1. Lineage (NCBI taxonomy): Eukaryota > Metazoa > Chordata > Aves > Passeriformes > Acanthizidae > Mohoua > Mohoua ochrocephala. The sequence continues at coordinate 480,547 of VZTA01001184.1, forward strand.
TTGTATCCAGGATGTTTAGGTGGTAATTTGCTCAGTAGAACAGAGTAAGCTTCCAGTCCTGCAGGGCTGCTCCATCTCACTGAAGTATTAACTATCATATCATATTATCATATTCTATTCTTATGAATTATGACATAAATCAAGGAGACTTTCAAAAGTCTAGATTGTTTGTATATAGATGGATTGAGTAATTGATGATCCTTGTTTTAATTATATGCATAAATGTCAAGCAGCTTTATTAGGCAGTAGCCTAGTGGGCACTTACTGTGACCAAATACCTCCTTGAAATAGCTCATGGCTTCAGAGCCCTCGTGTGTCTGATGGGGTCTGTGTCAGAGTGCCACAAACCTTTCCTATCTGTGTGGTGCAAGTGTCAGCTGAGCCTGGGGTTCTCTGCAGCAGTAAATGCTGCTGGGGGACCAGGTCTGCCCTTGGGCCAGCTCTCTAGAACCGTGTCTTTGCAGCTGGGTGCAAACCTGAATGATTATGAACACAGTTTGTGCACCAGGCAGGACAGCTTTGTGCTTCAGGTCTGTGCTTCTCAGGAATACCCTCCTAGGAGCTTGAAAATTGTTTCTACATTAACTGTTCCTCTTCTATGGATGTGTCTGCTTCTTGATTTGTGCTATTTTGAAATTAGCCAAGAAGTTCATGAGTTTGTTTAACGACACAGAAGGAAACTCCAGATGCAATGTTTTTGGTCACACTTCTTAATTGTTATGAGATGTTGATAACTAAACATTGATGTTTTTCTGCTCTAGTCCTCAGATAGGAAAAATTTTTAAGTGAGGTTATTGCTGCCATCTTTTTTGAAGACCTGAAAATGCCGATTCTTAGGAATTGTTCCCTTTGTCAGTATGTAAGTAAAATTGGAAGAAAAAGAAATGTGGAAGTTCCCAGTCTTTGATTTAAGTTATTTCACCCTGGACCAGACTGTCAAATTGCCTGATGGATCCCAAACAAAGAGCCATGCTGTGAAAACATGTGAAAGACAAAAAGAGGTTAAAAGATTTTCTGGGATCTCTGCACATTGAATAGTCATCAATTCTGTTACCGGAATGGCTCCTGGAATATGTCTGAAGTTTCTGGTGAGAGCATGGTCTCTCCCCTATGATTAAATTCTCATCTTTGCCCAAATGGTTGAAAGGGCAACTGTCTTAAACCTTTGAACTTTATTTGTAATACAAAACTTCAATTAGATAAAAGACAATAATTAGCAAATCTTTTATCTTAGGGCACAATTAAATCTTTAAGGCAGGACATCTTAATCAATGACTTGTAATGACAAGTTCATAAATAAATTAATTCTTCCAATGAGTGCCTGACAGAAATCAATGAGTGTTAAAAGAGATTCAGGATGAGGGGACACCACTATAGAAACACTGTAGCTCAATTACACTTGGTTTAAAGATTCTCATCTATAAAGTATCAGCTTGTTCAAAAGATGATGTATTATTTAAAGAGAGATCATTAAAATACTAACATCTAATTTTGTAGGGCACTTTTGGAACTTCCATCTTTACATATATAAGTATTTCACCATGGTTTATGATTAGCTCTTTGTACAGGCTCTCTACAAAAATACATAGTCAGTTTGACTGATTTGCTGTCCTTGTTGGGTCCTGGTGACAAGTCTCATTACTGAAAGTAAAACTTGTCTGAGCAGATGTTGTGGAAACTGCTCTTCACTGGTAAGGATCTCCCATCCAGGTGAAAACTTGTATAATTGCCTCAAGACCTCAAATGTTCTCACTCAAGAGATTAATACATTTCCATTCACTTAATGCTTTATCCCACAGCACAGTCCATGGCCATTAACTCAGGGGCTGTCTCTTGGTATGGGAATGGTAAAATGAGGGCACAAAAGGAAGCCACAAGGGATCTCGTTCTGTTTGAGAGCTCTTGTGACCAGTGTTACCTGTGAGGTGTTACAGCCTGGAAGCTGCCTCTTGCTGGAGGGAATGCAGCAATGGCATAACTGCTACAGAGGGGTTGGTGGAAATTCCACTGTTCTAATATTGCATACAACAGTGTTGCTTCTTGTTGGCACTACTAAATACACTGCTCTGCCTTCTGTCTCCCACTTATCCTGACCACCTGGTTTTAGTTGGCCAAAACCAGCAGCAACTTCATGCTACTTGTGTGAAGCTCTTACTCATGACTCTTTCCTTACTCATTTAAGTATCACGTTAAGTGTTAAAAAGAAGAGTAGTAGCAAATATTGCCAGTTGAGCTCACTTTTCTCTTGTGGTTTGTGGAATTTAGAGTATCTCTGACAATAAACACTCAGATTTTGAACATTTGGTACACATAAGATGAGAATAAATGCTGTAACTCTTGATGAAACTTTATCATCGTTAGACAAAGGAGTTTCAGACTGTCAGAATAGGTGCTAAATCACTTTTGTTGCATTTACCAAGCATTCATATGGATTTCTCTTTCTGTATGTCAATTGGGCTCCCTGATTAAAAAGTGCAACTGGTCTTGAGCATGCTGAGTTTTTCCATCAAGCCTGGGCTGCCTGCTGCCAGCAGGTTGGGAGCTGTAGTCCCCCCGATGTATCTGGCAGAGCTGCAGTAGCTGAAAGGCTGCTCTCGTGTTTGGTTTGCCTGGCAGCCAAGGGGAAGAGCTGTTTGGCCAGTCTGCACAAATAGGTCTGGTCTAGTCACAGCCAGTTCCACTCCATCTGGAAGATCCACCAAAACTAGACTAAACATGCGGAGGAGATATTGCGGTGGAGACAAGCTGGGAAAGGGAGCTCAGGGTGTTGCAGTGGAGAAAGATCCAGGACATGCTGGAGCTTGAGGGTACAGGGGTAGGGAGGATGGCAGCGTGAGCAAGAACGGAGGAGGCTGCGTTCAAACCAGAGGAGACAAAAGCATGGAAAACTGGGCTATGTTAGGCTGCTGCTTTGATCTCTTTTCTAAATTAGGGGATAAAAAACCTCATTAGTTTTATACTGCCCCAACAGTATTAATTAAACAATTGCACTTTCTCCTAGAGTATTAATGAGCTGCACTACAAATTTATTTTGGTTTTGAGTGGTGAAAATCTGCAGCTTCTAGAATGATCAATTCTTTCTGTTGTTGTGTGGGGCACTGAATATCAGATTAAGTTGAAATGTTAGCGATTTCCTATTTGAAACCTGTTAAGCAGCACAACAGATGGAAAGTTCTGTTCAGGTTATGAGAGTCCAGATCTGTCACTGATTAAAAGAAGAGTAGCGTGTGCTGGTGGCTGGTGTTGATAGATATCTTTGCAGAATAGTAAGACAGGTCTCACATCCTCATAATCCAGTAGCTCTGCCCCTGACAGACACTATCTGCTGCCCCTCACACCTTGTAAACATCAGTTGCTATTCATGTGAAACTGGGTTATAGCTCAGAGCGTCCTTGGACAGATTTGTTCACAACCTGGGTGCTCGCTGCTCTTCAGCAGGGTGATAGGAATCTAAACCTCTTGCCTCTTTGGATGTGCTCTCCCTTCAGAGCTGTCATCCAGGTTGTCAAACTTATCCTTAGCAAGCTTCAGCTTTAAAGGTCCTTTTACCCACCCTGTAACATTCCTGTCCATCCCATTATGCCCTGTCAATGAGGGTGTTTGTGGATTTCACTTGAAGCAGTTTAAGAGTATTTTGCTAAATTCCTTCAAGGGAATTTAAATAGCCCTAATGACTATATTACCTTACAGGCTTTTCAGTGTTTCCCCAGCTGCTTGATTCAATGCCGTATAAATTGTGAGCCTTTCCACAGTAATCTCAGCATTTGTTTAGGAGTTAAATATTAACAGATTTTTTTGTCTTTCTCTCAGACAGTAGTCCCTGCACCTGCTTAATTTGCTGTAGGGTTTGTTAGAAGCAAATGTTGCTTTCTTCTCAAGTGCTCTGGGTTTTGTTCTCTGTATGTGCTTTACATGAGGTCAGTTTGAAGGAGCCTCGGACTGAAACACTTCTGTTCAGCTTGCAAACATGATTCCATCCCAGTAAAAATCTGGGATGGAGAAGGAGCTCCCAGCTGCACTGATAAACTCGAGTGGTGGATTTGTTGCAAACAGACTAATTCAATGTGATGCCCTGTACAGGGCTCCAAGATTACTTTCAGCATCTTTTTCACCATGCCAGTATTTTAGATCATCGAGAAGAGAGGGGAAAAAACCAACGAAAAAAGAATAGAAATTAAAGAAATAAGTCACGTAGATGGGCTAAATATTGGAAGCAATGTGGGTGGCTAAGCCAATACAACAGACGTATCTTAGGTATTTTTATTTTAAAGACAAAGGCAGTCTGCCTCCCACACATTTCAAAATGAATCTCAAAGGTATTTTTATAATTTACAATTATTTCCATCAGAGAATAATAGAGATTTGATGCCTGGGGTAATTAATGTTCTGTGATGTCTATTATAATAGCTATTTTAAGTGTAGGAAATACCCTAATAAGAAACAGTTTGCAAGTGTGCTGATCTAGTTGATTTTTATCATGACTTTCTCTGTAAAATAACAATTGGAAGATATGACAATAGATATTTTGATTAAATTCTTAAGTGTCTGATAAAACTTGGGCAAAGATAGACCACTTCAAAAAGAGCATTTAAGGAAAAATCAACCCTTTCATTTTCTGACATTTATTTTTATGCTACCTGTGTTTTAAAATATTTAGTGACATTTACTAAATATAGTAATTGATGAATTGCAGTGCTTTAAAACTAATTAAAACCCAAACCATGAGAAGTGTCTTTTAAAGAAAGAAGTATATGGTGAAGGAAGGCTATACTTTTTAAGGACTTTTTAACTGGTTGTAGATCTATGTCTTTTTGAAGTTATATATTGTAGTCATTACAAAACATTGAACTTATAATTTCCTTTTCCTACTCCTCCTCGTTTCCCCTCTCTAAGGTCTTCCCCCTGCTCTCCCCCAAGTTGAAAAACTGTTTTGTGTTGTTGTTTCCTCCCCACTTTCTTATTTCTGGTGTGGAAATTGTAGCTGCAGCGCCTCCCTTCCCCCTGCTCGTTCAGCAGGTATCATTCTGTCCTTTGTCCATAGTGCTTGAGGTTTTTTCTTATATCTCTCTCTTCCTCTTTTATGTTCCTGTATTCATGACCTTGTTAGACTTGTTTGCTTCCTCATGTAACTTCATTTGGTGTCTCTGCCCCATACAATATTACCTTTCTTCCTTGTACTTGTATTTTCTTGAAGGATTTACTTTATTATACTTTTTTTTACAAGTTCCAGTTCAGCCGAATTCTCAAAGAGTCTGGTGTCATCCTAAATACAGCTACCCACTTTCAGATTTCTAGGATTCATGAGCATGAGTTATTTTGAAAGGAATTAGACTTTACTTTTTAGATGCCCTTCATAAGTAAGTTCTCTGTCAGCCATGTTATCATATTTTTCCTGATGATTTTATTATGTGATCACTTCTTTTTGTATATGTTGGTTCTGGTTTTGGTGTTTGATCTTTACAGTGTTCAGTCTCATCTTTTTATCCATTCTATTTCTATTCAGCTTTTCTAAAGCAAATGCCACACTTTCCTTAAGTCTCTGATTCCAAGTCTTCTCACTTCAGCTTCCCAATCCCAAAACTCCCATGGTGGCACTCCTTACCAGAATTGTGTCTAAAATTGCAAATTGACTGGCAGTATGCTTTGATTTTTCCCAGCAGGGCAGTAAATGTATCACCCTGCTGCAAAAATTCTGACCTCAGCATTTCCAAAGTTCTCTACAAGCTATGGATCAGGTACACAATACAGAATACTTGGTGCAGAGATTTAAATTTTCTGTGTCAAAATAAGTATTTCTGAAAAAGTTTTCATTGACTCTCTGTAAGATTTTTCTCAGATTGTCAGCTCCTGGTATGCTGAAGCTTTGCTGTGTTACTGGAAGGTCAGGCTGTGCCTGAAACTGCAGTTACAGTTAGCTTTGAAGGTGTTAGAATCTGAGCCAGCCCAAAAAACCTGTTTCCTCTTCAAAAAATATTATTCCTTCAATTCTGTTCACTTGGGTTTTCAAAAATTAGAAAAGAAATTTCCAAAAGTGATTTGGTTTAAAGCAACCATTGTAATGACAACACTGGTGAGTTTTTACTGTGTGTCTTCATCCATCTGAATAAATGATGTGACAGTTGAGTGACTTGTGGTCCTGAAGTCTCCCTTCTCTGTCTTTTAACTCTGTCCTTACCTCAGCCTTGTGGGAGCTAAATCTAAGGGCTTAGAGCAGTCCTTAAGAACTTTTAGGCAGTCTGGATTTTGGGGTGCTGTGGTGGTGCTGTGTTTGTGTAGTGTTTTTTGAATTGCTTTTTAATTCCAAATGCAAGAATGCCCAGCTCTGCAGCAGAGTAGTGACTGTATCAACGTCACTGACGTGGTGCTGCACCGGCGGCATCCGCTCGGGTGGATGTCAGGGACTTCCCTCCCTGCCAAGTCTGAACTGAGGACTCAGCTTTCATTTGTGAGCTCAGGGCTCTGGGGCTTCTCAGGGACGTTATGTGCTTTCATTTTCATTTGTCCAGGATAGGAGATCAACACTGCTTGGGAAGGGCTGGCATATTTAACATCCCACCCCCAATCACAGTGCTGCCAATAGATGGGAGTCAGCTTAAATATATCCTCCTACTAACTACTGATGGACTGGTGCTAAATGTTTGTTTTGGCTTAAAGGGGCACTGTTGAGATGAAATCACAGGATGATTTTGTTTCAAATTTTCCATTGAGTGCATAGTTTTCTGGCTGACTGACTTGGCTGTGTGTTCCAACAGATATATACATATACATGGTTATCCAGTGGTCTACATGAAATATAACAACATTCCCTTTGCGCATTGTTAATATGTATTTAGAAATGAATGACTAACTTAAACAGTCCCTTGCAGATGTTATGAAAGTGCTCTGAGTTAGAAAAAAAATTAAAAGATAGGGAAAAGCTGAATGTACTTGTAGTTATTTGTGGGTTTTGCTTGCCTTTCTTTAGGCTCCTTTCTGGCTTTAAATGTTCTCTCTGGTTTTGGCTTTTATGCAGTTGTACAGTGGTGCCTGTGCATGAGCATTTACAAAGCATCAACACAGGGCAGTGGCCTCTCTTGTAATAATTGCAAAATTGTGATATATTTTTCTAGTAGGGAACAACAAGAGCTCAGTGGAATGTGTGACTTTTTGGTGTTCTGTAATGGCCCTCAACATTACAACTCCACCTTCTGGCCTTGGAAAGTAAGGGCTGGGTGCATCATTGACTATGGGAAGAGATGTTTTTATGATGCATATTAACAGCAAGGGCAGAAGAGAAGTCAAATTCTCTAGTACTGAGAAGTTGTTTTTTCTTGCTGTGAATTTGCATTCATCTTCGATCTGAGCATGGCAGTGACCTGGACTAGTCTGTCAATACAGTACTTGCCATTTTCCATGATGAGGTATTAAGATTTGTAAATCACTTAAAACAAAAGGATTTGACTTCAGTTCTTGATTTAGGATCTAACTTTCCTAGCACTCAATCTCTTCAATATTGAGCACCGAAACAAAAAACCTTGAAGCATCCACACCTGAGTCTTTCTACAAAGCACTATCAAATGGATGGAGTCATATTTTTAAAGAAGTCAAAGTCTCTAATGACTGGCATAACAAGGGTAGGCCCTATAAGCAGTTCAGGGTTATATACATTGTGATATTTGCCTTAGCTTAGTCAAGAATTGAAGCAGAATAAGAATAAATTTATCTCTATAAAAAAATATGAACCTGCTTAAGGAATCTTGGCCCTTGAATTTGGAATAGAGAGGTAATATGATACCAGTACCCTTGAGACTGGTAAGATCTGCTCAAGAAACCCCTCATTTTGAACTCCCTTTTTGGAGCTTTATTTATTCATTAAGTTTTGGTTAAATCCTTGGTCATCTTTCAGTCTTTCTGCCTGGCTTCTGGTAGAAAAAGAACCTGAGTATGTGGGAGGAAAAGATGAATTGAGAAGTGGAAGAAGACTGTCTTGTCTTTTCTTTCACAAAGGATGTGTCTGTTCTCACTTCTAAGTCAAGCAGCAATAGAGTGACACTTTCCCAATTACACTCTCCACGCAAGTGATGCTATGGCTACCACATGGTGGTTCTATAATTGTGAGGTGATGATTGTGTGATGCCAACTGGGAGGCAGAAACGAGGTTAGGCAATGCTGAACTGGAGGGGAGGGGTGCACTGACGCAATCTGCTCATTGCCCGGGAGCTGGTGGAGCGAGGCAGCCTCCCTTCAGAGACCTGGCTCCACAGGAAACATGCTGCTGTTGTCCTTCCAAGTAATAAAGATAGCAAGAATTAGGTTCAGGGTGGGTTTTTGTTAGTTTATTTTTTAGTATATCTTAGCTGTAGATAGTGATGCCCTGATGGAGGAGAGCTCAAGGCATTGCAAACACCTCCAGCTCCGTGCTTCCCTCAGCACCTGTGAAAAGGAGTGAAAAAAACCTAAACTTCGGGCCTAGGTTAATTTTTAGATGTATTTCCAGCTTCTTTGGAATACTGCATGTGGCTCAAAATCTTTTGATGTATTTTGAGTAAAAATTGGTAGTTTGTTGTCCTGCAAAATGACTTACTTCTCTAACAAACACCATCTGAAAAGACTGTGGATATGGCTGTGGGACAGCATCTTCATGTCAGCTAAGCTGGTAGGAAAGAAGATCTGCTGAATAGCTTTTGAGATTTGGACTATTTTTTGATTATTTTTTTTTTTCTTCAAAAATCCTCAGAGAGGAAAGATATGGACAGGAATAGATGCACACTCCCCTCTAAGAAACCACAACAGAGCTCTGAGGTGATGATGTAAAGACTTATATTTGCTAATGTCCCAATCATTTTGGTATCTCATCCTAGAGGAACTCATGTATTAATAAATACTCTTCAACCACTTTAAAAGATGTAGAGGTCAGGTGAATCATCCTGGCTTTGAAGTCAGTTTCCGTGGTAAACTTCAGGAAACTTGATGGCTCTAAAGCAGCATATCAGTCAAATCAGAATTTAGAAATAATTAAGATTTGATAGAATACACAGACTTTCAAGATCTGTAAACCTGAGTACTTCTGAGTTTATGGGCTCGAGCCAGGCACAGACGCAATTGCTGAAGTGGCTCCAACAATTCATTACTCAGGTATGAGCTATGGACACAAAGCGTTTAGGTAGGGGATGGCTGATGATAAAAATCTACAGTTGACAGTACAGTACATTCAAGCCTAAATTTTGGAATTTGGCTCGAATATACCCCACCTCTAGAAATAGTACATAAATTCTTAGGGAAGGGAGCTGGTGATACAGCTGTATTACTGTAAGCAAAAATCCTGAGGGTGGGACTGCTGCCATTGGCTTCAGTGGAGCCAGAAAGTATTTCCTCATCCTTTTACATGGAAATTGGAGTTGGCCATGAAGTCAGTCCTCCATCCCTCTTCAACCTTGGGGCCACTAAAGCCAACCACATAGATGTGGCTCTTGTTACTCCAGAGTGGTGCTGAGCCATATCCCAGGTATGTCGGGAGGGGCTCAGCTGCCAGAGGAACTGGTCAGCAGGTAACTGTTCTTTCAACCCTGGTACGTATTTGCAGGCAGGAGGGAAGGGGTCTGGACCAAGAGTGTGTAGGTTTGAACTGTGAATGGGCCACAGCAGAGACTGACCTGTGTGGATGCAGGTCACACCATTCAGGTCCATGCTGGATGGCTGCAGAGACTGTGATTTTTGATTTAATAGCTTGTCTTATGAGAGCTGTGATGCTTTGATGTTGTCCCTTAGTATCAGCAGAGTGTGCTGGTAGTACCTGAATGACTTACCTAAATTCATGTAAGAAGCTGGTGGTGCTGCAAGAACAGCTTTAACTTTGATTCTCTGGGATTTTAGGTTATTGTAAGCCCCAGACCTCTCTTCCTTGCACTTTCTTTCAGGCCCTGTCTTTATCAGTGACTTCTGCAGCTGGCTGAAAGCAGGATTTGCACAAAGCTGAACTACATTTTAATACTTGCTGTCACTTTTGGAAAACCTCAAAATTGTGACTTTTTCCAACAAAGTAACTGGAGACATAAAAATCAACGAAGGAAACAGTTAATAGACTGCAGGGCAATCGAAGGGCTTTGGCTCCTACTGCAAAATATTAACGGCTGTAATTTGACCTCTTAGCCAATTAATTTTGGCCAGTGTAAAATTCCATACACTAAATCTGTTTACGATACTTCACTATTCTAGGCATCTGATACTGTGCCAAGACCTTAATATGTCTCTGAGCAGAGGTCAAGTCATGGCCTTAAAACGAAGACTTGAAATATAAGCTGTGTGTGGGTGGGTTGCCTTCTGTCCCTAAGGGGCTTATGAGTTCCTTTTCTCTTGCTGTATGATCTGAAACTCTGGTCACTGCTCTCTGTATTACCTTCTTGTATTTCTTAATCAAAATAAATCCATTTTGCAGCTCAGAAATGACCCTTCTTTTTCACAGTTTGTCCGTGCCATTGTTTTTACCACATGGCTCTGGTTAAGCATTCCAGCAGTTATCTGTTGTCTCTGTTGTACATCTGTCCAAAAACTCATCTTTGATAGATTTCCTCGACAAGTCTAAGTTATGTCCATCTTGTACTTCGAGGTGAAACAGTTGTGTCCTGGTCATTCTGCCTGTGCTACCCAGTCATTTAACACTTTGTTTTCCTAGCTTTGGCTTTGGGGCCTGCATTTCCCTCTGTTAAAATATATGGACACCAGTGAAGTAGTCTGATTTTTGTTAGAAAACAATAATCCTGTTTGCAGAGTGAATTGTGTTTGTGGCTGCAGAGCAACATATTAAGAACTGCAAGTTGTGTTATGTTCCAATGAGTGCTGGTTAGTTCTGCATGTATATATACTGACTGGATTAAAGCTTAATTCAGGGGTGTTTTTTTAGTTTGTGCCAAGCAGTACAAAACTGTTGTTAGGTTATGAATCAGCTGAACTGATATACTTAAGTCCATGTTGTAAGAAACACCATACCCCCAGCGCAGCACCGTATTCCCAGTGCCTCGGAAGGGTGCAGCTCATGCTAACAGGCTTAGGGCAGGCAAACTCTAAAGTGCATCATATTCTGTTCAGGTTGTCTGACTTCCAGGAGGAGCCCTGGACCACTGCTGTTTTCCCCAGAATCAGCTGACGTGTGTTTCATATCACAACAGAGCAGTTTTCTGAGATACCTTTTCTCTCATGTGTCATTCTTGTATTAAAATCTATTGTTGGCATGTTCTGCATGGGCTTTTGTGCAGGATGGAAATCCTGTGCACCATAATTAAAGGCATGCCAAGTAGCCTGAAAATAATGAAAGCGTGAGGTATCTGCTGTTCCACATGCCTGGATGTATTAGCAATCATGCCTGAGACCTTGAGAAGCAAAAGGAAACAAAGCCTAACAAAACCGAGTCAGTGTCCAAAATTTTTGAAACTTTAGATAATGAAATAAAAAATTCATCTGTGTTATTACAGTTTGGATTGTCTTCTAAAGCACCTGGGGATGTAGAAGTGCTGAAAACAAATGATAATCCAGCTGGAGTCACCCACTGCTAAATGCAGATTAGGATTAACGCAAGTGTAGGAATGGCAGATGACTGATAATTACCTGCCAATTAGTGTGCCCCAGTTAAATGGCAAAGTAGAACATCCATCAGGGACTGACCTGTATCTGCTTGCACAGCACCTGATACAACTATTGCTTTAACAGCAACCACTACAATTATTTGTCTATTACATTTTCTTTTATCTGTTTCCCATTATGGAAGATATTACTTGAAAGATCAACTTGAAAGGCTTATAATGAAAAATACCAATAATAAAGCATCTTAACGTGGTACTACGAAAAGAAATTTTGAAGCCAAATGTTTGATTTGCTTAAGCCTGATTTATGTTTAATTCAGTGGAGATAAACTGGTTTGCCAGAATTCTAGTCCTTGACTAAAATGACTTTTTTTTTTTTTCTGGAGGGGCTGGGGGATGATGGTGAGGGGGATGGGGAGTGAAGAGACCAAAATTAAAAAAGCACAAGAACAAATTGCCTAGTCATTTCCATTTTGAATTTACTTAGCCATTAAAACAAATGAGATTGTCTTTGTCTGTGATATATAGTTCCCAGCTGATGCAAAGTGTATGAAAATAGTTAATGGCTTAAAGAAGAGAAACAATAGGGTTTTATATTATATAAGGAGATTGTCTTTGTAAAGCTGTTCCCTGGGTACTGACAGGTGGTGTTGAATTTTGCATACCTTGTATACTGGAAAGAATAAGGTTTTTAGAAGGAAGTAAATTGCAAAACCCCGTGCAGCAAAGGTTGATTTTGAAGTGGAAGAAGTTAAGTCAAATGTCTCAGCTCCCAACTGGAGCTACATAGTGTGAATGAGGCAATGGGACTGAAGCTGGACTAATTGTAGGAAATATATCCTGTAGGAAATCACACTTGCATTAAACATGTTTATTTTGGGGTTTGTTTTTTAACCTGTCCTGGCAGACACCATCAGCAAAGTTCAGACTGGAGTGTGCAGGCTGAAGCCCTGTGTTATTTGGGAGGAGTGTTCCAGCTCAGCCCCAGCTGTCAAAGAGTAACCTGTGCCTCAAAGCCTTGTTTTGCTCGTGATGTCGAGGGACAAGAGCTTGGCACATCAGCCACCTTCTCCCATCTTTGCACCTCACTCCATTATGCTACATAAAAGTAAAACTCTATTGAGTGAACTTGTGCAAGGTGTGGGCTGTCCCAGTATTTCAGGACAGGATTTAATCAAATTCTTTTTGGTGGTGGCAGGAAGGAAGGGGGAGAACACAGATCATGCTTTTCCAGCTTGAGTGTTTGAGGTTTCTTCAGTCTTAGGCAAATTAACTGGAGTTTTGTAAGGTGTTACGCCAAAAGGAACACTAGAAGGTTTTTCTTTTATTAGTGCAACAGTCTTTTCAAACAGACCAGCAGATGGTAGTGTTTGCCTTGTAATTACAACCGAATTCATAGAAGGGACTGCTCTTGTTTGGCATAGGTCACTCAAGGACTGCTCGATATGTAGAGAACCGTAAGGAGCAATATTGGTTTAAGCAAGCAAAAAGGAAGGGGGGAGCCCATCCCTAATCTTCAGCCAAGTGGGACAATAAAGGACTCAGTGGAGCAGAGGCTTGTGTCCCACGTACTGCAGATAAGCTGCCAGGAATTGTAGAAATATCACAGGTGATTAAAGCAATAAGTCAGGGCACAACCTGAAAATGTTCTGTCTTTTGCAATAGCAGAAGTTACTGTTCAACTGCAGTGCTTTTCAGAAATGTCAGGCATGACATGATTTTGTTGTTCAAGGGGGATGCAGAGGATCTCTTATTGCACGAAGTTTTGTTGGCAAGCGGATAGAGCGCAGGGGTGATGGATTCAGGAGGTAAAATTAGCTGGTGACACGTGGTCTTGGGCAACTCTTTTCACCACAGGTTCCCTTTTTTCAGGCAAGGACGAAATTACTGATAGCCACTGTCAGGTTCTTAGAGTGAACTAAAATATTACTCAAGAAGACTGACTATTGTTTCACCTGCACTTGCCTTTCCTTGACTCTTTCAAGTCATATATTTGGGTCAGTTTGCCCACATGTTTTGAAAGGCCTCATTTTATTCACCCTCTGAACTGGAAAAAGGAATTGTACCACACAATGTGATACTTCAGAGGAGAAAGTCATTTTAAAAGCAGTCCTAATGGAGAGCTTCATACCAGGAGTTTTCAATTCATTTCTGGAAATAAAACAATGGAGAAATACTGCAGAAAACTAGAGTGAATATTTTGTTTTGTTTTTAAATGAATTAGTCTAAATGTGTGTGTGATTACTTTGTTTTTGTTTTGCTGGAATGTTCTCAGAAATGCTATCAGTTTTGGAAAGTTCATGGATGCAAGGGATTTTTAAGAGGAGGGGTCCAGCTATCAGTAGATGATATTTCCAATTACTGTTCTTAAAGAATACAGGTCTGAGCCTGTGTGTGAGATGATCATTCTCTCAGGACAAGGGGAATGGCAGTCATTCCAGTCTGTCTCAACATCTGGGTATAAAAAATTTCGGACATGTGTTTTAAAATGAACTGCTCAATTAGTGACCTTCAAATGAAAAAAAAGAGGCAGAATTACATCGTGCATTTTCATGGGCTGGAGTAAAGAGGGGAGAGTTTCAGGTGGTTGACCCAAAATGAAGAATAAGAAAAGGGGAAAAATAAGGGCACCTCCTTTTCTTTGCATAAATTGCTCTCATTGTTCAGCTGTGTCACGAACAATTTTAGCGAAAATTTTAAAAAAATTTCGTTATTTTAATAGGAAACCCCGTGAGGGTCAGAGTTCCTCCCTTGGCCTTCTGACCTGCTCTTCCCCTGACCGGCTGACTTGTGTTGTCTTCTGTCTTGGTTCCTAAGAATCCTCTTTTTTTTTGCCTGAGAGACAGATACATTTCCCTTGGATGTGCTTTCTGCACAGGTGAGGATATAGACTCTGTAACTTCAGAGCTCTGGGTCTGCAGTGTTTGGGTTTTCCTGTGCAGTGCAATGTAGGAGAACAAAGAATAAAATCTGTATCCTGGCAGCAAAATAATTTGCTTTAAATGTGATACATACTAGTGAAGTAGTGCCTCATGGCCTTGCAAGTGTCCTGGTAATCAATGTAATACTCGGTGCAGACTTTGCTTTAAAATCTATGCTTGGGATGTTTAATATCCCTTTAAACTGATGTCTGTGTTCTGAATGGGGATCTAAAAGGACATGTTTGGAAACTTTTCACATGTTCAACAGACACAGGTTGTGTGGTGCTCTAAGATAGGCACAAGTAGGCAAAGTCTAGGCCTTGGGACCAGACCCTTGTGAAAAGTTTGAATTCAGTGGAGATTCAAAGGCAAAACCCAGCAGCACCTGTGCAGTGAGGGGAGGTTCAGAGTGAGCAGGTGACTCACCAGTGGAAATGTATAGAATAGCTGGAGGTCACCGAGCTTCTTGTGCCTCCCGTATCGTGTTTCATGTTCTGGGTGTGATTGCAGCACTTGGTGTGCATCATTTTTAAGCCACTGAAAAATGAGCTGATTTTTATGGGAGAAGACTTGCAGAACTGAGAGCTGATCCTGCTACCAAATTTAAAAAAAAATATTATGAGCATATCTGCTTTTAATAATGTTTTATTAGAAATGCATTTTAATTGCTTGAGGAGTCTGTTTTCAAGCTGCAAACAGCTCCTGTAGAATGTTGCTGAGATGACTAGAGGCCATTCTTATTGCAACACGCTTCAGCTTTGCCTGTCGTATGTTTGTCAGAGTTTTAGGGTTTTGTTGGTGTTTATATTGTAGTGTTTAATCACTCATTTTTTGGTTGCATGTCATAGAGACTCTTTCATTTGAGTATTCAAACACTGAATTACTGCTTCAGCACTGCTTTTGACACTTGGTATTTGAGTAAATGAGTTAAAACAAGAGGTTAGCAAGGAAAATAGGAGACATATTATCCCCACATTACTTCGTATTTTAGATTTTATCTGATGACCATGAGTTTTTTCAGCTGGGCTTCCCTTGTGTCTGAGAAGCAAGGGTGTGTGGTGACAGACAGAAGTTCAATTAGATGAGCAGCACACTCTTGTTTTTACACTCTGGTTTTACAGTGTGTGTGAAACACTTCAGTTGCTTCATTTAAAATGTTTTAAAAACATTTTATATACTGATGTTTAGGTCTCAATTCTGTGTGGATCAAGCTGATATTTGGCTGTAGAGTATGTCACTTTAACACAGACATGGATTTTAAGAGAAGATCCGTAAATATGATGTGGTAGGTAGTGAATACTGGACCTGTAATCCATGTTTTGATTAGAACCAAATATTCAGTATCATGGGAAGGCCATAGCTTTTTTTTTTTTTTTCCCCTGGACAATTAAGGCTTGCACGTGCAGCACACTGTGGTATCCACACACCACCTCAGCTGAACAAAATAAACAAGTTAAAAGTTAATATTTGGCTAACATTGTTTAAAACAAGTGACTTTACAATCAGGACACAACGAGCCCTGACACTGGCCAGGTTAGAGGGACCCTTGTAGATAATTTTTAATCCAGAATTCCTTAACAGTGATAAAATTTGCTATTAAGTGCTATAAGGTAGTTGAATAATAATAATAATAATAATAATAATATCATCTGTGGAGAAGGAAGGATACTGGTAATAGACGGTGAATAGATGTAGTTCTAGAAAACCCTACTGAACATCACAATAGAGTAGATTTAGTTGCTACCTCTTGTCCTGGGCCTTTGTGTGGTGAGGACCCTGGTATTGAGATGTGATCAGCCAGGGCTGTGTTGGTGCCTAAGGGAGGGGAGGTGGATGTGGCCTTTTTCTGCCACACGGTTCTGCTTTAATTTTCTTTTTCCTGGAATCTTTGGACATGCAGTTATAACCCAGTAGGAATTGTTTCGGTTTCCAGAGCAAGGATAAAAGGTCAAGGTTGAGCTGTTGGTGTTGCCAGGAAAAGTTTGGTTTTCTTTTTCTCATAGGCTGAGTTGAAATAAGCAAATCGTGGCCATCATCCCTCACAACTCATATTACACAAACCCTTTGCAGGAGTGAGCTGCAAGGGGATCCCAGTTTGGGCTGTGGTCAGGTCAGGCAGCAGAATTAATTTCTGCCCAGCTCTGTCACAAAAAAGTAAATGGCATTTGAATTTGGTTCTGGCGTAACCTCTTGAGACTGATCAATCAGAATTAAAGGAAAATGGGAGCCAATTTCTCTCTTACTATCTCCAGACCTGCTGCTGTCAAAATGATTCTCCTCTTTCTTACTTTATTTTGTTCAATACAAGATGTCCATCACAGGCCTAAATCTCAGAAATACTGATTTTGATCAGCTAACCCTCCTTTATTTTCAAATACATTCCAGTTGCTGTACACATTTGATTGGTGCTTTTCCCCAGGAACCTAATGCTCAGTTTGGAGTAATGGGAACACAAACCATTAATAAAAGATTAAAGAAAAAGCAAAACACCAGGATTTAAAATTCCAAACATATCTCTGTAGACTGTCTTTATAAAAGGCAGTTTCTTCGGCAGGCGTTGAAATGCAATTCTTCCTACACATTAAATAATAAAATCAGACATGGGAACTTTCAGATTGCTGTGCTGAGCAAAATGGATGTAGTTCTTTTAAGTCCATAAAAGTAAGGAAAATCAGATCTCAAGAACCAAGATCACACTTGAACACAGTTGGAAAACTACAGCATGTTACCAAAACCTCATTAAGCTGTCATAGGCTTTTTTTGTGCATTTTCTTTCCCAGTCTTTTTGATTGCCAAGATATTTGTGTGTAAATACTCTTTTCTAACTCTATTCCCCCTCCTCCTCTGACACTGTTTGTGACAACATGGGGGTTACCATGGGGATTGTGACGCGTGATGTCACACACAGCAGAGTGACCTCGGTGAGCCAGTGAGCCTGCCGAAGGATGGAGATGGACAGAAAAACTATAGCAGCAAAAATGGAAAAACATGCAGGGAAAATGAATGAATTTTAATAAGATAAGAGTGAAACACTGGTGCATGGGGTGGGTTTTGTTTTTTACAGTTCAACTGAATGAGTGTTATGGCTCAAGTTCTTTTTTTTTATTTTGGCCTGAAAGTCCCAGGTTCTGGTTTGGGAATATGTGCTGTGTGATATGTATCTAGAGAGAGACCTTTCCTCCACCAAGTCAAGCAATATGAGGTAAGCTTAGAATGAAAATTGTAACTCTATCCCAGCTTCCAGAAAAGGGAGCATTAAATCAGACGCTAGGACCGCTTAGCACTTCTCTAATGCTTAACACGTGGAAATGTTATTGAATCTTCACAACGCCCCCAATATGAAAGGTGAGCAGGTGCCAGTATCCCCAGGTAAAAATTGGTGAGTGTGTGATAATCTAAATGGTAAGGGAGCTCTCATAAAGTGACTCATCAAATCACTGGCAGCGGTGGGATGAAGATCTGGAAATTCCTGTCTTTGTAGTCCAGGTTTGTTCCACTGGATCAGATTTGCCTTTCATTGAAAACACAATGTTCAAAGTTGAGCTGTTCAGTGAAATGACAGTCTCACTCATACCAATATTATTATACCTTTTTTAGATAACAGGTAAGGCTGTGTTAGCACAGCATATTCATTTTTGAGCAAAAGATGATGCACAGAACTTCATGCAAAGGCTTTTGCAACAGAAGTGAGCTGAAGGGGGCTGAAATGGGCCCACCCTTATAAATGTGGATGCCTACAAATTGAGCATCATGTGTGCAAAGCAGCCTTTCTTCTTTTGGTGTTTTTGTTTTTTTTTTCTTCTTCCCCCAGAACCTCAAGTCTCTCCTCGTGCATGCCATGTGTGCACTAACTCCTAATTTATATCACTCCAAGTGAGGAAAGTCAGGGCCTTTGACTTGTAAATCTCACTCAAAACACACTTTTATGGCTGAGGTTATAATGGAAATACCAACAAACTCAGATATTTAACTATAAGAGCTCAATCTGTGACATGACAATAAAGATACCTTTTACTGCCAAGCTTTCTTATATAGACAATAGGGGAATGATGCTTTTCAGTTTTCCTGTTGTAAATATACATACTTTGGCAAGGAAAAGGTGTTTGCCAGGTCAAAGTCATTGCTCCGAAAAAGAAGGCAATAATGAAATAACACAAATAGTGAAGGGCCCAGCACCCCCAGTAAAAGTTATCAACTTTGAAGATCAAACTGACACATTATGCCTTGTATTCATGTATCAAACTGGTACATCTGCACACCAGTAACTGAGTGTCCACAGTAAGGATTCTCTGTGCGTGTAGCTCCTGTGGGGATTGTTAGCAGGTCAGTCTCTGCGAGGTCTACAGGCACTCATGCCACTAAAATATGTGAAGTTCATATTTGTAGGGAGTTATTTCATATGTGGAGCTAGAAAAGAAAGAACCTCCGGTGTTCAGAAAACCCTCACCACCTATCTCCAGTCTTATCAGGAAAAGGCTGTGATTTATTTCAGTCTGGATCAGACAAATGAGGCTTTCATCTAGGAAATGTTTGAATTTAGGGGGAATAGGGCTGGGTTTACTCCTTAAATATCTTTTGTAAATATGACCTTCCTCTATTAAAACTGAATTACTATTTCTGAGGTTTTGTTTCTCTCTTCCACAGTGCTAAAATAATGTTCTCTCTGTTGGAAGATATTTTTTAAAGTGTATTGTTTTGTTAAAGCTACACCCCCACCTCTCCACCCCCTGCCTCCCGGTCTGACTGTCAACTGAAAGTTGAGCTAAATGATGGGAAGAGTTTCTTTATTTTTTGTCTATTATTTTTTGCCAAAATGTCTTTTAATATCTACTCTACTTTCTCACTTTCTGTTCCTCCCAAGAGCAAAACAGAGGCTTACTTGCGATAGTGACATTTTTGAAAATCTGCATGGCAGCATCACTGTTGCCTATGGAATAGTCATCATGTTCAATTTTGTTGATCCTGTATTTGTTTGCTGGAAAGCAAATCCATCTATTTATCTTCAAAGTCTATTTTCCCAGGTTTCCCTTGCTTAAAGAGCTATACTCAGCTAGAGCAGAGTCCTTGACTGCAAAAGCTTATGATATTAATGTTTTGCTCTGCTGTTCTAATGATCAGTGTGATGTTTTTAAAGTGTTCTGTCTTGTCAGCCCTGTTGTTTTTGCAGTCTGTGTTGATTTGGATGTCAGCTATGTTTCCAATAAACTTCTGAACCCTGAGTACTTTCTAGCAGGGAAGAAAAAAGATGCTTTGTTTACCATGCTATGAAAATTAAAGACCAAGAACTTTCAAAAATAGGAGCCTACAGTTAAGATCCTTTAGCCTATGTTTAGATTTCTAAGCAGTGGCCTAATTTTTAAAAGGGCTGAGGATCCAGAGGCTCCTGTTTGGCTCAATACTCTGGACAGGTTTTTAGATAATCCAGATGAGGAGGGTTTAATATTTAATATAAAATTGACTTAGTTGTAGGTATTTGGTGTTGCGTGGGATTTTGATTGAGTGATACAACAACAGTCTGAACTCACAACACAAACACAATGCAGTGATTGCACCCTACAGCTGGAGCACAGCACAAATACAATTTGTGTCACCATGTGTCCCCAGGACTTCTTCAGAGTAAAGTGGACTGTGGTAGCTCCTGATGGTCGTTAGTGTGCAGTGATACTTCAAGGACCTCTCAGTAGCAAAATCTGTAAATGTTGGTTGTAGTCGCAGTTTGGGTTGCACTTTTGTACCTGCTTGTGATTCCTGGGGAGCTGGGAAGGTGAGGAATAAAATTTCGTGGGCTAAAATGGGGTCTCTATTCTGAACAATACTCTTTCATATTTATTTTTAGATAAAATTTCCCTGCTGTGTTTTCAGGAGAGAACAAAATAAATACACTTAAAAAGAAAAAACTTGGAATGGATACCCTTCACTCTGTCGAGCTTTATTTATGGAGGGAGTTTTGACATATGAAATTTGGAGTAAAATTTCTCTTGCTGTATTTTCAAGCAAAACCAAAGCAAATGGTTGTTGCAAATACATAGTTGGAACAAATGATCTTGCTTTCATGCCAACAGCACGAGGGTAAAAGGAAAGAAGCTTATGATGCTTCTGACTGAAGATTATTTTCTTTTATGTAAGGAGGACAAGCTACTGGCTAAATCAACTTCTAGGACAGAGATGAGCCTAAATATTTTATTCAGGAACTTTAAAGCCTTGGAGAAGAACTGGACAGGCAGAAGTGAAAGCTCAGGTACGTCTTCTCAATTCCCAGGCAGCAGCAGACTTTGAGATTTTTCAAGGGTTTCTTTTCCATCTCCAGCTTTTTGGGAGGTGTCTGTGTAGAGAGGAGAAAGCACTCCTGCATTCTCTTGTGAGTGTCTTCCAATCCTCATGCCCTTATCCAACTCTCCCACTAAAATTCACCTTCTGAGGAGATGCACAGCAGAGAAACCCATTTTCTGGAGCTCCTGGGCTGGCCCAGATCCCACCAGAGGTTGCAGTGTAGGATGGGCAAATCTACAGAACATTCCCCAAGATCCAGCTCCTATGATGTACCGATGTGGCAATATCTTAGAGCTGTGAAATGAAATTATGTAGAACATAATGACCATCTTCTGGATGTTTCCATGTCCTTTGTCTTTCTACTAACAGCTGCAACCCAACTTGTACTTGGCTATTTTTAGTGTAGAGGTCAGCCTTAGAAATGTGTCCTCAAGTGCTCCTTGGCAACACCAGGCAGCTGGGTTTGCCAGCGGATAAACTGGATTTCCTAGAAGCTAGTGAGAATCTAAGCGAGTCACCCAAAAGTCAGTACCTGAGCTGGGAGAGCAACTGGGCAGCCTGGATCGTTCCACCTCTTGCCATAACCAGGAGACAAAGCTCCTATTGCTAATATAAGCAAGAGGGTCAGAAACAAACAGCAAATATGATAATATTTAAGGTATTGAGATTTTTTTCTTTGGTTTTTTTTTTTTTTTTATGAATTACCAATTTAATACATTTCTTTCTTTATTTTTTAACTATAGCATATGCATCTACCATTTTGAGCATTATTCTTGAAGCCAAGATATGCCTTTTGGGGATTTTCCTGTTAATGAAGTAACTTGCTGCAGAGATGCCATAATATCTCAGCAATCTACATGCTCTCTGGCCAAAGTACCACTTAAAGTTTTAGCTTCTTCTTGAATATGTTGGTTGGACACATGCCGTTTTTAGAAGCTAGATATTTTTTATTGGATTTGATGGGAAATATAAATTGGGTTTGGAAAAGGGCTAAGCCTTCAAGCCTTCGATTCTCTCTATTAAGATTTTCCTTGCAACTTGGCCTCTTTTAAACTCCCATCTCGTGCATACTCTTTTCTAATCTGATACCTCAGTGTACATATCTAAACATGATCAGTGACAGTTTTAGCTGCGGGGTGAGACTTTCTGTGACAAGGGCAGTGAGCTCTGATTTGAGACCATTCATTGCAAGTGACTTCAGCTGTCTCTTCAAGTGACATCCAGCTACTTGAGGAATGGGGGATGACGAAAGTTCTTTGGACAGAAAACTTTCACTGACAAGAAGGTGACAGGTCCTTGCACAGCTGGTCTCTGATATGCCTTGGAAGAGGCCTACGTAGTTACTAATTTAAGTTTAGTGGTGGCTGCAAGCATGGAGCAGACAAGTTCTTGTAGATTTGTAACTCATCTGCAGGAATGACAGGAGTTGGAGCTACACTTACGGTGCTGGCGTTGTTGTATAACATTTCCAATAGCCCATGTTTATTTAAAGAGCTAAGTAAACTGAACTGCAAGCTATTCTCATTAGTGCTTCTGAACATGTAGCTGAACATGGTGTATTCTGTTAATTTGTTCATATATTTAAAGTGGATACTGACTTTTTTTAATGGTCTGTCAAGTTGTAGTAATTGTAGTATCCTCACTCTTGGGCCTGTCTATTCCTTCTTTTTTTTTTTTTTTTTTTTCCCCCCAACCTGTCCTAATTTTCCCCAGTGTCTCCTATCAGTTTTTCAGCTCTTGAGGTGCTATCAATAATGAAAACTCTAATGCTTGGGAAGTGGGTGGCTGGTTGTTTTTTTTTTGTTTGTTTTTGGGACTTCTTGCCTTGCTCAGAACAAATGCACGCAACTCCTCTCCTAAATCATCGTGTTCCCTGCCACCATTGCTCCTGTTGGCAGTAACACTGGAGGCAAATCAAAAGATCCTTCCAAACCAGGAGAGTGATGTGGCATCCTGAACACACACACAGAGGTGAACTCTTTCCAGTGCATGAGGGGTAAGTGCTGCCCATTGCACGGGGCGCTGTGATACTTTTTTGCTGTCATCTAGTTGGGAACAAGGACGTTTTCATCCCAGCTCTGCCACCAACCACTTGTGGGCCACTGTCAAATTGTCGTACTATGGCACATAAGTACCTGATGGTTGCTTTTATATCTGTGCTTATGCAGTAAAGCTTTAAATGTTGAAAGTGTCTGCTGTGCTGAATCCTCACCAGTGAAGGAAGTGATTACCCTCTAAATATCAGGTAGCTCTTGGATGGTAACCTCAAAAATTTGAGGCCCCTGAGGGCCAGCCATAACCCAAAGAATATAAGGTGACTTATTGTGGATGTTTAAATAATGCTGTTCTGGCAAATCTGATTTCAGAGGCTCCTCCTTTCCCACCACCATGTGTGACTCTTGTTCCCACTTCCCACTTTGCCTTTCCTGTTCAGCTTTTTGTGCAGTTGGGCTCTAAGTTTGCAACAGTCATTATATTTTGTTTCTGAAGGATATCCTTTCACAGATCTGATTTAGAGCATGGCCACAGGAATGGCCATTTGGCAGAGCTGAGAGGGTGATCATGTGCAGCATGTGGCAGTGGAGAGGGAACGGCAGCGAGGGGTGAGGCTGCCAAATGCATCTGACTGCTGAGGGCAAGAACAGTGAAGAAGCACTGTCAAGAGGGGCTATTAGAGGGAAGATGGGACTAATTATTACAAAGGAACTATTGGAGACCTCAGCAATGCAAACGCTGGGTGGTCCTGAGCTGAGCTCTAGGAAAAGTGTGGCCATTTAGACCACTTGAAAGCTTGGGTAGGGAGGGGAGTGTTTGTCACCCTATCAGTACAGTCTCAGCTCTTCTTTAACGTCTTTGCATTTTGTATCTGAAATATTGCCTGGTTTACATCGAAGATTACAGCAGTAATCTGTTTCTCAGCAGTTGTGTTTCAGTCCCCAGCTGGTGTAAGTCAGCAGAGCTCAGCTGCCTGCACGGGAGTTGCACCATTTGCAGCCACCGAGGCTTTGGCCCTCGGTAAACAAACACCGGTGTATTATTGCAAAGATTTGACCTCATTTGTTTTGTTTTTTTCCATCTCCTTGACACATCGTTGAGCAAATTGTCACTGAGGCAAGGGAGTAGGAGAGGAGATAATTAAATATTACATAAGGATAATAAGGTGTGAGTAAAATTATTTCTGTGGTTTAACATGTGTGTCTTTTTTAGTAATTTCTTCGCTAGTTGGAGAATGTGAGCTCTGTGTAGCGCCAAATAAACAGTTTGCTGTAGATATTTAAAAGGACTGAGTGCACCTCTTACAGATACTTTGTTGACAGTTGAAAAATGACGTATCTATTATTCATGCTGAGCAGCCAGACAGGAGGAATGCTGCCCTAACTTTCACATGGTAAAAGAGGAAATGAGAAGCAGTGTAGCTTGTAAAGGCAATTGGGTTTGTTTAAAGGAATCCTGTCTTTTCGGTAGCCTGATTTGTAACACGACTGAGTTGAAACTTGGTAGACTCAGCACTACAATGGCAAAACTTCTTTTGATTTCAGCAAGACTGTAATTTGGTTTTGCGTATCCATATTTATGACTGAGGTGACAGCTACAGAAACCTGATGCAGACAGGGTGTTTATTTTTTTTTTCCCCCCCCTAGAAGTTACTATCTGTAAAGAAATGAGTGATGCTTGGCTTTCTGACAAAAAACCTTCGATTTTTAATGACTCATCTGCAAGAGCTGATAAAATGTTGTGAAGCCCTTTCTTGAAGGGTTGGCTTAGCAGGATGTCGTGTGAGAAATCTGTAGAAACAAAAGAGCAGCAGTTGCAGGTGTCTAGAGCGCTTCTTACTGAAGCTGATATGTTGGTTTCTTAATTTCATCAGAATTATATGTATGCAGAAAATGAGTATATTGAGATGACTACTTTACATGATGATTACACTTTGCTCACTGTTGAGGTGTGATACGGGTTTTGTGTGCCAAAGGAAACTTTTTAATGAAGGTTACCTGTGATGTGACAGATGCAGCAGAGAGCCCATCTGAGCTTACCTAGAAAGCTGACCAAAACGAAGCATTCATTCCTTCAGTCATTAGGATCTGGGTGATTTTGGTTTTCCTGTTGCTCCTTTACTTTCAACTGTATGTCCCAGGCCTTTTCAGCTTTTGTGCATTTCCTGCATTTCTAGGAATGTGCATAATGCAGAAGTGCATGTCAATGGAATTGCTCAATTCAACATTGGAGAGGATTAATGTGTGGGAACAACCCTAAAAAGTTCTGGTAACAGGGAAAGGATGCTGCGTTTGCTGTCAGAGAAGTGGGTGCTATGTAGAGGTTTGATCTGAATAAAGTCTGCCTTGCACAGGTCTGCACCCCTGTGTGAGCACTGTGGCTCTGAGAGGTACAGCAAACTGTGTGGGACAAGGAGCACAGCTTTGTCTGTGTATTTAACCCACCCAGCAGGACTTTGGAATGAGATTACATCCTCTTCAGCCCTGGGATGGCATCTGTCAATGGCTAAAAGTCACAGGTTGAACCAACAATATTTCATCGCTGCATGATTCTTGTGGTGTGCAAGTGAAAGTGCCTAAGGCCTCAGATTTATCTGTGCCTGGTTTCTCAAGAAACATAAGCATAGATTTATCTGTATAAGGAAATTAATTTTGTTCAAGGGAGAATTTGAAGCAGAATGCAGAAATGATTCTGAAATAAGGCGGGTAAAGTTGTTAGTTAAATCAGCTCCATCCCTTGTGATAAATAGATCAAGAAGCTGGACAATTTATTGAATAAATTGTCCAGAGATGTCTAAATTATTTGCAATGTCATTTCACCTGAGCCTGAGGAATGTGAGGCCAAATTTCAGCTGGCTATATTGCATTCCTCTCCAGAGCCAGAAATAGGATCTCAGCTGTTATAAATTGATTAATGAAAGTATTGTTATTTAGACCAGACCCTTAGGCTTGTAATGCCTAGTTTTAGCATAAATGACCGAGCTGAGCTATTCTTTAGAAGGCATAGCTTTAAAAGCTATTTGTCTAGTTCAGAAGCAAAAAATATAATGGCTTTCATTGTTTTGGCACGTTTTATTGTCTGTGTTGCCTCCCAAAATGATTTACTTTTTTTTTTTTTTTCCCTCTTGAACCTGTGTGGCATCATATTAGCATGGCACATGAAGATCCTGAGGTGAAAATAAATCCACAAAGATAAATATCAAACTTTGAGATGCTGTTCCATGTAACTGAATGTTTATCTGAACTTCACACACAGCATCCAGTTAGATAATTTGCCCACGAGGCAAGTTTGTTTCATTTTTCACAATGTTCTGCTACTTGAGATTATTTATTCACTGCAGCAGAGCTATGGACTAGCCTGATTTGTTAAGCAAGCACTGTGAGGATAGATACTGCAGTACTATCTTTCATGGAAAACTTTGGAGAGAGAAGCAAAGAACTATCTCCCAGTGCATCCAGGATGGGCTAGAAAAACTAGTGATGGTGCAACTGCAGAGGTAAGAGGAGAATTCTCCTTTATGGAAATGTTTTTTCCCTCTTATCCCTTCTACTTGCCCTGTAATAACCTTACACCAATATTTCAAAACTATTGATATTTTTTTAATAAAGAAAAAAAGGTCAGAAACCAGAATGTTTGTATAGTTACCTCCCTGGATGCATGTTTAGTTAGCAAAAGAGGGAGATGAGGTGTTTATTCCACCAATGAGTACAAAAACTTTATATCAGGCTGCTTAGCTGGAATTTGATAATCAGCATTCTATTAGACAATTCTTTACACTTAACAATCATTCTTGCATGAATGTGTTTGACAAGGGAAGCAGAGCTCATGTGCTGCATTAATTGTAATACATCTCGAGAGGCGTTGTCACGGGAGCTCTGCTCCTTTCCACCTTTGTGTGGATGAAGTTAAACTGCCCACTAAAAATTCAGCAAACCCAAACTGCAGCCAAAGAAAACATCTGCTCTGGACATGACTTACTTTATTTTCTAGCAGGAGGGCTCCATATATCAATGCCTCGCCTTGTCTAATTTCATTAATGTGATCTTGTGTCCATCCTGTGGCACTTTAATAGCCATTATTTGTGGCCTCCATCAAATAAAGCATTGACCATAAATCCAACCTCACGTAAATGAAGGTATAAATGTCAATCTGCATTACTGTACAATATTTATTATTTTAATTAAATGAAACTGATTGTGACATTTATTAGATCACAGGTTCCTTGTTAATGGCAATGAAAAGCAAAAAAAATTGCTTATTTTAGAAAGGCAAAAAGCTGCTTATTTTATGTAATTTTTAGAAATTGTCTTAATGTTATTGCCTTAGGTTACCAGAGCTGGGAATCCGTGTGTGGAACACAATGTTTGTGCATCTTCTTGGGACATAAAGAAGTTAGTGGAGCCAAACGTGACATGTACAGCAGAAATATCAAGGAACAAATGTAGTAGGAAGGTGAACACCCTGCTTTTGTTACTCATTAAGTAGTACAAGTATTCGCATTTAACAGAACCATTTTGTTTCATATTCTCTAAATAGCAGGAGTTATCCCAGGTCAGATATTTGAGGTTTTTGCTGGTAGTAATTAAACGTCGTTCCATGTGAATATACTTATTTTCCAAACTATTGTGAAAAATACAGGAAGCCTGTAGCTTTAAAATACTGAAACCAAATCCTTTGTAATCCAGTCCCAAAGATAGAAACGCAGTACAAATCAGAGACTGTTCTTATTTATTCTCCTTTGGTTGTTCTGTTCACTGTGCTTTTAATGTACAAAAAGAATGATCCGTGTTGTTTGCATTGGTCTTAGGAAGGGATAATGGATAAAATTCCTTGGTCTGGATGCTGGCAAAATTTTTTAATCTGGCAAATCTCATATGCCAATAAAAAGTATAAGACTGAAGGTTTGATATTTGGTACATTTCTTCGCTTGCAGGGAGTTGGGTTTTATCAAAACTTACTTTAGAGCAGCCTATTTAGAGCCTGAACAGTCTTTGTACCTCGAAGAGGTCACAGCCCTCACCAACAGACTGTGCTCAGGAAAACCTCTGAATGGTGGAGATGTTAAATATTATTTAGGAAAAAAAGAGAGCTGAGTTATAGTTTCATTTTATATTGGAAAATATTGATCCTGTTGCTAATGAAGTCAGTGGCAAAACCTTAATTAACTCAGTTGGAAGTGTGGAAACTTGGGAAGTCGGGATTAAAAGGAGATTTAATCTTTTTGTATATAAGCTTCATTTCTGTGTTTTTCGCAATGATTCCTTGAAAATAAACAAAAACACTCACACTGACCTAAAGGGAAATTGATTCAGCTCTTCAAACGTCTTGAGACTGTTTTCAGAGCAGTTTCAAATGTTTGCTACAGATCTCTAGGATCTTTTCCAATAACCCTGTAAGGTTTTTAAACTAAATTGTCTCTGTTTCAGATCACTTTTAACCAAGAATATTTGTAGTGTATTTGTAGCAAAGATGGTCATGAGGTTTGTCTGTATCAAATCCTATTGCTCAGATCTATATTAATTCCATTAAAGAGGTGAAAATACTTCTCTGAAGTTTATCCTTTTGGTCAGTGTGAACCATGCATACTCACAGCACACTTTAAGTAATTATTAGATGTCTTTTCTAGCTAAGTGCCCAGCATGGCATGGCACAGAAGAAATTGATTTAGCAAAAGCAAAGCTGAGGAGCTGGTACAGAAGAGAGACTGGATTGAAAGACAATGCTTTACTTTTTACAGGTGCTGGTCTCCTGTACTTATTTTAAGGCTTCTTTCCTGCAATGAAAGAACCAAGGAAATGCCTTGGTTTTTTTTTACCAAAATCTAAAACCAAATAAAGTGATGCCAAGAAGACTTCTAGAGTCCCACTTTTATGTTTGGCAATTTTAGTTCAGTATTGCTTTTTCATCAAGTATTTAAAACTTTTTTTTCTGTGATTTTGGAGGCCACTGAGTAGACACACAACCATGTAACACCTCTGTTCTCCCGCTGAGTTTACTGTAATGTATTTTTCTTAATTTTCTTTTTGTTTATATACACAATCTGTGCTTGTATAGATTTGTGGTATTTCCTTTCAACCTTTCTAGTAGCTAAAGCAGAGAGATCTTGGACTTGTTTTGCGCACTGGGAATGAACACACTTTTCCTGTGTTGCACCAAGGCAGTGGAAACATCCTTTTCACTGTTGCAATGAAATGAGAATTAATATTATTGAAGTAACCACTGACAGTGGGCTCCACTTACTGCTCCCTCCAGAACTGGTCCAATGTTCCCTCTTGTTCAGAAGCCCCTGAGAAATTTGTACAAACACACATTTTGAGGGAAATTATTTCATCTCCAAATGCCGATCCTGACAACCAAGTTTCACTTTGAGCACCTGCTGCAATGCCTCATCTGAATATTGCAGCATTATCCTAGAGTCTTCTGCTCCAAATTCTTGCTGGCTGGCAGATGAAGGTCACTTTTAATGTCCTGGAGTATCAGCGCTTTTTAAGGTGCTTGGTTGGCCCTGTTTAAACCCAGTAACACAGTCCAAGTAAGTTCACTTCCAGAGACGTATTTTTTTTAATATTCAGTCATGTTTGCTAGGCAAGCTCTTTCTTTTGTCATCATGTACAAAACTGAATTCTTGAATGTTCTCAGAAGCTGTCTGTACATTCATGTTTGTTCTTATCTGCCAAGACTGCTGTGATTTCCTCTAGCTCTGCTAGCCACCCTGAATTTCAAGTCCATTTCAGTGTCAGATGAGGTTGTGGAATTCTCTGAAAACAAAATTATTTTGAAGGATTTTGTCAATACTTTGCCTTTTGTTCTAGAACTTCAGAGGACTATGTTCCATTCATCCAACCAGTCTTCAGTCATTCCGATTTCTTGATTTCTTGTTCTAACATGATTCCAATTTCCTTCTGTATTTGTTCTTCCCCTGGGAAATTAATCTGAGTTCTGACACATCTTCTCTGTCATCTTTGTTAAATCTGTAAGCCAAAGAATTGATGTTCTTAGCAGGGGCTGTACCTCCTGCCAATAAACTCCACTTTTTGCTGCTTTATTTTCTTCTATTGGTCCTTGCTCATGTACCTAAAAATAAACAATCCTTGTCTGTTTTTCTTGTGCTCTCCTCAGTCATCTCTGAGTGTTCCACGTCTCTGTGATGTTGTGATCCATCCAACTCCTTCCAAAAGTTGATTGACCCTCTCATCCCATGTGCATCTTTTCTGTGCAAAGTGTGAAGGAGTCTGGCCTTCTAGGCTGGTTTTCTGAAGTGTCACTGATTTGTTCTGTTACTTTGGGCAAGTCACTTAATCTCACTGTGGTGTAGTTTATCCACTATAAAATAAGTCTAATAATCCTTGCCCGCTTTGCTGAGCCCTGAATCTTGTTTGCCTTCTTTACATGTGCAGTCCTAAGGGTATTATAAAGCTTCAATTATTAATGTTTGGAAAGTGCTTTGAGATCTTTGGATGGAAATCCCTGTATAATCATATTTAGCACTTAGCATTTCACAGCACAGTGCAGACGCTACGTAATCCTCAGAATACTCCTGTGAGACAGAATTACCTGTCAATACAATTATTATCCTCACTTTACTGGATAGTGAGGCAGAAGGATTAGGACCTAATCCTGCTTCTCTTCAAATAAATGGGAGTTCTTCTCTTGACTTCAGCAGGAGCTGGAAGAAGCTTCTGTGACACATCAAGTTTTGAGTTCAGTCTAGGACGTCAATCCACACGGAACCTCGTGGAGTCTCCTTCCTCTCTCTACTACAGTTTGGTGTTTCCTGATCATGTTATCCAGACATTCTTGCACGATTCATTTTTAGTCTTCTTCCTTACCATTCTGTTTTGGTTACCTTCTATATTATTTTATCCTTTTGTTTTTTTAGTATATTTTCAAGCCCCAGCATATTCTTGATGCTGCACGTAGCCCTGGGAGATTATCATCCATGAATTCTTCTGTATCCCCTTTGCAATCTTCCTTCATGGATTTATCCAGTACAGTTCTTTTGCCTGTTTTTAATAACTTTATTTTTTTACTGGTCATGTTATTGCAAACTCAGCTGCTGTCTCCTGCAATGCTGCTTCTACATGGTTGACCATATCAAACTCCTTTATTTTAGACCAGTTTTGTTGTTGTGAATACAGTCCACAGTACTCTATCAGGGTTATAATAATTTCATGGCTGTGATTGTGCTAGCCTGCCCTTTATTCTTCCCAGTTATTTTAGTCTCTTCCAATATTAGACAAAGCAGACCTGTCTCACGCCGTAGGTGCTCAGGACTCATATTGTTACCCTTGAAATGATAAGCAAAGCGGTGCTATAAAAAGACTGTAAGAAGAAGTATTTAAAATCTGAACTAAAATTATTTTAAGAAATCGCTTATGTGAAGGAGAGATAGGCAAGTTCATTCTTCCCAGAAATAAGTTGAACTATATAACTTCTTTTTCAAAGAAGAATCGGTCTGTCTGACACGTAAGAGAAGCGATTCCTCATTAATATCAGTTACTAACCACGTATTTCAGCATCACCAAAATGAGCTGAATCTGTCCTAAAATAATGAGGCAAATTTCTATTATGTCGGATTCATGGTGCTTCCTCTACTTCTTAGCCTGCTTGGTTCAAAGCACCATTTTGGAGTTCACTGGCTGGCCATGTAAATAAAGATCCATCCACACAGGTTCATTTCTGAAGACTCTCACAATTTCAGGTGAAGAGACTCTCCATGAACCTGACACTGGTGGCTGTGGAAGAGGGTTCAAGGCTGGGGCTTTGCCACAGGTGCTGCTGGTCACTCACCTCTCTGAGGAGCTTTGGGAGACCTTCTACACCACCTCTGCACAGAGCTGGAAAAGGCCCTTGGACAGAAGCCAGGTTCTGCACATTGCCCTGGGCTCTCAGGGGCCAGCAATACCTCTGGCAAAAGCACTATAAAGCTAATTAAAAGCCAGTAGCAGTGGCACCTTACTTCTAGCCATTTCTTTGCTTGAAACAGCTATTATTGAGCATTAAAGGTAAAATCAATTTTATAAAGGTAAACAGTTTTGTAGTAATGTGGCCACGGCCTATAAAATGACAATCTGATATTAATTTTTAAGGATCATATATTCACATATGCTGTCATTGTAGAGCAAGTAACATGACTGGAAGTAGGCCTATGCATTTTGAGAATGCATTTACAGTTTAACATGCTGTTACAAATGTAAGGAGGCTCCTTCTCTCTCCTCTAATTTTTTTTCACCAGCTTGACAGTTTTTCAAACATATTCACTGTCAGCCCTAACAACCTGTCAACAACTGCCATTATGTGAAAATTGCAAAGACTTGCTTGAGCACTGTGAAAACTGACAGACATGCCACAAGGATAAGTTCCTCAGAAACAGAGGGCTAAAACTTTTGAAAGGTGCTCCAGCCCTTCCAAGGCAAAATGAACAGTCAGATATCAGGGGAAAAAAACATACACTTGTCACATCTGATATCTATTTCTTTTCCCCTCAAATTGAGGTGTATGTGAAGGAATAAAACATAGATTAGGACAAACTGTGCAACTTACTAGAGTTGGTGCAATTTTCCTCACTGTCAAGCAAGAGAAGCCAAATTTATCCACTGTGTAGATCTGCTGTGTGGCTGGTACAGATCCTGGGAACCAGGGATAAAATTCACCCTCTTAGAGTATCTGTAAATGAAATACGATTTTCTCTGTGTGTCTTACTGTAAAAAAAACCCAACAAAACAACTCAGTTAACGTTCACTATAATATAATATATGATAACATTCATGGAGAAGTGACCCTGCAATGCACTGGGCACTTTGTAGGGCTCATTGTATTATTCTGTACCCGAGTGTTAAACAGCTGCAATTGTGCTGCCACCCATGAATTTGCCACCTTCTGAAACTGGTGTAATGGAGAACATCTGTGTTTACCATTGAACCAAAATGGCTTGATCAGGTTTGGGGGGGAAGAATAAAAATGGATGGTCCACAGTGTGTAGGACAGTGCCAGACTATGTCCATGTTGTGCTCTTGTGCACCGTGTGGGAGTAGCAACACAGCCAGAGAAATCTTTGGGAGTTCTGCCCTCTGAACATCCTAGGGAAAGGTATTTTAAATCTTCAGTAAAGGCACTGGGAGGTGGTCGGGATATCCACACAGCCGGGATGGTTCTCAAACTGTGTATTTCCTGGCTCTTGGTTATTGTTTCATTCTAGGGATTGTTCCTAAGTCAGGAGCAGTGGACAGCCATTGAGGATGTGATCCAGTCTGTGCATCCCTCCTCAGATGGGTGTAACTGGTGGGCTCTCAAGTCACATCCCTGTCACATCTCTTCCTTCTTTGAAGCCTCAACTGACTTTAGTAGAAGGGCTGTGAACTGAACTTTACTGGAAAAATTTGTGTACAGTTAGCTTTGAAATGTGCCCCATGGTGCTGAGCTGCTGGAAGAGTTTCAAATCCTAAACAGTCTTCATTTTTGTCTTTTACCATCAATCCCATGCAAACATAATCATACACGATTTATACATTTCTTCTAATGGGATTTCCAAACATAAACCTGTGTGCACCAAGAAGAAATTTGCATATGCCCATGTCTGTTGTTTTAATTTAAAGAAAAAAAAGCAATCCAGTGTCATTGAAGTTTTTCCTTGAATGTGTATGGAATGGTGTGTGTATGACTGGAGGAAATCATAGGCATGAGTCTTCCACGTTACATACAAAATTGTAGCTAATTATAGTCTCATGGAAAAGTGGAAATACCTTTTAGCTTTACCATCTGAAAATGAGCTAGAGAAATGTTTGCTCTCTGGGTTTCATGCACTTGGAGTCTATCTGGAGGGCCATCACTCTCACCCAGTCTCAGAAGATGCTCAGCACCTTGCAGACTTACCCAGCAGAAACCATTAGTGATAGTGAAGCACGTCCCTGTGGTCCAGTGTTGAGTTACCAGCTCTTTCACAGCCATGATCTTTGACCACAGGCAAATAATTCAGCTCTTCAGTCTGGGTTTCCCAGCTGTGGGATAGCATCATTATATTCCTTTGCAATTTGGGAACTGTGAGAGTGAAGTTGGAGTTGAAGGTGCTGAGATCATGTGGTGATGAAGCAATAGAAATGCCTGGGCAATTAGATGAGGTGGTTGCTTTGTTTATCAGAAAGGACAGAGCTATGATAAAAAAATAACTAAAAAAACTCCAACCACAAACAAAGGCAACAACAAGAACCTCTGGCTGGAATTGCTTCACTGTGATTTTGTGGTAGGATCTGGCTGAGGTGTGTTTTGGGGCTTGGGCCTGGTGTCTGTGTCTATCTGTGCTCATCTCTCAGCCCACAGTGGTGCATTTGCAGGGCCCCTTTCTCTGGTGGCGATTATTAACTCGGGACGTTGTGCCCAGGGCAGGGCAGAGTTGAGTATGAGCTCATTTTGGTGTGGGCTTTGTTCTGAACAGGCAAAAGAGCATTTCCTTGGAAATGTCTCATTTTCTTTAAATATTCTGTGACACAAACTGAGAAAAACCCTTCTGAAATATGCTCAATAATAATCTGATGGCAACTCATTTTACCTATTAGCAAAGTGAGTAAGTAGAGAAGTCTCTCTTTGTTGTTTCTAAGGATCTTTTCACTAGAAGATACTTAATTCCCTTTTAACCTTAAGCTCAGAGCTGTGCCATATAGTGTACTGTCCTCTAAAACACTGTTTGCTGTTGGGGAAGACACTGTAAGTAATCTGAAATAACACAGTTCTGAAAGAGAAAGAGGCCGTACACTTCTGTTTTAAGGACTTCTCTTATTTCTTTGTTCCTCGTGTTCTTTTTTTATTTGCAATTGTAAAAATAAGAGTAATATTCACAGCATCCCCTATTTTGGGTAGATTTTTCTTTTGGTTAAAAAAGTATTTTGAGCCTTTAAAAACCCTTACAGTAAATAGAAATGAAGGTATTATTATTTTGCTTTTGTAACTCATCATGTTAACTTTTTACATAGACACTCTCCCACCAGTTCTTGCTATTTTTTTTTTGTTGGTTGTTATTTGGTTTTATACTTGTGAGCTACACAAGGAAAGGCTATCCATTGGCTTAATGTTTATTTGGTGGTCTAATCTTGGGTCACAGATGAGCTTAAATCAAAGCTTCAGTGATACTTATCTAATTGAGTCTAAGCAGTGGCAGCCTGCTGCAAGGTTGTGGTGAGCTCTGAAAAGACTCATGAGATGGTCATCTAATCCTCAGGTTACAAGGGGTTACCTTTTGTCTCTTCCCTTGGTTTTGCTGTTCTTAAGATGGAGATTGCTCAGGTAATACAGTTGGCTGAAATGGGATCTGGTTTTTATTAACCAGGAGACTGCCTGTGTGTTTTGAGTGTCTTTCAGTGCATGTGGGAATATGTAAGGTTATAAATCACAGAAAGAAAACACCGTAGCATTTCAATAAAACATGCTGAACTAGAGTGTCTGGGACACAGAACATGAGTGTTTCACTACTTTCAAGGAGCATAATAAGTCACTCAGAAGACAAAGTGCTTGTAATTTCTTGTTCTACTGTCTAACATGGGCAGGACTCCCATCCAGGGCTACTACCTAAAGGTACAGGACTTGACACTTCAGAGTAACCCCATTTCCCTGGGAAGTATGCACATTGAAATTCAAGTTTAGCCCCTATATCAGGAAATTCTTGGCCTTGCTGTTCAACATCAAGGAAAGTGATTGCAAATATGTAAAAAAGCTTCCTTGACCATTGGCTAATCAATTCAGAGTGCTTTCCTCCCAAACTGCACCACTTTTGGGTCAATTTCTGTGGTCCGGTATTCTCGTTGACTTGTTCAATCCACAAAAATATCCTGTAGAGCTCTTGGAATTCTTGTAAATTAACTGCAGGGTACCAGGACCTGGCTAGACCAGGAAAGGACATAACACACCTTTCCTACAAGGACTTTCACTTGCTGAGGACGGGTTTCACTTGTCCATCTACACATCTATGGAGAAATATTGATTCCAAGGATTCCAGAGACATTTGATGGCTTCAGGAAGGAAAGCTCATGTTTTTTTCATCCACCACCATTCCAGTTCATCTTTTTTAAACCCTGCTGTGAATCTGGAGTTCAGGCACCAAGCGTTACTTGTCTGCCTCAGCCAGTCACTTTTGACATCGAGTGTACTTGATCTGGGGCTGGTAGTTTACTTCAAACGTTGTTCATATGAATGGGTCTGGCAGCTGGGAGACTGCAAAAAAAGTGCATGAACAGTGATTCTTGTTTTCTGTCTTCAAAACAGATCTATTGTACTGTTTCTGCTGGCTGTTTTGAAGAGTCTTGACTTTGAAGCTGGAAAGAAATCATTATCTAAGTCGCATTCATTTAAACTTAAGGCTAGTGGTCTCATAAGTGATCGCTCACATTAGCCTTATGAACCTTCTCCATGGATGGGTGAGAAGAATATTGCTTTATTGTAAGACGATTTAAATAAGAAAAAAAAGTCTATGGGATCCGAATGTGCACAGTATATTACATGTATTTATACATTATGCATCCCAGCTCCTATAATTTGATTATAGATCACAGCTGTTTCTTTTCTCTCTTGACCTCCTTTAGCCTGTGACATGCTCTGCTATCATTCTCTCATTCTCCTAATACTTTTGCTATTGAAAATACTATAATTTTCTTTTTCCTGCTGTCAGGTATTCAGTCATTTCTTTGTCCTGTCTTGGAGCTTAGACTCGGAAATTGAACTGTCTTGATTTTTTTTTTTTTTTGTTAAGAGATGACAACTCATGTTTATTTGATTTTAAAATTTATGCGGCAGGTCTTTCTCTAACACTCAGATCTCACCTAGAGCTTTTTCCTAAGGGTCTAAAAGTGCCTTTCAAAAAAAGGAAAATGCAGTTGTCTCTAGTTAACCCAGGGAGAATCATGATACTGAGGTGAATGCTCTGCTTAGAGAGAGGGGGGATATCAGAGAGAGCACAAAAGCAGAAAGGCAAAGTGTGATATTACTCAGGCACCTATGAGGACCATTGCAGGGTGAGGTTTCTATGCTAAAGTCACATAGAGGCTTGGACTGTGAACTGGTCATTACAGCTTGAAAACATTTCCTTTCTGGGATTTAAATGGAGCAATTCCATCCCAGAGGTCAGATTTGGGTTGCTGGTCAGAACAGAGACCAGAGCAGGGTGGAAAGGGTTGAGGTGAAAAGGATGTGGTCATATTAATTCAGTGCAGCTTCAGACAAGCAGCACAAGGAGATTTATAGGAGTGTTTTTGAAGGGGAAAAGTGGGTATGATAAATGGGGTAAGTCAATGTCAATTTGTGAAATTACACCTTTGTGTCACAGTCTATCAGTAACTTCCTCTTGCTATATTTGGATGATTTTCCGGTAGCGGTGAGAGGGATCGAATGGTGACCAACCCACCCTTCCAAATGGCTAATTTAGGAAAGTAACAAAAGAACTGGGCTGCAGTGTGTGAATCATCCCAGATAAAGGTCAGAAATTACTGTCCCGTTTTAGCAAAGGATACTCGAGCTTTTTAGAAACAATTACCTAATAACTTCCTTAGTGCATGAGAAGCCCTGATAAAATCGTGAAAAGGCAAGGAAGCAGAAGAAGCAATCAGGCCAATCCAAGGAGGGGATGGGAGGCAGTTGTAGTTCTGGTGACACTCCAGCCTGGAGCCCTGTCATTTTGGGTGCCATCTCTAGAGAGGTGCAGGCAAAGCTTTGCAGGCAGGAACACGACAGGAACTTGAGAGTTTCCTACGATCACACTGCAGGGCAGAACACATGAGGATCCTGATCCCTGCAGCTCTTCCCATGGTGCCTTCCCTCCCTGGTGGTGGCCCTCAGCCTGCCCTGTGTGTCAAGGCAAAGCCTCTGACACCGTGCAGGTCTGAGGGATATGGTTCAGCCTGTCCCCACTAAGGAGTGGTCTGAGTGTTTCTGTCTCAGCGCAGTCCTGCTCTGTCAGTCTGTTAAATATAATCAGTTTAGGGGTAAAGTCAACAGAGATACTGATTCTGGTTAAATAATAAATGCTATCCCTGCTCAGGTTTGTTGATTGCCTATCGTGCCTCTCATGTGGGAGGAAAATTCTGCATGGGATTCTGTTCTTGATGTATTTATTTTTGTGGTTTATGATAGTGCGTGGGAGTTTAGATTTTTTTTTTAAATAAACAAGCAAAAAAATGCATCATAAAGCAAAAGACTCTTTCCTGAAGAATTTTATATTCTGTATCGAGCAGACACAAATCATTGGGATCCAAAGAAAGAAGTTCTGGAGAAACTCGGATAATGAGGACTTTCCAAAGGAAAAGTAGGAGATTTTGACGAGAGAGGAGGGTGGCTTTTTGGTTCAGAAATAGGGTATTGGTGGAACATCTCACGATGCACTTGGTGCTGCTGTGTGCAGAGATGAGCGTTAATCTGGTGGAGCAATTGCCCTGGTTGTGGAATCTCCCAGCGATGAGTCTCTAAAGAAATAGTCTGGGTTTTTTTGCTGTTGTACTAACAATTTTTGGCTCACTATGTGAAGTCCATTAAATTATGCATGAGATGTGCATTTTGCCCAGTTTGAACTGTCCACACTAATGGAAGCACTAATGTTAGATGAATGGTATCCTCAAACTAATGTGGTTCTTAACTGGTGAGCAATAGGCTGTCAGGGTGAAAATGCAGGAAGCCTAAAAACGTGGCCATGTGATGAGAAAGGGGGGGTGCTGTGAACATGTATGTGCTGCAAAACAAATAACTACAGGGCACTCTTAGACAAGGAAACAAATAGTCTGAATAGCCATATCCTAGTTTGATTAATGGATGCAGAACTGTCAGAGTGTAATCTAAGTAGAGGGAAGCTTTTTCTGCCTCAGACTGTGGTGGGGTGTCAAGCAATGAAATCTCAGAACCTCCTACCCCGAGATCCAGCAGGAGACAGGGTCTGAGTGAGCCCAGGAGACCTCAGTTCTCAAAGACACTTATTTCCATGCCACATAAACCAGGACTTTTTTCAGGCTTTGAGGGACTCTGCTGGCTCAGCCCATATGGTGAATGGCAGCCTTTCATTTGAGAACAACACCACAAAAGCGTTCCAGTGCTCAGAAGCATATTGGGCAGCAAGGCCATAGGAGGAAGCCCAGTATGCTGCTAAACATCTGTCTGGACCTCTGTTTACAGGAGAGTGATGAGATTGAGAGTGGTTTTGTGTTTTCCCCTGGACATGTGCTGTTGCAGGATGTCCTCAGACAGCTCGAGATCTGCTGTGTGGTTTGACAGGCTCCCCTGCTTCGCTCTCTGCAGCTGTGAACGTTTCGGGGCTGTGTTTATCTTGGTTTTTTTTTCTTGCATACATGACTTGTGAGGTCCTTGCATGAGGGCAGTTGTGTTCCTTGTGCAGGGCTGCTCAGCAAACTGAAATAGCACATCCAGGAACTCTTAAATACTTGCAAAAGCTTGTGTGCCCTCCTTCCTTTCTGTTACTGCAAGGATTTCATGTGGAGGGAAGAATACCAGAGGAGCAAGTGATGGCTTAAATTGCAAAAGCTTTAGTTTATTCACCAATAACAATATAAACCTGGGTTTCAAACAATATTTTTGTTGTTTGGAGAATTTTACTGTACTTCAGTATTTATGAGGTTTCGTCTTGAACCACTCAAGTTAGGAGCATACTTCACTGGCAGAGAAAAGCTGAAATTCTCAGTCGTACCAGGACCACAGGAGCTAAAGATTTAAGAATCATCCTGGGTGGCAAAATTCCCCCAGCAGTTATGGGAATCATTGGGGAAGTCCTTTGTGAATGTGTTTGCTTTATTCCATCTCACTTCCTGGTTTTTTTTAGTAACATCAGTATTGACTTTCTGTGGTTTGTTGTTAGAAAAGTCTTAATTTGATGGAGTATTTTAATAAATAGAACATCTAAAAGGAACAACTTCATGAACAATGAATAGTTCCCAGGTCCTGACAATAAGAGAAGCTTGTGCCTTTTCCAGCCAGTGTTATAAGCCCTCTCCCTATGGGGTACTTCCCCATTGGACCAGTTTTTCCAAATGGATTCTTCTTTTGTTTATTTTTATATTGGCTTTGTGTTCATGAGCTACTACTTGAGGGTTTGCAGGTTTTTTTTCCCCTGCATCTCTGCTTCAAATACAAGTTATTTTCAGAAATGTGGTAACTTTGATCACTTGATTTTTCAGAGATTTCTGGCTCCCAATATTCCTCAAACTTCTTATAGAGAAGACTCTACTACTCTGTATTGTAGTGGATTTCAGACTTACCTCCGTGTCTGGGGAAGGCTGAGAGGGGGCAGGTCAGACATATAACAATGTTTTAAAAAACCACTTATCAAGATGATTGTCTGGGTGATTTGTGGCTGGATTCCTGAAAGATCTCCTACGTGGTTCAAATGGGGCCGATTCTAATGTGTCTTTGAGTCTTCACATTCACTGCTTTTCAGAAGCTCTGAGGGAACACTTCAAATGTGGGAATTCAGGACTGTAGTCCTTGCTGTCCTTCAGTGGAACTATGTATCCTGAATTTCTCATATTGGTTTAAAAAAAAGTTTATAAAATAAATGTATGTGATAATTAAATTGATCCAGTCTTTATAAATGTATAAAGGAACATGTATCAGCTTTTACTGCCATTGTGCAGCTAATCAAGACCTCTAAAGACAATTTCTAAAATAATCTTCTCATTTTAGGGGTGAAAGTGGCAGAGCAAAATAAAATAGCTTCTGTTTTCCCAGTATCTTTGACATGTAAAAAGCAGGAGATTGCAAAGGTCATGGAAACAGTTAAACCACAGTTTAAGACAGTGGTTTTGCTCTCCTTATTCTGTTTTTC
The DNA here is from genome assembly GCA_013398855.1 of Mohoua ochrocephala. Taxonomy (NCBI): domain Eukaryota; kingdom Metazoa; phylum Chordata; class Aves; order Passeriformes; family Acanthizidae; genus Mohoua; species Mohoua ochrocephala. The sequence goes on from VZTA01001184.1 coordinate 521,091, forward strand.
TAACCTTGTATTTGCAGTTATTTTTTCAGCTGCTTTGCTTCAGGATCCCTGAGATAAATAATAAGAGGTGTGGTAATATCCCTGCTGTTAAAAGAGTATCAGCAAATAACCCATGTGAGCCCAAGGCTTTCCTTGTTGAGAATCCAAATTTCAGAGGGGATGGAAGGTTTCTACGGCTCAGTTGCTCACAGCAGCAGTGTGTGCACCTAGAAAGATCCTGTCTGTGCCTGAAAACAGGAATTTCTTTCCCCTTCCCTTGGGAATCTCTTCAGTTTAAGTAAAGAAAGCAAAGTTCTCTGATGAACAGCAGCTGAATAAGTAAGAAAGTAATAAATTAAGTACTGGGATGCTGTGCTTCTCTCAGCAATGATAGAGGTCAGTTTTGGAGGTTGCACTGGGGTTTATAAATATCAGTGAACAAACCTGGGTTTACATAGACTTTTTGTTTTTCTGCTTTATTTACAGGCTGTCAAAGTGTAAAAGGGGAAAATAGAGAGTGGTCATTAACAGCAGCAAACCTAAAAAAATTGCTGCTGTGCTGTGGGTCAATACCACCTATTTGGTAGATTTCTGAAAAGCTGGAGAAGGGGAACAAAATCCTGTGGGATTTGGCTAAACTTTGAGTCCAGGCGGATCATGGACTTTTAGACTTCACTGCAGACGTTGATAGGATAAAGATTGTTTACAGCCCTAGAAGGGTGCAGGGGATGCTTTATCAACACCTGGGAGAACAAGGTTATTGCTATAAGCAATTAAAATTTTATTCCAAACTTTGTATGATAAAACAGGATGTGCAGATGAATTTAAGCGTGTGTGAGGCACATCTGGGATGAAAATGGTGGAAGTAATGGGTAGACAAGTGGCAAGCATGGAAGGTATTGAATTTCCTCAGCAAAAACATTAAGTAATCATGAAGATATAAGTTCTGGTTTTGTTGACTTCCTGCATCTCTCACAGGAGAACAGAGCATTCAGAAGGAATTTGAGTAAGACTGAGAGTCTCAAGGCAAGTTCAGGAATGACTTTCCATGCAGAGTAGCACCTGCCCAGTGCAGGCAATAATGAGAATATTGAGGTGGTGTTATTTGGCACACAAAATACCGGAGCCAAACGAGAAGTAGGAGTCAATGAAATTTTGCAGGTATTGCAATGAACACCTGTGTGTCCTAAGCAACATTGCTAACACGCCTGGAGAACAAAAGCAATGATCCTGCAGTCAGTGTTCTGTGGCTCTACTAATCAAGGAATGCCAAATACTAGAAATTAAAAGTGCTATTAGTTCATCTCCCCCCGTAAAGGGTTCCTTTGTATTGATGGTAATTAGCTGGCCTGCAAGGGGAGGAGGTGTGGAACAGCAGAGATTTAAAATAGTGATGGAGAGTCCAGAGCTGGGAGGATGAAACTGCAACAGAGGATTATCAGCACTGAGAGCTATGGTTTAGTACTTTCCACCTCCAAAACACAGCATAGATGTTAACCAATTAATCTGCACAAATGAGCCGTGAAAATGATCAGTGGCTTTGTTGAAGTCCAAACAGTGAAATCATGTTTCAGATTTAGCACTTAATGTTCCCAATATTACAGCTGAGACAGGGGAGGGAGAGTCTGAGATTTCCAAGAGCTGCTGGTTTCAGGTGAGTATCCAAGATCACCATTATGTTGCCCAGGGGTGTCTGGCTGGAAGATCCTTTCAGAAATTTAAAGGAAGCAAGAACTGCCTAGTCTGAAGCATAACATGAACTGTACAATTTCACTAGAGATATTCCTTTTAAAGTTCTTTTGCTTGTGGTTGAACTAAAGCACATCTTTTCAAAAGAAGGTTTTGGGTTTAGTATTCTAAAACTTAAGTGATTTGCCACAATACTTTAAGACTTGTTGAGACAATTAGCTAGCTTTCCTCCCACTCTCTCCTTTGAAGTAAAGCAACAGTAAAGGAGAGATCTTTAAATACTGAAATAATTGTTCTTTTCTATGTGGATACTGAATAGGGTTTTGTTACACCTCTACTGCTTGTCTTATCAGGCCAGAAATATAAATACTACACTCTTGAATGTTTTCCAAATCTCTTTTATGCAATCTCAGAAACATTCTGGGTTTTCTCAGCATTTCAAAAATTATTTTTCAGTTGCTGTGCTATGGCTTATGGAGCAAATAACAGGTGTATGTGTTTTCAATTCTGGGATTTGCTCTCGAAGAAAAATAATTAACACTGGCAGGAGTTTGATTGCATTAATTCACAAAAAGAAACACCCAAACGATAAATCCATAGTGGGAGAACTGCCCATATGTTACAGATTGGCTTAACATGGATGAGGCATTAAATAAACTAAGTCTGAAAAATAAAAACCTTATCAGCTTTATTAGCGTTGAACTCTGTGGCTTCCACTGGGGCTGACACACTTAATTAAAGATGCTCTGGTCTAATTAGGTTGCACATCAAAAATACAAATACAAGTTGGATTTTTTAAAGACTTGTCTGAGCTCCAATTCCCAACGTTGTGAATATTTATTTTATTCAGTTAGTCTCCACCTAGACCAAATGCTGTTAGGTTAGCTAGCACAAAAATACAGGGATTGGAGTATTTAGATTTCTTGCACTGAACGAGGCTGGCTCAGATCCTGAATGTCTATATATCTGAGGAAGACAAGTGTAGGCTAGGGAGAAAGACGACTTTATTTTGAATTTTAAATCCTTATCTGATTCTATTTGACTGGCTTAATTCTATTGGTGACTAGCTCATGAAGAAATCCATGGCCTTCATTTGTTTTACTACCTATGGGATTGATTCCCCTGTGGGTCCAGTCCAACATCTATGGAGGTCAGTGGGAAGACTGCCATTGATTTATTAGAAGATGGTTCAGAATCGATGGGGATGCTGCATGTCACAGTGGGGGAGTGTTCCTTCTTTCTGCCACCTCTCATGCTTTAAAAATGGAATTCTCCTTCTGTCAAACAGGGCAGACCTGTCATACCCTGCCATGTGTTCTCATGATTTTCTCTGTGGGCAAGGTTGAACATGGAAGTCTTTGATTCAACCCTTCTTTTTCCTGTCTATAATTATTTTTTGCAGATTGATACTGGAGCTCTGTAACCTTGTCAGCCTTTTACTGCCATTTTTGTACTAGTTTTTGAAGTTTTTTCCCTTTGATTTGTAAATTTGTAATTTCCTTTATGCAAGTTGCAGCTTCTTCTGACATCAGTGATTTTGTATGATCTTGCGTCAGGACAGCAGGTCTGAACTTCACCTCCCATCTACCAGAAACAGTTTTCACTCCTGGCATGGCATCTGTCAATTCCAAATCACTGTGAACAAAATGCTTCTGTTTCTAATGCCTAACCAGATAATTATTGCTCAGCCAAACACATATTGGCTGGTGACAGGTATGACATGAGAGCATTTCTAAACATTTTTGTTAATGGAAAATAGAAGCCCATACACAGCTTTTCAGAATCTGTCATTGATTTCTGGTCCTGTTTGGGTAGCTCTAAATCTTAAGTGACACTTGGACCTCCCTCAGTGACAGAAGTGGGAGAGATCAGCAGCATGAGGTCTGTGGCTCTCGTTGATTTTACTCAGTGTGTGAAGCTTCGATCAATGTGTTGGCAAATGGACACCTGAAAAGAACTGGTTGGCCACAGTGCTAAGTCTGGCCTCATTTACAACTGTGAACACACCAATATTTCCCAAATATCATCCCTGTCACATGCTATTGTGGAGATGTTTTTCTTTCACACGTTCAGTGTTAATGTTAATTTTTCTTAGCCTGGGCTCTTTCTGGTCACTATCTGCCTTTTGCACTTTGCTGCAGCAGGGTTAGTTGCTGGAATAGGATTTTGGAATCATTTAGAACTGTTTTTGAGAAAGGAGACAGACAATTCTGATTTATTGAGAGTGACTTAGTGTTAAATGGAGTGCAACCCCAGGCTGCCTTGAGCTATTTTGGCTTTGTTTCCTGCTTTGCTCATTGCAAGTGTGTATCTGTGTGTGTACATCCCTACAAATCCAAATCTCACCCTAGAGCTGAAGAAAGCAGCACAGTCTCCTTGCTCAAACACTGAGCCACCTAGAGACAGCTGAGTGCTCTAAGTAGATGTGATGTCTCAGTGGCTGAATTACTCTTTTTAATAATTTCTGCCGAACAAATCCGCAGTAATGACAAAAGTCGTCCTCACATTGTGTGCCCTGTAACTGAGAGCAATTTCAGGATCCGCGTTCCCCATTATCTGCCTGACTCAGGGCATAAATACAGCTGCAGTAGGTGCTCCAAGGCGGCGTGGGCAGAGGAGAGGTGCATTCCTGCCAGGAGTGATCCTGGGGAGACACTGGAGAGCATCATCAGCCTACCAAGGGCTACCTGTGTGGGCAGGGGTGGGACCTGCCAATGTGGTCACCACTGCTGCTTTCAAGACCTTCTTTGCTTGGAGACCACGCTGATGATTTCATTTTTCTCACGCTGGGTAGCATTGAATGCCAAGCAGCTGTAATCAGTGGTGTGATTTGCTGCTTTTCTCGGTGTACTGCTGTCTTCAGGCTCTTGAGAGAGGAAAGGTTTGGTGCATAAATTGTGAGCCATGACAGGGAGTGTGGCCTTGTATGTTTTACTATTGGTATCAGCCATCTCAGAATGGAGTGGCAGCTTTATCAGGGAGTATCCAGCATTTTTTTTTCAGATGAAGTTAGACATTTAGGAATAGATGCACCTCTTTCTACTTTCTGAACATACATTTTGTTATGGCACCTTACGGAGCTCATTTTAAACCCTGCTTCAGGGCAAAAATATTTATGGCATACTTTAAATAAAACATATTATGTGTTTTGTACAAACATATGTATCATTGTCCCCCTCGCTGGAGCTGATATAATTTCTGACACCAAGTACTGTGCCTCATGCAAAATTCATGACATGTCATTGAATAAGAATGAATGTTCCTTTAAAATACAAGCTTTCCAGCCATGATAACCACTTAGTTTTCAGTTTCAGGAACCAAAATCCTTCCTTGCTGTGACTGTTTGAGTGAAACACGGTGTCAGTGACTGGCAGCTTCAGAGTCTGGTGGCAGGTTGAGCGTGGTTTTCTCCTTCAGATGGTTTTTTACTTCTAAGTTAATGGTATTTGTGGATCTGTATTCAACATAAATCATCCCTTAGAGTAGCAACAGGGCTGGTCAGTGAATGCTTGTTTCACTCCTGGATATATAAGCATCCCATTGTTAAAAGCTTTCAATACTGAAACTCTTCATTTATAATTCTTGTTTATAAAGGGGGAGGAAAAAATCATTCTGCCAACAACATACATGTGGTGGGTAAATTACCATAAAGTCAGAAGGTGCTGCTGCAGGGTGTTACAGGCATAAATTAAAGACCGAATTAAGACTGAGGGGAGACTCATGGCAGTTACACCTTCCTTGTGAGGGGAAGAGGAGGGGCAGGCACTGATCTCTGCTCTGTAGGACAAGTGACAGGACTGAGGGAATGGTCTGAAGTTGTGTAAGGGGAGATTTAGGTTGGATGTTAGGAAAAGGTTCTTCACCCCCTGGGTGGTGAGGCACTGAACAGGTTCCCCAGGGAACGGTGATGGCCCCAAGGCTGCCAGAGCTCAAGGAGTGTTTGGACAACACTCTCAGGGACAGGGTGGGATTCTCAGGGTATCCTGTGCAGGACCAGGAGTGGGACTCAATGACCTTGTGGGTTCCTTCGAACTCAGCATATTCTGTGATTATGTGATTCTGAAAACCTGCTTTGTGCTTAGCACTCTGCAAGCAGTAGAAGTGGTCCTCGACCTCTTGGATGAACAAACAAGAGAGTACAAAGATAGTGGGGAAATAAACGTTGATTTGAGAGGGGAAAAAAGCCTCCCAACAACAAAATAAACAACAAACTCCAGCATTTCAGAGAGTGGAGGGAGAAGAGCTGAGCAGTGCCAGGCATTGCCTTCTGGAAAGCACCTGTGCTGATCTGGGCTCCCCTGCTCACTTCCAAAGCCAGCAGCCTCTGCTGGGAGGTGATGCTGTTCACTCTTTTCTCATATCTATGGAGCCAAGAAGCAGTGTTTAGGAAGCTCATTCCTGGCCTCCATCAGCTCCTTAGCAGCTTCATCTCTGCTGCAGAAGAGGTGCTGGAGAGTTGCCCTTAGGAGGTGACTTCAAGGCCACAGAACAACATGATTACATTTTGAACAGCTCAGGGGGTGATTAAAGCTTAACTTTAAAAAGGAAATATGAGTTAAAGATTAAAGATTAGGAAGTCAAGACTAAGAGAGTTTAAAATAAAAGCACTGCTCTTACCCCTTCCTGGCCCAGCTGTGCCGTTCACAGGGGGTGTGTGCAGTGCAATTGCTGGTGCTTGAAGAGCCCTGGGACGTGGCTTTCTCGCAGGGACAGTGGCTTCCTCTGTGGCTGAGGGGAGGGCTGGCACTGTGCATACAGGGTGATTTCTAAGGCCATGTTTTGTAGCACTTTGAAGGCCCAGCACTGTGACAACTACTGTCCCTTAAAACCACTCTGGGGTGTTGGTGAAACACAGCACAGCCTATTGAGTCCTGTTAGCTGTAAAGGCTGGAGAGTGTTGTGTCTTATGTGAGCAGCAACATCGTCTCCTTGTGCAGAAAATCACTGCTCTGACGCACCTGGCTCCATCTCCCTGCCATTAAACCGATTAATGCAACAAATGGCATTTTATAATAAATACGTGTCACTTTCATGATTTTAAGCGGTCTTTTGATTTGTTTCCCATTTTATGTTGTTTAGACAGACTGATTTAGACAGTTAAAAATCCACTTAACCATGATACATTGTGGCTGCCTGACAGACAATAACATTGATATATATGACTAGATGAGTCTCTAATTAGATTTTGGCAGCACTGTCACAGTCAGGGAAAGTTTCCACAAGTACTCCATTGAAATGTTATTTTATGCAACCTCATGGAACAAAGGCCATTTTTAATTAAGCAGGTCCCCTCAAAAAGATGTTTAACTTAATGTCATCTTTTTTTAGTGGCCTCTGCCCTTGCGATGTCTGCCTTCTCAAATATACTCTTTGGTAGCATGACTTAAAATGCGTATTAAAAAAAGTACATAAAGCAGATAAAAATAGGTTAGAAAAAGAGAAGCGAAGCTTGCCCTGGATGTTATATTTAAAATTAGTTGTAAACATGGAAGAAACAGTCATTTGATGAATTATTATTGTTCTTTATATAGGGAAGGAAAAATGTAGAACCAGGGACTGATTATGTGATTATATAATAATATCAATATTCTGTAAATCTCAGTTTTTATGAACACTTCAAAGTAACTATAAAACAGAAGAGACTATTAAGCAAATGGGAAACCTATTTCCAATAACGTCTCTCTAAAATACTTCATGTTAGTCTCAGAGCTGGAGAGAGGTCTCTCAGAGGTCTCTGGATACCAATGCAATATAACTGTGAAATAAGTACATAGCGCTGTGCTGCAGTTAATGGAGATGCACGTCATCTCATGTCCTCCAAACCTGCCCTGGGCTGGGGCTTGGAATCTGCATGGCTTGACTTCACACTTGCCATGGCTGCTGCACATCAAAGATGCAAAAGGGGTGATCAGATTTCCCCTTCTGGGGCTGGGCTGTTGGTGAGGTTTCACCACGATTGTAGAGAGCAGAGCACAAGATGTGGAGTGTAACCTGGGAGTATCCAACTCTCCCACTGGCGTACAAGTTTAATAAAAGTTCTCCCTGAGGATGTTTACAGCTCAGGGAAAAACAAACAATAAATGCACTCTTCCTGTATCCTGGCATTTAATGAATAGAGATCTGTTTGTTCCTAAGTAGGTGTTGAGACATCGCTAATGATACTGTTGGAGCTGTGTGTGTGGATTGCTCTATGTCAAGAAAAAAAAAGAGTGGAGGAGAGTGGTGCTGTGGGAAGGGTCAGGGTGTCTGGAGTATATTGAATACTGAATGTTTTCAAATTGCATCAATTTCAATGGCAGCAGGACTTTTTTTTGATCCTATAGAGATGAGTCCTCTGATAAGCAAAACAAGGGCTGTTGGACAGTCATTGACGTCTGCAGCAATTTTGTCATTAATTGCAAGAAATACAGAATTCGACCTGGTTTTCTCTATATATGTCACTGGGGGAGGTCAGTCTGGGCATTTGCCTGTGCAAAAAGGTTACTGTGATAATTTCAAGTGTGAAGGCAGAAGGTGTCACACCTGTGTCCTATGTGGGTGTGTGGTGCCCTTCAAAGCAGAGTCAGACTGTGGCTTATTTTCATACAAAAATAATACCTGTGAAAATACAAGTGGCAATTTACTGTTCTCACTCCATCTGTATTAATTTCAAAAGTGAATGGCAACTGCAGTATTTGAGAAGACTTTCTCCTCTCCCATGCCAGCGAACAATTCTGTACAAAACTATCTTTTCCATGTATTTTTGAGGAACTTGAGTGTACTAAACTGAAAAAAACAGATTCATTTCTTTGCAGAAACAAGTTCTGTGGACCTTGTAACATGGTGTGATCAACTGAACTAAAATACTAAATATCCTAGAACTGCAAGCAAAAGGTAGTTACTTACCTCTGCTCTACCCTTTGATTTGTGAGGAAGTCTTGGTCCAGATCAGCTTGTAACACCCAAGGAAACAGAAGCCTACCGTGCATGATTTTTAAGGGACGACACTTGGCACCTACTAACTTAGTGCTGTCATGGCAAGCCTTGCCAGAAAAAAAATACACCCTGCAGTGCAGTTTCAGGTGACCATTTCTGGGATGTTTAGCTCATGTTCTAGTTGCCCCTCTCTGTCTCCTCCTTGAGCTCTAAATTTATTTCCTTTGGTATTTAAGTCCTGTTTCAGGGCAGGAGCTTAATTTTCCTCAATAACCCCAATTTGCCTTTAACAGTAGATCTGATATCTTCTCTACTGATGGAAAAGATAGGAGGCTGTTAGCACTGGTATATTTATATTGTGCTAATGGGTTTTAACCCTCTTACTGAGCAGTGCTGATGGTTTGAAATAATGACTAGGCAATAAATTTTTACTGGGACAGGTGTACAAATAGTACCCAAAAGAGAGTGCTGCTCAGGGTCAGTCTATGAAAAGAATGGTGTCCCAGATTATAGTGCAAGATGAAACTGTTTCATATGCTGGTAAATCCTGACAACACATGGTTTTAGCTTGAGCCACCAAGACTTATTTGCTATCATTAACAAGATCCACATGTATCCAATACTCAGATCCATCTGAGTCAGAGTCATCTCGGCTTCTGTTTCAAAACTATTCATCTAAAGGGAGCGGGAGTGTCCCTACCGCCCATTGACTCCAGTGGCAACCAAAGCTGCACCCAGGAAAATTCTGCTCTGGTACTGTTTGTTACAACCCTCTGCCGTTTCCAGAACTTCCATGTGACTCCTGGAATTCCTATTGTGACTGTACCAGATGTGGATAGTGGGAAAACAATTAATGAATCCTGACTTCAGTACCAGACACCATAACTAACTTGTGCTGATGTCTTACTGTTATTTGGTACCAATGTTTTTTTCCATCAGTGAGGACATTTTTCATAAATACTTTCTTACTAGAAAATGATAAAAAAACTCGAAAAGTTTTATTTTGCATTTTTTTTCTATTTTCAGCTCCACACTTGAGTTTTCTTACTAGGAAAAGTCAGGGTTTGCTTTCACCGTTTAAAAAATGTCTGCACTTAACAAGCTCTGATATTCACACTTCAGCATCTGCTTTCCGACAAATCACACTATTTGTTTTTGAATAAATGAATAAAAAATGTGGAGCAGAAAGTGGAAAGTGAGTAAGTTTGAACCAGATATAAAAAAAATCATGATTTAAAGTATGAGCAAATGGGTAGATCCTTTTGACCTAAGTGGTTCATCATCCGTTTAAATCACTAACCAAGCTTCAGTGACATTTCTGTACCCGGATAATACTCTGCTGGCATTTACTAGGTTCATGCTACAGGAAATTTGAAGAATCCAGGAACATTTGTTTGTTCAACAGATACAGGTTTTGAGCTCTGTAGTCAAATGGGAGCTGTTACAACCTCGCTAACGATAGCCTTCAGTGTGATACAATCCAAACGTTGTGTGCCCCTGCTGAAGAGAGCAGTGTCACTGCAAAGGCTGTGTGCTTGAGTGGTTGTCTTAAATACCTGTGTAGCTCACAGTTTTCCCCCTCAGGACACCAGGCTTGTGAGATAATAAATACAGCACTTCAGAATGCAATAAAACACTCGTCAACTGTCAAATGTAGGATTCACCTACCCCGTGTTCTAGTGTGAATATATGCCATCTGATTTGGAGGAGCAATTAAAAATTCTCAGGCCAGTAGTGAAATAGTTTTATTCTGTACTCAGTTATCACAGTGTCAGGGATAGGCCACCTATGGAACAAATGTCAGTCTGGCAAAATATGTAGTTTACCTCTTGGTGGTGCTTGTATGTCCTTCCAGATACCTTTTTTTTTTTGTTTGCTCTGTTATCGCTGTACAATTGTGAGCATCACATGACTGGTGTTTGAGTTGGTTATAACATTTTCTTTCTTCTGGTTAAACTGTAGAGAGAGGTGGCTATTCAGTCCAAGGTCTTGGATTTTAAATGAACATGGAGCTGTTTCTTCGTTCATCACTTCACACCTAAATGACAAACCACGGGCATGGAAAAGGAAGGGTCTCTGTCAGCAAATAGGGGCATTCTTCAAATTGTAGCTTTGCTACGAGTACTTGGCCGCTATAGAAAACTGTCTACTCAATAATTCAAACCACTTTATAAGTACTTCTCTTTAGAGCTTCTTGGTGTTCTTGTGCATGAAGGAAATGTCACTTTCCGATTTTGCAAACGGGTCTACAGAAGAAAGGACGTGGAAAAGGCTGAGTGTCTATATCACTTTCAGAGGGTATCCCTGTAGCAGGCAGTGGGTTCATAGGACAGGTGCTGTGAAGTGAAGACCCTGACCCCTCAGCCTCCTTTTGTTGTTTACCTTTAAGCAAGGTGTGTCTGGAGTAATTGATGGTGAGCAGAGCAAGTCTCTTCTAAGCAACTTCAGGTGGAAAGACACAGCTAACGAAACAAGAGATGCTTGAAATGAACTTAATGTCCTTAATCCTTCTTTCCCATCACAGACCAATTTTCTTTTTTTCTTTTTTTCTTTTTTTTCATTTCAGTAGAAAATTATCTTTAGGGGAAATCAGAAGGAAGAGGAAAGAACAGAAGGTGTACAGCTGTTTTTCTCCATAGAGAACTGTTTTGAGGTGGGCATAGGGGTGAAAAGAAGATGGAAAAAATCCTGTCCTTAGAGTTGGCAAGAGCTGGCAACTGTTGCCACCGTGGTGGTCGGTGGATGTTTTCCACATGTGTACGTGAGGGCAGCAAGGAGCCTGGAGCTTGTTTTTCTTCTGTGTGCAGCACAGCACGTTGGCCTAGATTTTATTGCTGTGACCTGAACTCATCTTTGTACCATGGGGGAAATACTTGCAGTGCTTTACAGATCTCGGGGACAGTCTCATTTTCTCAGCACAGAGCTAATATATCAAGCTAATTTACTGCCGTGGTGTGTTGCAAAGCCTATATAATATTGAGTAAACATTGTTGGCTTATATATTAACTGTAACTAAAACCCAGTGCAAACTTTATTCTGGCTTCAGGATTTTCCTTGAAGGAGTGACTAAGAAAAGAAGCATAGACTTTTTCTCCTTTTTTTTTTTTCCCCTTTTCTTTTTTTGCAGTGAGGAAACTTTACTCTTAAACTTGGCAGTTCTCTTAATTCTAGGTCAAGTGGCAGGCATGGTTAGGAGCTTTCTGTGTGGCTCACTCGACTCCTTTTCTTTGTCAGGATCCCTTAGCCGTGTTTAATGTGGTTTCTTTTTCCTGTGTGGTGTGCAAATATAACTGAATAAATAAGGATCTAGATGTCTGTCTGCTTTGGAGACTTAGTAGAGCTGCTATGCCTTTGTATGGGTAAAGATTATAATGTTTTGGGTGATCTGAAAAAGAGGAAACCAAATACTCAATTCATTGAATTTATGTGGGAATCCTTGTCTGAAGATTGTAACATGTTCTACCATCAGGATTTAATTGGAAAATAAAGCACTTGCGTAATGAACATCCTTTAAGAAAAAGTCAGGATACCACCAACATATTATTTTATTTGGCAAAAATCAATATTTGTCTCTTTATAGGTTAAAACCATTAAAATTTGATGAAAGAAATGGTGATAGTTTCCTATGGTTCTCAGTGATCCTGATGACTGAAGTTGTAGATCTTAAGTAACTGCCCAGTATCAGCTGTTTTTCCCCCAGTATGTGCATTTCTAAAGTTTACAGTAACCATATGTTCTATTTTGACCGGGACTTCCCCAGTTTCATATGTGATACTGTCCCAGTGTCCTGGGAGTGTGAAATAACATTAACCAGAAAGTGTAAGGGCTTTATTTGTATTCAGGGCATATTGCTCTGCTGAGTAAAATTCGTTCTGGCTTAACTGTGAACAAACTTTTCAGTGGATGAGTGTTAATCTTATTGAACAGTGGTAGGAATAAAAGGACAAACATCATCAGAGCTGGTGTTTTGCTCAAAGTGAATATTAATGTCACCTCCTCTGTGTTTCACGAGAAACTCAGTGCATTACTGGAAAAAATTCTCTCCCATAAAAAAGAACCAAACGTTACTCTCGAGATAGATTCTGACAAGAGGGACATCAGCATTTGTTCCGGAAAAACAGTCCCAAGTATCTTCTGCAGGAGTCAGGGAACCTTAAAATGAGTCACTGAAAAGCATCCCACTCCTTTGTCTCTAACATTGAGTCACTTTTAATCACACCAGGTTTCTGATACGTAGGGACAAATTTCAGTGGAAGGAGTAGTTACAGACTTTCCCTCTCAATTCACATCCTTCACAGCAGTTCATTGCTGCTGGGGTCTGATGTGGAAGTGTCACAATATGGGCTGTGATCCTTTTAGAGTTTGCTACAAGACAAAAGATAATTTCTCACTGTTTCTCTTGCACTGTGGGGAGGGAAGGAAGCAGCCTCTGGGATGTTTTCTGTTCGTTCTTAAAAGAAAACCAATTGAATTGTGGTTTTGGTTTTTATCAAGTGCAGTCAATAGAAGATTCTTGTATTAAAGATGGGTAAATGGATTATATGGAATCTCATTTTTACTTCTTTCTGCGATATGAAGTAGACTTGGACGTGAATTCAGGTGTGGGATTTTTTTTTTTGTATGCTCCTTAATCTCCTGATTGAGCCCGGAGATCTGAGTTCCACAGTAGATTGAGAGTCTTTCCTGCTGCTGCCAAAACCAGGGACAAATAGATACTATATATTTGATCTAAATCCCAGTGAGGGCAGTGGAAAGGCTGCCATTGACTTTGGGATTTGGCTCAGGTGCCTGATAGAGTCTGTGTTTTTACATATATAAGCAAAATTCTGGAGGAAAACTATCTGTTTCAGACTTCATTACAAGCTCCAAATTTGTACTGTTCTTTTTAGATCTTGCTTGTGGAAACTGTTATTATCGTGTAAGAAATGTAGAGATAATGTTTGATTCATTCAGGCAACAAGAAGAACAATACTTACCACCAAGGAAAGACAGACAAGGCAGCCTGTTATGTACAGCCATGAGTCCACTGCATTTTCTTCACCAAGACTGCTGAATTTCAGAAATCTGCTTTCCCAGTGCTCAGGAATCTAAAATATCCTATGGTTTTCTAACATTTTTAAAGTTTCAAAATCTTTAATGAGTTGAACAGAGCTTTGGAGAAGCAAAGTCATATAATGATGGAACTGGAGCATTACTGATATGTTCTGTTTCCCTGTCCGTGACTTTATTCATTCCGTTACCATTCTTCTCATCATTTTATGATCATCTAGCAACCTTTTTCAATGCCAATTGGATTTTTCAGGTAAAGCCACTAATTTCGATTGTACAATAGAAATCAGCTTTCAATGGTATTTCAATTAACCTTGCTATTAAAGAAATTGCTTTTAGCCAATACTCAATGGTTGGTTGACATTCAGAGAACACACAAGTCCTTTAATACAATCTGTATTGAAAGAAAAACCTGCATTTGTTGTCTTTGAACAAGCTTCTTGTAGTTTGGGGAGATTTCAATATAGCTGACACACAGCAGACTGAAAACAAATGCACAAAGTATTTTGAATTAAAAGCTTTCAAGCATTCTGTGGTATATTATAGACTCTATTCTGTTTGGGCATATATTCTGTATTGGATGTCTTGTTTTGTAGATGATGTCAGTTATTTACTGAACCCACTGCTGTAAATAATACACGTTTCTTGAGGTGCAGACAAGCTGCCACCTGGGCGAATCCAGGAAAAGCACTATATGGGGGAACAAAACATTTTGGGACAGATTCTGAGACTTTTTTTCCCAGCACAATAAAGACTTTGAAGGACTCTGGTGCTGGAATTCCCACTGGAGAGATGGCATTTGTAAGCACGCTGTAAATTGTAATTGGGCCTTAGAGTGAGAGACATTTGGAAGATACTGAACACAGGGTTTCAGATTTGATTGCTTCACTCTGCCCATCCTTGCATTTAGCATAGCACAAATCAGTGGGAATTTTTAAAGTTGTGTTTTCTTTAGCAAACTAGGGAATAATTAGGGCTAAACTGCCCCACATGCCCATATTCTGATGTTTCAGTGGCTTTTCCTGTAGCCACGTTTGCTTTTGAAGGAAAGTGCACAGGGTCTGATGTTGGACATTCACTCACGGGGCTGTGTTTGCAAACAAAAACTTGCAATGAGTTTCAGTCTATGAATGACCCAACAAAGACTACGTGTGTGAGAAGGGAAAAATGCATATGGGAGTCCTGCATGTTTTACCTCTGAACTGGTTCATGTGGGAATCTGATACCAGGCATTATTAGAGAGATTTCTAGTTGGCATCTCGCTGAGTGGAGTTTATCAGTTGTGCTCAAAGCAGTCCAGCTTGCTTTTAAAATGTCATTGTTTGTTTTCAAAGAGTCAAACCCTCGGCTTCCAATTTGCTTTTTCATTCCTGAAGACTCCAAATGTTAAAAATATCCCAGTTTAAAAAGTGCCCTTTTCTACTTTTTTTACACCTTTATTTGAAATCTGAGCCAGCCAACCCTGCCAGGGTTGGAGAACTTGAATTAACTGAGAAGTAAAGACCAATCTGAAATTGCAGCAGATGATAGAATAGAGCTCTAAATAAGAATACAATAAAATAATAAAAAAGAGACAGCCAAGTTGTCAGCAGTGTAAGAGTATTTTAGATAATCCCCTCTGGGCCATTTTCTTAACAGCAACCATTTGTGTTTATCCGAAGATTAGTGCAGAGACTTTTGATTTTACAGTGCATGTTCCCCATTTACTTTTAAAAAAAATATTTATATGCTTTTATATATATTGCTTAGTATTCCATGTGAGGCAAATAATACTACATTGCTTTGGGTTTTATTGGCAAGGCATTTAATGTTTGGGATGGGGTCTGAAGCAAAAAGAAAGCAAAATTATTTGGTCCTGTAGGCTGTTTAAATGAGGATTAGAGCCAAATGTTTGGGTCCCAGGAAATTGGCCAAGCCTGGATACTCACTCTGTCAACTTGCACGTACAGCACATAGTTTAATATTTTTATCATGAGTTTTTTTTCTTAAAAAAAAAAAANAAAAAAAAAGTAGCTATTTGCCATTTCAGCTCTGTTCATAAGACAAGAAAACAGCTGACTCAGTTAAAAATAAAAATATTCCTTTGGCTTAATGTGACAGTAGGGTTTTGCCCAAATAGGAGTACAGATCTACTGTGCTAGAAAGAGGGAGATGTGGAATTATGAGAATATGGCTTTCACAGCGCTGCCCAGCCCTGTTCCAAAAAGGAGGGAAAGATTTGCCAGCACTGGCAAACAGGGGCTTGGGTTTCTGCTGGCTTTTAAGACAATTCTCTCATTTTCACAAATGTGTGAATAATAATGTTAGTAATGAGCTGTCAAAAAAGATTGTTATTTTTGCATCTGATTTAACCTCGTTCAAACAGGAAAGGTGCATTAAAATAGTGGAAATCCTGGAATGCGAGTGGCTTTAGCCGAACTCCTCTACTGGATCAAATCCTTGATCAATTGGAAACAGGTGTAAGTTAAAATGAAGCAGGAGTGTTCACACTGAGATTGGCCCTGGTTTAATTAAATTGATTTTCAGATCAATTTAAATTGAGCTGATGCAATTTGCCCTGTTATTTAAATTAGGCCTGCAGGAGTAGTCTTGGAATGAGGGACTGTACACAGTATGTGTAAGAGTATCTGAATCAGGACCATTATTATTATTTACGGGAATCTACTTTTCAATGAATTATTTTTTTCAAATTAGGGGGTAGCAGCCATAATAGTCCACTGGTGTTGGCTCCATTGATAATTATACCATTTTTCTCCTTTTCATAATTGTCCTAGTCTGAACTGTGCTATTTTAGCAGAAAGTGTTAATTATTTTATCAACAATTGGCAGACCCTGCTTCAATTTGCTGTTTTCCCTTTAACCAAAACAAAGATTACAGGCCCTGTTCCGCAGCTCAGCTGCTGAATCTTTGCTAAGAAACTTGGGAACCCCTTTCTCATGAAACACTGTGTAAAGCTTTAAGCACTCTTTGAAGCTGAGTTGTATTAAATGATAGACAAAAAAAGCCCTCTGAAGAATTGGTGCTTAATTACAACTTAATTAGCATAATTATGCATGCTAATAGCATCTCAAATGAATAGCAGTTGTCAGGAGGTTGGGACCATCTGTAAGAGTGTCGGATTAATACATCATTTTTTATTTCTAACAACGCTGTAACTCTTTCCCTGAAAGTGATTTTCATTAATCAAGTTCATTTTTATTATATAGAAAATTTGGCATTTTTCATTATGGGCCATTATCCGTTTCCCCATGCAGTCCTAATACAATACTAATGAGACCCCATGTGGCTACTCCACACTGACAATGGTAGTACAGGTGTATTATTATAATTGTTACAAACAGCACATTGTACCTCAGGACTAGTAGAGTTCTAATCTCAAGATATCAGGGTTTCCACTTGGTACCTTCCCTTGGGCCCAGTACAATTTCCAGAGCTTTATGAAAAACATACATGTTTGTGGTTATGAGGAAGCAGATTTAAAGAGATAGAAGCGTGTTTGTTTTAGAGCTGGAAAACTTGGAAGTTCAGTAAGCTGCTTTGGAGATTTTTTTCTTCTACTGAGTCCGCTAAGCTTTGAGCTTCAAAGAAATTGCTTCCCCCAAAGAGCTGCTGAGGGGCACAGGGGTGATGCAGTGGGTGCTCTGAAAGCATCAGCATTAACTTGAGCATTTGTGTGCGTATGATCAAATTCCAGAAGCATTATTCACTATAAAATTTAGCAAAAAAAGGGCGGTGGAAAACACGTCCTGGATAAATGAATGTCTGCAGAAGGAATGTATATAGCAGACAAGTAGTCAAGTTCTAGTGGTACACAGCATGTACATGTGCACAGAAAGTGGATTTTGAAAGTTTAGGACATCTTTTGTGTTCAGTCAGAGGCCAGGGTCTGCTGTCAGCCCTGCTGCTGGAAATCCAAAGCACGATGATTTAAGTCTCTGGACTTAGTTCAGATTTACAGTGCAGCAGCTTAGTGCATAGCTGACCTTAGCGCTTGTGTTTTAGCTTTAACTAATTGGTTAATGTTTGCTTTGTAGAGTCAAAAAGCTCTATGTAAGCTCTAAGGATTATTTTTATTTAGTGGCATGTTGGTATATTCATGCCTAATGTTTGTATTTGATTTTTTTTCTCTGAATGCACTACGGTGTTTTTTTCAGATGAGATTTCCCCAAGAGATTTTTCTTTTTCCTCTTGCTTTCCCTAAATAGCCTTCTGAAATCTAAAGGCTTTCCAGTAAATTCTGATTTCCTTTGGTGGCCTGACTATAGAATGAATGGAGCAGTTTTGGAAATGCATTTTTAAGGAGAGGGAGTGAAAGGCAATGGAGAGGAGGACAATCAACAAAGCTGCTGTGCCTGTATTTATCAGGCTGCCAGTGGGAGCTGCACGGTTCAGACTGCACTTCTAATCAACCCTAAACAAAAGAACATTGAAAATAGCTCAACTGACACAGTCCTCATCATAACTCAGGACTCGGTGGCAGGCACCAGTAAATCCTGCTCTCTTGCTGTTGTTGTATGTGAATATATTTGTGCATATAAACCCCTCTTCAACATCTACTGGGGTTTAGGCATCTCCATGGAAGTACCCCATCAACTTTCCCCCCACTGTTCCATCAATCCACACCAGAGACAAATGCCCTGTGACACGGGAACAGGTGGAGGTTGAGAAAATAGGGCCTGGCCAGGACTGAATGAAGATTGCATGTAAATTAGCAGTATTAATATGTAAAACAAAAGCTCAGCAGAGGCTGTTTGTCCTGGTGTACAGCTACTCAAAGCATGATACAGACCCTGAGTGAAATAACAGCCGCACCCCAAGATTAGCCCAATGTGTTTAAATGTCATTTTATGCTGAAAATTCAACATAAACAAGCAAGATGGTGTTTAAGCTGGGACTAGAAATTGCTAGGACAGTACCACAATCTGTGTCTTCCATTGGTCTGCTCCATAAACTCCATCAGAGTCCCAGGGAAAGCAGAGTGTGCTTTGGGCCATCTGATGGTCCATAATCCTGTTATTCTGAGGGTACCAGCGCAGCCTCTCTCCGCCAACTCCCACCACCTGAAGTGTCTGGTTATGAAGTCAACCTGGTAACTGAGGGTTTGTTACTGTAAAAATCGAGGGAGATTAATCTGTGTGTGAAGCGAGCACCCAGAACTGTGACAGCTGATGGTGTCCACGGTGGGATCAGCTTTAAACACGTGAAAATCTGAGCCTGCTCTGAGTTGCCCCCCACCAACACGTAGGCGAGCGTGGGGACCTGACAGCTCGCTGTATCCTGGGATGTGTGCTGGTGCTGGACATCTTTTGTTCAGGGATTTTAGAGCAGGCTTAATTGTATTGCCTTGGATAATGTTTTCTGATGTCATTAAACATCTACTGGAAAGCTAAGAATAGAACTTCAAAGTAATGTCACCTGTACCATTTGCATACAGATTTTTCTAAAGAGAAACACTAACAGTTGCTGGAGCCCTGGGATTCTGTAAGTTACGTTTAACTCTAAATTCCTTGAGCACAGCAAAAAGTGAAGCTCCTTAAAAAAACAAACAGACTTTCCCTCGAATACTGAAATTAAGAAGAGATTAATAAAAATCAATAAACACGTTTCCTTCTTTCGCCTAGATTTTCCTAAGTGTTGGATTTAATCATGGATTTCTGGGCGAGGGGAGGTTGTATATGAAGTTTTTAAGTCTAATTGTTTGGTTGCTGCATGCTCAAAGCCTTCAGTGCCAGTTCTGTCCTCTGCAGATTTTAATTCCTGTGCATCTTTGGATCCTTTAGAAGGTCACTGTAGTATGGTCAGCACCTGACCACACAACGGAGCCAGAAAAAGCTATGGCAGCTCCAGCTAAGTGCAGTTAATCAAACTGAAAAACGCATCCACGGCTTTTTGGGTGCAGTTGTTGTGTTGCTACAAAAAATTGTGATATATAATAAAAGGGAAACACGGTGTTATGGATACTTTGTCCTAGGGAGGACTGCAGGAGGGCTGCAGAGGTGGTGGAGCCTGTCTGTGGAGGCATTTGCGAGCAATGAAGTGCTCCTGAGCTTGCACAGCATCTGTCTGATCTGAGGCACAGCTGAGGGTGGTCTCAGGGCAGCCATGGCACCTCAAGCTGCTTG
Organism: Mohoua ochrocephala; assembly: GCA_013398855.1. Lineage (NCBI taxonomy): Eukaryota > Metazoa > Chordata > Aves > Passeriformes > Acanthizidae > Mohoua > Mohoua ochrocephala. Next base: position 540,846 of record VZTA01001184.1, read on the forward strand.
GTTCACTGCAGGGCAGGGAGAGATGTTGCCTGTCCTGGCTGGAGGGATCTCATTGAGGGAAAGGAGAATGCCAAGGAATTTGGCTGTATTTTAGGGATATATGACTTATCTTATTTATCAGCTGGAGTGTGTTTTTTTTCCTCTTTTAATTTTTTTTTATGTCTCAATCCTCCAAAAGACCCTGACCCCTGGCTCTAAAAGATAATCCTGAACAGTTTGTCTCTTCCCTTTTTCTGTGGCTCCTCCTAACCTTTTGCTCTACCACAAAATGCAGAGGGATTAATTTTCACTGATAGCAGAGAATTTCATGATGGGAGAAAAGCAAACCAAAGAGTGAGAAGCCCAATGCTGCTGAAATCTTAGATGGCAAAACGCTGCTCAGCCCAGGCCTGGGAGCAGCTTCCTCTGTTGTCATCTGTACATTTGGCTTGAATTGCCTTCTCTGTGTGAGACCCAGTGACTACAGCAGGGAATGGGTGCAGGGATCCAAGTCCTGGCACGTGGGAGCTGGTTATTAGCTTGCATGAGGAGAATCACAGGGTGGAGGTTATAAGTGGAAGCAAAATATGTGCTGCAGATGGCTGTCTGTTGACATTGCTATGGACAGATTATGCTTTCCAGAGATAAAAGAGTAATCATAAACTGGATGTCCAGCCAGGAGAGTATATAGACTTGAGTAATAGACTTGGACTATGGGGTTAGACTCCAAGTTCATATTAAGTACATATTTTCAAGAAATTTGTGGATTCTCGGATTCGGGATTTAGTTCATCATAAAAAGAACTCCAGGCCACAAAGCTTGGGCCTGAATCCAAACTTTTGCCAGATTTAGCTGATTTGTAAACTAGTGTTTGCCTCTTGAGCTGGAGTTTTGTTGATGATGATTCTTGAACAAAGCCCCACAGACTCCTCTGTTGCGCAGGCCCTCAGGGCACTTCTGTACCACCTAGTTGTGAATTGCTGATACATAAAATGTGTCTGACCACCAGGCCCAGGGCCCGAAGATCAAACTGGGCAGTGCATGTGTCAGCGTGCTCTTCCCTGCTGCAAACACGCTTTGCTAGTCTGGGCCCAAGAAGAAAACTTCCCAGACAAAGGGATTGGTAACACCCTTCCTCTGGTTTGCTCTGTTCTTTCTCAGCGTCTGTGCTGAGCTTTATTCATGCTGCACTTTTGACCAAAAGAGGCCCTAAATCGTGGCTGTTTGGTTAAAATCTGCCGTGGAAGTATTCCTGTGGAATACTTGTCTGGCAACACTGGTGGGATTTTGCCAGCAGATCCCTAATGTCTCCTTGGAGGCTGGTAACATGTTGGTAAAGTATTGGGGTCTGGCTGAAAGTGTTCTCCACAGCTGAGGAAAAGCACACTTGTTGGGCTTTGATAAAGGACCTGTTGGTTGTGTGGTTAACAGCGTTCTTATTAATGCATGAAACTTCCATTGTTTCTTAATTTACTTGGAAGTGTTGTTTAGACCCTTAATTGCCCTATAACGGTATAGTGATAGTAAGTTAGATTTCAATCAACATACTCAGGAATTGCCAGTATTTTAGCAATAAATTGCTAGCTAATAAACTTGTAGCTTCCTTTGTAAATGCCAGTTAAAGGCCTAAACATTCCTCGCAGAGTTAATTGCACATTTAGTGCTCATGTAATTTTGAATTAATTACATGCCAAATGGATTTATGTTGTATGTACTTAATAAACCTTGGTAAGTGGCCTTTTAACAATCAGTTGGTATTTAGGATGCTATTTGTGTAAAAAGAATGACTTATGACACCGGGTCATGGCGTTTTTACCAGATACCGATGTGCTGACTGTGGTGCTTGGTGGATTCACGACCAGAAGCTGCAGAATTAAATGAGCACAGGTGTGAATCCAGTGGCGGCTTGTGGAGATTTATTGTGTCCCAGCTCGATCCCATAGTCAGGAGATGGAGTCTGCATAACTCTCCATGATCCAGAGCCCACTGGAATGAGCAGGAAGATTGGTGCTGATTTTGCCTTAGGTTTGGGCTGTGTTGCAAATGTAGAACAGCTCTGGAAGCAATTGTGGCCTGCAGCAACAGTAAGAACCAGAGGCAAAGAAGCACAGCACACAACACCCTGCTGAAGTGGAAGAGAAAATCAGTGCCTGACTGTTTATTCCACATCCTTCTGTAAAACATTATTTAAATTAGGTTTCCTTCTCAGATGAGTATTTAATATGTGAAATTTTAAAAAGCTTTAAATCTGTCGACACTGGTAGTGTAGACCCACGTTCCAAACAGTAGAAACATGGATGCTCAGGTAAATAAACAGGTAAACTAAATTTCCATGCAAAAATTGCTGCCAGGGTTGATCTTTTTTAGGTTCCTTTGCTTTTAAAATGTTAGGCATTAAGAGGTTCACTCAAATCCTTGTGTACATGTTGTCCTTAAGTTCTAGGGGCTTTATTTAGGTTTTGACACACCAGGAGCAGTGTGTAATGTGTTTGACCTTGTGGCTTTACATACATGTATTCAGGTTTTTTATCTGAGTAACAGCAACTGACTTCTAAAAGATTTTGCAACCCCTAACACACAAATGATAACCTGTAGGCTGCAGGCTCTTAAAAATTTAATTATTGATCTTTATTCGTTTGCTCTCTCTCTGCAGCTAACACATCACTTGGTGCATTTAAATATGGAGTGAGTGCTCAGAAATAATTTTTCAGGGAGATATCGTTGTCAGGTTGTAGCGGTGTTCGAGTGTTCCTGTGACAGGAATTCCCTGTCAGAATAGCACATGGAACAGCAGGCTTTTGCCCTCTTTACACAGAGATAAAGGCTGAGCAACTTGGGAATACAGAGGCAGGTCAGGGTGAAGAGAAAAGGCCAGCAATAAAATGAAAAAGCAGGTCCTTAGGGCCTGAAGTGGAGTTCTGCATAAAACAGAATTGTAGAAGTTCTTCCACTGCTGTGAAAATGTCTGATTTCCCTTGTTGTCAAGAGGTCGGGAAGGCAGGTTTACAAGCACCAGATAACTGATGCAGCAGTATTACTAAAGATGTTCTTTTCTTTTTTTGTCCTGGTGAATGCCATTCAGTTAAATGGTTACACCAGCAGACTTGAGGTGTCTGAACAGCCAAGGCATCTGCAAAAGTGTCATCTCCTACATTGCTGCATCCTGGAATAACTTAAGTATAAGTTTACTAACATAGTGGAAAAATAGCTGCTGTGTTTTGAAGTGTTTGCCCTGTGAGATGCTGGTGGCTGTGTGACCCAGCAGCAGCGCTCCACGGAGCAGGTGTCAGTGCAGGATGACAGACCACAGCACAAGGTCAGCATCCTGGGTGAAGCAGAGGTACCTGCTAACTGCTAAAATCAATGATAATTTGTTAGTGCCAGTTGCAGAGCAAAGCCAGGATATCAGGTGCTGAATTTTGAGCTGAAGAACTGTTTCCACGTGAAACTTCAGCAGGTAGGAATGAAAGAGGGGACCACATCTCAGTCATCTCACAGCATGTGTTTTTTATGAAATGGGGAAATGGGGCTCAGTCTACTGTCAGATACAGTCTCCATTACACTCCAAGCTCAAACTCACAATCAGGATTGATTTTGCTTGTACAACATGGAGAAGCAGATGTATCACATATATTAATGAGCAGTTCTGCCCATCGGGGAAGCAATATTGCCAATCCCAAATGCTCAAAGAACAGAAGATTGAATGATCGTGGTAATAATAAGTGTAGAGTTCTCTTTCACTCCCACGCTTCCAAGAACCTTCCTTTATTTTTTTTTCCACCTTTGAGTCTGTGTACCCAAGTGAGCCAGAAGTTAAGATTTTTAGGTGTTTTCCAAGAGGTTTGTTTTATAGTCCACCAAAGCAAAGCTTATCAGTTAAAAACACTGTGCCCTAATCTCCAGGACCTTCTCCTGCCTGCTTACAGGGAAGGGCAGGAAGACTTATCTCTCTGCTAATCTCTGTGAAATACCCTGTGGAAGGACACCCATCAGACTCTCCTTAAAATTGTTATTTTCCTCTGGATGTGTGCTCAGATGAGATCATTAACCAGAGTCTTCCTCATCAGAACCCCTTTCCTCGCTGCAGCTCCCAGAGCAGCAGGGTGGTGCTCCCACAGCTGCTGGGCTGGTGTCTGTACCTCGTACACTGTGGCTTTTCAGCCCAGTGCTGCCCAAACATATTTCTCCAGCTCTTACTGCTCCTCTTGCCAGTCGTGGTGGTTTATTCTGATTGTATGATAAGGGTCTTATAACACTTGAGTCATTTGGGTTAGGGGCACAGTGAAGACCTTTCTCAAATTTTGTTCCAAAATTATGTTTTCCAAAGAGAAAAATTTATGGCATACTTTCATATGGGGGGTGGAGGGGTAGTGTGTTGAAAAACTCTGCCTAGAGAATTTTTTTAAAAATGAAATAGTTCTTGTGTAGATACCTAGGTTTTATTTCGGAATTTTCAAGGTAAAACTGGCTTCCTGAGGTAGCTTTGGTCAGTATAAGAAACCAAACTGAACAAAAGCCTTACCCTCAAACTCCTACACTAGAAGAGAAGGTTTCATAAAACCTTCTGTTTTCTGTTGTCCCCAAGTAAATTATTTTCTATATGTTTTTTTCATTCTGAAAAGTGAATCTGCCAAGAACTAATGCAGTGTCAAAGGCTAAAGCATAAACTAGAGCAGAGTGAAATTTAGGGAGAGAATAAAAAATGTGGAACAATCACTGAGGTGAGGAGATAAACAAAACTGTTCCCTGTTGGCAAAGGTTCTACAAAGGGCCTTGCATCTGTTGTGCTGGGGTTATACACGAAGACTTAAAGAAAACTCTGCTGCATAGACAAGAACACAAGTTGTATTAATTATGCTGATTGATGTAGGAATGAGAATTTGGGCCAGGTCCTCAAATGTAGAAATTTTTTATTGACCACGCAAACACTTGAATACATTGTCACCTGGAAGAAAATGTAAGTGCCCACCTGCTCACAGAACTGCAGCTTTTGAACTGCAGTGAGCTCAGGAAGCACTGGCTTACAGCCCTCCTTCATCCGAACCCCAAAGAAAATAAAAATGGAAGTTTAAGAATCTCCAGCTTAACTCTATTACTGCTGTTTTCCTCTGTGGTTCTCCTTGTAACTAAGCTCGGTGTTTTTGTTCTGGTACCTGGTCAGTGTCTAAAGGCCTTGCTCTTTAACAGGGCACCTCTGTCACAAGCATTTTCAGAAAGTCAGACTGCAGCTCGTGGAGCACCTCCCTATTGCTGGAGCTGAGCACGGCATCTCCTTGGTAATTAATACAGATGAATTTGCTGTGAGAAGAGGAGGGAGACAAATCCCTTTCCAGCAGCACTTCTCTGGGCAGGATCATGTGTTACTGCAGCACATACACACGACTGTGCAATACCCTGGTCCCATCTGTCCCTCTGCTTGCCAGGTCTCGGCTGTCTCTCACCTTCCCCATCAACCCAGAAGCAGCCTGGGGTGATGTAGGTCTCCCTCAGTCCCCTGACAAGCAGGCAGAGGCAATTTCAGGTGTTGCACTGGAGCTCTGGGACCTTGGCTGTTTCTGCCGTTTCAAGGCCTAATCGCTGCACCCCATGTATGATCTGTTTTCTCCTTGAAATCCATGAGAAACCCCTCAGAGCAGGAGTCCCAAATAGTTCGGATTTACCATGCAATTTTGGCTTGCTAAATGGCCTAGAACGGCAATGTGTATCACTTTGCAAAAGTATAGTTAAAATTAACAACGCAAGATGCTGCCCAAGAATTGCAAATGCCAGACAGGGACTCAACTGCAGCTTCTTATGCTACACAGAGGATTTCCACGTGTAAGTGAGGTTACTCACATCATTAAGCAGTTGCAGGAATGTTCTCTGTGCTTTTACATTATCAGCCTTTATAATCTTAGTCCTGACCCCTGGAGCTCTGCTTTGAGTTCAGGTGGAAGCTCGTGCAGGCGCTTCGTGACCCAATTGTGTGAAGTTCCAACTTTTCTGGGCTTAGTACAAGCAGTTGCATGCAGCAAAATGGCCAAAAGGTGAAAACAAGTGAACTCATCGTACATTGGATGATTTCTGTGTCTTGTAGCCAGAGCCAGACTGAGAGGAGCCAAGGGCTCCAGATGACCTGAGATCTCCAGGTGGTTTTAGAGTCGGGCTTTTCATACTAATGTGGGAGCTCATTGGTAGGTCAGAAAGGATCAAAGTGTTCTTTTCTGTGTAATTTTAGAGGCTTGTAGAAAAGCTGTTCCAGTTACTATCTCTAACATACTACATGCCTGTACTCCTTCTGAGAGTATGTCAGCCCAAACAGAATTGCTGTGTGTCTTAATTAGAAGATGGAAATAACCAGCAGCTCCATCTTCTGTGGAAATTTCTCATGCAGAACAAAGGGAAATTATAACCTCATGTGCTTATTTTCTTGTCATTGCAAACTGCACAGCTTTTTTTTTGACACAAAAATCACCAACTGGAGAGGATCTCAGCAAAACTAGGGTTTTATAATTTTCCTTTATTCAAACTTAGAAAGCCTGGTGCTATAAAATAAGGCTGGAATTTTTCAGTCTAATAATTCTAGGCACTGCCGTGACTCTTTGAATCTTCAGAATGCAGAGTTTTTCTTTTACTTGTTTTATCAGCTATCCAGTTTTATAATTTTTCTGGTTTCCTTTTTATCATGTTTTGCTAAAGGCTTGTTTATCACTCCTTTTAGGCTGCATGTGTCTGTTGTATCCCTTCCCCAGTGACTTCTATGTTGGGGCCTATTTCACAAAATGTGACAGATAACATGGGTTTCAAGGTTCAGTGCTTTCAACGTTTGTGGAAAATGATGTGTGGGTGCAGTCAGCTCCCACCAGACACAGGAGAATCCCTTCAGGAGCTCACATTTGGGACCCAGGGGAGGGTAGAAGGTAATCACTGTAAATTCCAGTGCTCACAGGATGACTTGACCAGAAATGTTCCTTTTGATCCTGTAATTTTCCAAAGCTCATTTTGTGAGAAAATTCTTTTCGACCTAGAAAAAGAAATCAAATGGAAAACCAGACAGGTAAATTTTGAATCTTTTCCACCCAATACCCTCCCTCACTCTGTCATCACCCAAAGCACAGCTTGGTCTTGTAATTGCAGAGCTTCCTGTGAGTCCCCTTTTATTCTTGTAAAACAGAAGGGAAGGGTGAGCCGTGGAATCAATCTTCCAATGTTGAGCTCCATCTTCAACATCTGGAAGAATTCAGCAGCAGATATTGTCATGGTGCCTGCTCCAACGCCCACGGAGAGGGAGTGTTTTCCCTGAGGTCCTCCTGGGCTTTCATCATGGGCATCTCTCAGGGTTTCAGGTCTGACAAAACTCCTGGAGACAAATACCCTTGCTCCTGGATCCAGAAAGTCAAGGATAAATAAACTTGGCACTATGAGTTCTTGTTTTGAGGATGTGTCAATAATGCCCACTTGTTCTTGAGCCTGTCAAATCCACTGACAAATTAGGGTAAAGACATCTTTCCTTCTTTTTTAAAAGTAATCAAAATCCCCTTTTTTACTGTTCCCTGAGCTCCATCATCATCATAATGTAACACAGCCTTGTTGGAGTAAAGCCTAGTCAGGGTATGTTTGCTCTTAGAAAAAGCTTTTTGGATAAGAATTTGTCCTATTCCTAGAAGGGAAAGATTTGTTTTTATTCCCAGCCCTCACGCCAGTGTGTTTCTGTCAGGTAACTCCTTCTGCCTCAGTTTCCCACCCTAGACAGTGCAGGCAGTGACATCTGCCCACCTGAGCAGTGTAACACACTATCAGTGGGGCCTTTCTCATGCTCAGGCATTGCACTTCCATCTCTGAGAACAGCTGGGTCCTCTTCCAATGGGACCTTGAGCTCACAGGATAAAGATGCTCCCTCTGTAAGGAGGGGGAAGTACCATTATTGACTAATACTGTTATTGGCTCTAAACTACCAGCTTGACTTGCTAACATACGTTCGTGGTTATGTGAGATTCCGCTGTAATGAATGGGATTGATTATGAGAACAGGATACATCATTATTGATTAATATAATTAATAATGTTTTATTTATGTCGTATGTGGCAAGGCCAGAATGGGAGGGGGATAAATGATGGGCTCTTAGAAAGGCAAGATGAGATTTAGAGTAAATACCTTGAAACAAAGGCAGCCCCCGTGGTACCAGAGGGTTTCATTCACAGGTAGTGCAGCAGTTCAACAGTGATGACTGTCCCGATGATGTCTTGAAGCAGACATTAGGTATTACAATGCAGTGCTACAGAAGTTTCAGAAGCCTTTTTTTTGGTAGCAGGTTTTTTTTCTGGTTTGCTGAGAAAGGGAAAACTTAATTCACATTCACTGCAGACAGCTTTTTCCTCTGCTTTTGACATTTAACCCTATGCTAAGGGGCCCAGAGCCTGCTAAATGTACAGCCGCCACTGTTCGCACTAACGTATCGTATCAAAATTCTTGACTTCTAGCAACCAGGGATTAAAGTGAAACAAAAGTTGGAGAGAATGAGTTTCTCACCATCTCTCTCTTTCCATTATATTCAAGCCACACTTCCTGCATCTGCTATAAATATTTAAAGCAGCAGTAGCCAACGTTTAAAGATTGGGACGGAAGCAAAATCCAACCGTGTCTGCGCCTTCCTTTGCAGCCTGTGGCAGCTCCAGCGCATCAGCCAGAGGTCATGTGCATTCTTAATGAGGTTGTCTACCCCTCTGCTTGCATGGGAGGCAATATGAAACTTCAGTGAGAGTTTTATTTGCTAACCGTGGTTTATAGCCTGGGATGAGTTGGGGAAAGCTTTATAATAACATATGTCCAGGCCTAGCAGGCAATCGTGGTTATGTAAGAGGTTGTAATTAGTGAAAAGCCTGGAAAATATGCCTCTGTTTCTCCAGCTTCCATACAATAAGTACTAATACAGTTTCTCAATCTGCAACATACTCTTATCTCTCTTTTGGATGTCTATTACTTACAGAGGGATAACTTTCAAAAATAAAAGAGAAAGAGACAGTACTAGGGAGACACAGAATTAAAGTCTAAGGCCAAATTCTTAACAAACCCAAGTTTGTTGATTGGAGTTTCCAACCAATGTTCGTGAACTGATTTACTTTCCCTCCATTTTGGAACCAAATGCCTCTCTGTCTTCTTCTATATCACATTAGCTGTTTCCTGAGAAGTTATTTTGGGCGCAAGGATTTTGCTCAGGAATTGAAGTCCATGACCTCTCCTTTAGTTTCTCAACAGCCACTTTAGAGGCAATGGGATTTTTAATTATGTGTACACCACAGCGCTGGTTTAAAGTAGTCTAAGAACCCGTCTTCTATGCACACTGAAGAAGTACCACAGGCAAACATGATATCCCTGTTCATGTTACCTTTTTTTGTCTCTCTGTTTAATATTTTGGGATTTGTTCATTTGAATTTCTTTCTCTGAAAAGCAGAAAAATCTGTTTATTACTTCTCTTACAGCATTTAGTTTGAGCTCTGGCTCCATGGCATGTGAGGCACGAAATGGGACTAGCTGCTCATGCCAAGAGGACGATAACAGCCCGGACTAACTTTCAGGTCTGTGGATCCATAATCCAGATCCTTGTATGAATGACATTTGGCATCACACTTTTCATCCACGCCACGTGCTTAATGGGTTTATTTTTTCCTTATGAGTGGGTCTAAGGTTTCCCTCTGGCCCTTGGAAGGGCTCACTTTTGGACAATGCACAATGTTAAGGTCTTAAAGACTGATCAACATGAAGTCTTGCTCTTGGAAGACTGCATGGACTTTTATGGTGAACAATCTTGTTACTGTGATTTTACTCTGGATAAAGAGTCATCTGTAGTAACTCAATGCAGCCTGAGAGAGGCTCCTTAGGACTTTTGAAGATGACATTTGATTTTCAGCCAGAATAACAGAGTTCCACCTAGACGACACATAAGCTTTTTTTTTCTGCTAAAGCTCTCTTTTGGAAGAGATTATATCATAAATGAATTGAAGCATTTCCTGGGGTATTGAGTAACGTCTTTAGGAACCTGATTTTAACCCCCTGAGAGGTCAATGGGAATTTTTCATCTGACTTCAGGATGCTTAAGCTAGGCATTTCTTTTCTGTTCTTTAAAAACAAAATCTTCCTGTTAATTGTTTGCATTATTATTCCTGCTTTCATTTCTACTGCTGAACTCCTCTCTGGAATTAGTCCTTTAATCTCCACGGTAAAAAAGAAAAGGAAAAGAAAATGTGCTGATAAGTGGAGACTGGACAGCGGATACATCAGCTCTGTGATTACCCTACTATATTTGGACATTGAAACTGAGAAGTTGCTGCCAATTGCAGCCAGCCCATGGGGACTGGTGAGTTCTGTCAATGGATGTTGTTTGATTGCTTTTTTTACCGGCGGCTGTCGCTATCTTTTTGGCCCTACTAACACTCAGGTCGATAACTGAAAGGCTGCGTGGATACAGAGATTTCCTCTGCTTCCCAAGCTGGTAGCAGAGGTTATGTGCTATAAATCACGTGCCATTAGGTGATGAATCCGGACCATAATCTAAAGGAGACAAATACCTGGATTAATTATGGTGTATTTATAGATGCTCTTCAAAAAGGAAGGCTGTGAAATAATTCCTTGTAGGAAATCATTTGACCCTTAGTGCTCAGTTGTCTTTTTACAGGTGAATGTGAAGCAGTGTCACAGCTGGTCTACAGGGAAACCCACAGATCAGCCAAAACTGGAGAATCTCTCTGACTTTGGAGAATTCATCTGAAGGGTTTCGTGCCATCTAGATCTGAAGGGATGGTTAAGCCACCTATAAATCCAGATACATTTAATTTAGGTCAGGATTGGGACCTTTCTTGAAGTTCAGGAATATTTCTGCACACACACACACGCACAATTCCCACCAACACGCTGTGTGTGCAGTTCTCTGGACAAAGCTGATTGAATTAAACCTGAGTCCTTTCATGCTGTCTGGTACCAGGAGTTAATGAACTGCTGCCTGCAATGTTTAGTGCTGTGTGTAATCAGTCACTAATCGTAGAAACAACTGATTTCAGGGAGTTCATGGCAATTATGAAACGCTTGTAATGGCAGCAGTGTACTAAAACAAAATAAAAGGCAGGTTTTTCTCAAGCAAAACCCAGCAGCCCAATGGTAAAGCCGATGAGGTTTCAGGGAGAAAATGATAGCCTGTGCTCTGACACTCAGTAGAATCAGAAAGTATTAAATATCTGCCTCAAAAAAAAAATCAGTAGTGATTCTTTTGCAAATAATATTAATCTAAAAACTTTGGAGGCAATCTTAGTTTTAGTTTTGAAGGAATTTATGCTTGGAGCTCACCTGATGGCATGTCAAAGTGTCAACCTGGCACTGGGCACGTGTGTGAGGGAAGCAATGTGTTCATTTCCGTTTCGCTGTGAATCAATCGATAAACAAACTGGAATGTCACTATAAATCTTAGAAAAATTGCCTGCTAAGAAAGTGTGAACATTTTTATACAGTTCCTGCTTTCAGAAGCTTGAGTAAAGGATAGCCCTGAAATATGTAAAGTCTGACTGCTAAGGTTAAATCAGCAACATAATCAGTCAGACTGGCTGGGCCTTCACCATGCAAAATTAATATCACCGTTGGATCTCTCTGTCTTAGCGCTGTGCCACGGCGACAGCACCTCAGAAAAGGTGGTGAGGCAGCACACACCACCTGAGCTCTGCTGGTGCCCTCTCTGCTTCTGCTTGATGCAGATTTATCACACTAACAGGCTAAATCTCACTAAGCTACAGAGAGCTTTTAAGACAATTATGCTGCAGTGTCGCCTTTCTGCAGGAGTCACATCTCGCTAAGCAGCGGTGGAGAAGCGAGTGGGTTAATTAATCTGCAGTCTTTGCCTTTCATTCATAATGAATAACTTGCTTAAAAATGTAATGCTTCTCCTAGGTGGCTTGTCTTCTTAATGTAAGTCCTTGATATGTATATTTTTGATCTGTGTGTGTTTTCCTATGGTTACAGGTAACTGCACCTGTGCTCACAGGCCTGGGGGAAGGCGAATGCAGGACAGTGTGTGCACAGGATTTCCAGACCTGGGATCAGAGGTGATTTATGGCTGAGGTGCTCAACAGCCTCCTGATGTGCTGAAGTTTGCACAGCCCAGAGACCAGGGATATCCGGGAAGTTGCAGCTCAATGGGAAAAGCTTTGGCAGAGCCATTTTGTTTCCCTACTCCCCACCAAACTGGGCAAATTAGTGTGTGTTCAGCCCCAGCCTGGAGGAGATGTTGTCATCTACAGCTCTAACATAGTTTTCTGTCAGTGGAGATGTGGAGAACAGGTATCTTGTAGTGTTAGATGATCATGGTTAACCCAGCACTGCTTTTTTGCAGTTGGTTGACACGTTCGAAGCTTTTTCCCTGACTACCTGGGCTGTAAAACTGCCCTGCCAGGTAACAGGACTTAATTTTTTAGTGAATGCTCACCAAAAGAGGAAATATTGCATTAAATAAAAAGGTATAAAGAGCCCCACACAAGACAACGTGCTTCTGTTTCAATCAACTATATCAGAATTAATCTGTGAGTTAAGTAACGCCGGATTAACAGGAGATAAGCCAAAACCACTTATCTGTTGGTGGATCTCTGTCAACCTGCTGATCCAGGGACTTGTATCCTATCTGTTCTTATAAAAATCAGTGAGAAAAAGGAAAGACCTCACAGGAACTGAGAGGTACCGTGCCAGTGCTGTTTGTACAGACAAGCTCTCCACATGGCAACTGACCTTCTGCTAGCAGGTCTGGTTTTGTTGTATTTTTCAGAGGTTTTGGGGAAGAGCTCAGCTGCAGTAAGTGCTAGTGGAACTGTGGCAGTTTCTAGTAGCTGATGGTCTGGTATTCCCAGATTTTTAGAGTGGACTGTTTCATATTAATTTTAACAATAGGCTGTATTGGAGAGCTTTTCCTTTGGCAGCTCTTACAGAAAGGAAGAGAGAAAAGGGAGAAAAGTATTTATATCCTTCAATTAAACTTTTTTGGCATCCTTACAGACAACATCAGAAGTTGAAACTGGGGCAAGAAATATATTAGGTATATCCTAATGTAATTTTTAAAAGAAAAAAAGTTATTGAAATTCCCCACTTTATTCCTCTTCTTTTTTTTCCTTGAAATTACAGCAGGTCCTGATAATTTACAATGTTGGCAGCTTCAAGTGTCAATTAATGTTTTCAAGGCTGCATTTGCCCAAACCACCGCTAACAATTTTTAGTGGACTTCCTGTGAAAATGTAATCACTTAAGAAATGCAAAAAAAAATCATGTCTTCTTGGATCAATAGCATATAAACCACAGTGTTTTTAACACACTCAGACTGCTGGGTTAGCTGGTGGCTGCTGAAAGCCCGGCCAGGCTGGGTAAGGGACCCAGAGCTGCGTGAGGTTACTGGGGGATGCTGTGCCTACACTGGGGTGGAGAGGCACATGGCCTCATGGATTACACACCAGCAGGTGTGGAAATGCACTTGAAAGCCATTTTTCTCTTTTCTTGGGACTTTGTCTTGCTTCCCACAGCCGTGGAGCAGGGATGAAGGGACCGGGGCCATGCCTTTGACGTGTGCGTGCATTTGCAGCTCGGCTGAGGTCAGAGCAGAAGAATGCTGCTGTAATTATGGCTGCAGGCAAGGGCTGAGCATAATGGGAATCAGGGTCTGGCTCAGCCAAAGATTTCCTGTATGATCCTGGTTAAGTCACTTAATTACTTTTGCCTCATTTCTCAGTTGTACAGTGTATATCCTAAGGCTTCAGTTACCTGCCTTGTCTATTTAAATCAAACTCCCTTTGAAGCCAGGACTGTACAATGAGACTATACTGTTAATTGGAGTCTCTGGGTGATAGTGTAATTGTGTGTAGTGTAATAACAACATTTCCCTGCAGTTTGCATCAGTTTTGCCACAGAATCGGCCCTCTGCAAAGCTCAGAGTTTCACACTGCTCCTATTGAATACCAGTGCACGAAACTTAACGCTGGCCCATTAAATGTGGGCTAATCTCACTCGGGAGACTTATCACTGAGTGCACTGAAGTCAAAGGCAGACCTCTCATTTATTATTTTCTGGGGCTGGGATTTCCCCCTAAATCCCTTCTTTTGTCGGGGAAATGGCGCGGAAGGCCTGCCACTGTGTCCACGTGTGGTGTCCCTGGATGGAGATGCTGGTGTGGTCTAGTGTGGGAACAAGCTGTCAACTGTTCCACACAATTCTTCAGGTGTAGGGTTTGTGGAATTGGGCTCCCATAGTGGGATCCAGTTCTGCGATCTAAAGCTATGAGGCAAGAAGTTCATAAAGAGTTAAACCAACCCTTGTTTCTTCCCCGTAAAAGCAGTGTTGTTTTGAAAGGCTTCTAGGGAAATAAATAAATAAGCAAGTCAAGTTTCATTTGATTTTAAGAGAAACAAGCAGAACGCAGAATTAACAAACTAACCATGGCCATACAATTTCAGTGACATTTTGAGCAGCGGTTCATGATTTGGGATGAACTGTCCTGACAGAAATTGCTGGTTTGTAACTGTAAATACTGCTGAAATCCAAGCTTACATAAATATTTTTAAATGGGAGGAACACAGACAACACGTAATGCAGAGTTTAGGTCGATTCTGATGGAGATTGGATCTACTGGAGTAACTCAGCTGGCTGTGATGGGGTCTATGGTAATTGGGGCTGAAGTGAATGGTTAGGAAAGGATGGTTTTCATAATTTTACGTGGTAGTGTGTGGTGAGGGAGAAATCCAACCCTGTGTAAAGGGCCTGCACGAATGCCATGGATCTCAAATATCCCCCTTAAACCCCTCAGAACAGGGCTTAAATGGGAAATTCATCAGAGAAATCAATACAAAGTCAAATGGTGTTTGTTTACCCCTGGAGTAGGCAGGAGGGAAAAATTAATTTGCAGTGTAAGAATATGAAGTTGAGTGGGTTTTGCTGACTTTCAGGATGAATTTGGCTGGGAATCCAAGTGAATAATAAGTGGACACAGATTAAGAAATCTTACAATTTCTATGGTTTTTGAGCAAAAGCTTCCATTTTTTCCAACATTAGAAATGCGTAGAAGGAGTATTCAGATTCAAAATTTCCTATTTGTTTTCTAAATGGGAATATGTAATCCAGCAGAAGAGCCACAGAATTCCTCAATTTAAATATATTTAAATGATGTACTTTTCCTCGCCTCAAAGGCAGGAGCATATTTTATTATGGAAGAGAACCTGGAGAACGAGACAAGTTTTTGCCTGTCGTGAAGCGCCCCATCCCAATCTGGCTGCACACTGGGCAGACTCTTACCTGTCCCCTAACATCTTGTTTCTGCACCTTCTTTAACCAGCAGAAAAAACTCTTAAAATTTTTGATGGTGGGTGAGCAGTTTAACTCTGTAAATAGCATATGTGCAACAGTTAAACGTGGAAAAAGTGGGCTCTGAAGCTGCAGATGGTCTGCAGTTGCCATTCACCTATGAATTAGTCTATGTACATCCTTGACGCTTCACAAGAGCATTTATAGTGAAGGTTCTTCCATGTGCTGTGTGCACACATGCAATGTATGTGTAGAAGCAGCTAAGAATTTGCCAGGTGTGCACCTTCTATTAATAGCAGGGGAGAATTTCCTCCTCCAGCACATCTCTCTGTGGATAACAGAGCTGTGAGACACTCCCTATAAAACGGGCTAAATCGTACCAAGGTGTGTGTTAACAAAAGTGAAAATGTCGGTGACTATGAGTTTAAGCGACTGAATAATTCATTAAAAGAGCTGTGTAGACCTGCCTTACGTGTTTATATGTGTGTGTAAGTAGACATGCATCTAGACAGTCTCATGGATTTAGTTGCAGTGGTGACTTCCTAAAATGAAGCCACATGCAGAGGGAAAGGAGCGGGTTTTTGTTACCCACTCTGAATTTTGGTTTATGAGGTCCCTGTCACGGGCAATGATGGGAGGTCAGTGCCACCAGACAATAAAGCAAAGTGCCTGCACAAATTAGGCCATTAACTTTTTTTCCAGCAGTTATATTAAGTAGTGAAAATATTCTCTGAATTTCAGACATGCCAATGGTGGTCCTATTTATATCTGCATCATCTGAAAAGGTGGGGCCTGCCTGCTGTGGGATGATACAGACACATGGCAGTCCTGAGTTCATAAACCCCTGGCTTGACTGAACAAAGAGCTTTAATAAATGTGATGGGTTTTGGAGTCTGCAGTTTGGAATTTTTCCTTCTCCTCAGTTACACTAATGCATCTAATAAATTAACGAATATAGGGGTACCTTAATGCCAAACAAGGAATTGCTGCTTCTTGCAGTCCATTGACATCTGTAGCTGCTTTTGGTGTTTCTGGGAGTTTTGCTCTTGACTTCACCAGGGCCAGGATTTCTCCTGAGGAGAGTGTTCCCACAAAGGCATGAGCGAAGAGCATCTGAACTGATCTGTGTGTGCCTTAGATTTCCTCTCAGCACCATTTGTGTGTCCCAAGAAGTAAAATAAGTGCCACTGATGCATTCATATCCTTTTCAATTTGTCTAACACAAAACAATAGTTTCCACTTCTTTTGTGTGATTTGTGTTTCCTTAATGCACAAATGGTGCTTTGACATGCTGCAGAAGAGAATTTGTTGGACACGGTAATGCTGATAGAAAAATGTTCTCTCTGTTTAGATGTCATGACTATTTCCTTTTTCAAGTGGAAATTCTAGTGTCACATACAAATGTTACCTTTTCCCCTGATTATCTTGTAGAAAGCTAATAGTTTTGGAATAGATACAGATTTTTAATGCAATGCTATGGTTCTGGTTTATAGAAAAATGGATCAATTACCAAGGCAGGCTTCAAAGAGGGAGACTGCCCTAAGTTATAAATGGCTCAGTCCCTTAATTCTGTCATAATCCTATTTGATATATAGTTCTCAGTGCTGCTGAATCCTTTTAGGGCTCTTTGATCAAGTGAGTACTTTCAAATGTGATGCCTCCTGTCATCTAACCCCCTAAAAATAACACAACTTGCCATTTAATTTCTGGAAACATTCGTTTTTCCTGCCTTTTTTTTTTAATAGGGAAAACAAAAAGCCTCACTTTCATATTAGCTAATTTAAGGAGAGAAAGAAGGACTACCAGAAACAAGAGGTTTGGTTTTTTAATTTATCAAAGGTCCACTCCAGTATTCCTTCTTAGGCTGATGGCCTGAGCTGTAGCAGAGAGAGGACCTGGTACTTGGATGCTGATATTCTGGGTTTCACTGAGGACTTAATTAATTGAGGAGATCAGATATATGAGACACCAGAGTATCATGGACAGCTTCTGTTTTTCAAAAGTAACACACGGTTTGGTAATTATTTTGGGGTACCTTACTGTACGCCTTGAAATTCAACAATAAGGAGCAGATCTCTGTGTAGTGCCTCATGTCTGGCTTTTTTCAGCATCCCGATGAGTCTTTTCCAGATTAGGTCATGGGACTCATTAGATGTGCATGTTTGACACAGATCCTTTTCTTCCTCCCAGTTTTTAAAAGAACACCAGGAAATTGTACAGTTACTAAGCCTGAGTTAATATTTTTTATATTAGGGTGATGTGGTGCCAGAACTCCTGCTTTTCTGTTGGGCACTATAACTGCTGTCACTGCTAGTCAAAATCCAGCCCTGTAAGGAAGAAAAGCATGCAAATGGAAGGTTTAATATTTGGCATATGAGAAGTTCTTTGTTTTCCTTCCCCTTTGCAACCGCTGTCACTAAGTTACATTCAGCATTGGTGTTCTTTCTTCCTGTAACTGATATGCACCCAGGTAAGCAGATCCATCGACTTAACAAAGACAACTCAAGAGAGTGAGGGATTTTAGGATCAAATTGTCCAGACCTGTGCAAGGTTTTCAGCTCTTCTGGTTGGAAATTGGCAGCTCCTGGAGCTACACTTGGCAGTTTCCTGCAGGAGAACCTTGGTCCAGGGCACCAGAATCCCAAGAGGGAAATTTGGCTAGCACACAGGCATGGCTAGCTCAGCACCTCCAGTTTTGTGCAGCCAGTCATGTTTTCCAAGAGATCATTTATATCCTGGAAAAGGAAAACACTGGAGGAGTGTGGTTGAGGTGAATCTTGCAGACCTCTCCCCAACGTGAAATGCATTCGAACTTTGTCCTCGTGGAAGCTTTGGATCTGTGGGCTCCATGGGGAGCCGTGGCTCACATCGTGCACACTCAGCAGTGGCAGCCTGCAGAATTTGGCTTCTTTTCTATCTTTGCATCTCAGCTCAAAATCCAGGCAGCTCTTGGCTTTCTTACACGTGGCTGTGACCTGTCTTCCTGCAGACATCTCCTTTTGAAAGGTAACGAGGAGAGGTTAAATCTTCAGTGGAGTTGTAAATACTCTTAAAAGGTAGATTAAATGTCCATGCCTGTCCCTTGGAGCAATTAGAGTCACCTACAGCCCTCCAAATGAAGTGATGGGGGCATGACAGCCAAATGCTGTCATGATGGAACCAGGCTGGCTTGTAAAAAGGGCTACGCAATGATGCAGCTGCTCTGTGACTGTGGAGGACTGGAGGCTTTCTCCCAGAGAAACAGATTATCCCAACCCATCCCATATTCCTGTTTCAGACCAGCTCTCCCTCAGCATTTAACAAGTAGAACAGACGATCACAGACATAGTTCCAACCTGTTGTCCTCGAATTCTGCTTCTGCCTACAGGTTATTTTATGTTCAGCTGGAAACTTGAGCATTTTGAACTCCTGAACCACCATCTGCTCAATCTATAGAGTCTGTTTATCAAAGGGTTTAAGTGCACTGTAAGGTCCAAACCATTTTATGGAGCCTTGCCAGCTGAGATGAAATATTAGTTGCTGTATATTTTGAAAAACTGTCACTTTGTAGGCCAAAAGAGCTTGGAGATTCCAGCTGGTAATCAAAGAGCAGTGTCACATGTTTTATGGTTAGGGGCTCCATTGGTCCCAGATTCTTTAGAAACCGAACTGATAAATTAGCCAATCAAATTTAGATCTGACTTAAATCCAAAATGCCATCACTGAAGACCTGTATCACCAACAATAACCACTGCAAAAAGCCAGACCTTGTGAAAGTAAACACGTAAAGCATCTATGCAAGATGTTTAGCTTCACATTCAATAAATCCCTCCTTAGAAAACAGAAGCTAAACACAGGCGTGATCCTGCAAGCGCTTCTGCTTGGGTAGAGATGTCCTAACCTGTCACCATAAGGATCTAAAAGGGTTTGCTATTGATTCCTATGGGTTAGATGTGAGAGCTCTTTATTCCTCTCAGTCCATGGGGCAGATCACCGTGGATAAGCAAGGTTTAGGAGGCTTCGCTCCTTGGTCCTGTAATACAATTAGTGACGGTTAAGTCTGATTCTGCACTTTACTACTCAGTGCTCGGGCTAATCCAGCGAAGGCCATGCTCTGAGATGCTGTGTGCCAGTGTTATGGATTGCTGAGCCTTTAGCCTGACCTCGTGTCAAGGGAGAAACTCCCTGTTTTAGAGCTGATTTTACTGGCAGTGTGGCAGCAGTGCCCCTGGCAGCTCTGGGCTCGTGGGAGCCGTGTGCAGGTTGTCTGAGGGTGGGTCAGGTGTGCGCAATTCTAGGGTGAGAACAAGGCAGAGGTGAGCACTGAGGCAGTGAGCTGGGGCAGTGCCTTTGGAAGGTGCTTTCTCCAGCATCTTCCCAGTTTGACAGGCCATACAGCCTGAAGGAGGCATCTCTTGTGGGTCTTGGGAGGTGAGGACTGGAGTAAATGAGGAAACTGTGGCACTCTCTCCTTGGCCTGGACGCTGCTTCTCACAGTGGACTTGTGAGCAAACCCAAAACCTGTGACATCTCCTGCTGTGCTTAGCCCTGCTGGCCGGAATGTGACCTGGCACTTGGCAGGACCTCTGTGAGATCAGGCCCTGGGGTTTGGCAAGAGGGGGAAGGGGAAAGTGGGATTACTCCTGAGACGAGCTCCGAGCACACAGCTGTCCTAGCTGAGACACTTGCCAGCCTTCTAAAATAAACCCACGCAAGCCACTCTTTTCTGATCAAAGAATGAAGTGGCTTAAGCTGGATAAAGCCTGTGTTGGTGACAGACTTCACTGCTAGGGCCAGCTCGTGCGTCTCCTTCATTTAGTGATGGCTTTTAAGGATTTTGATTTAATTCTTTGGGTCTTAAACATAAGCAGAAAATTCTTATAGCTAATCGTACATTTTTGTTTTAATTATGGAATTTGGCAGCTTCAAAATAGAATACCCTCTCTGCAGTGTTTCCTGTAAAGTGTTCTATTAAAATGCATTGTTCTGTCCTTTTCCTCCAGCTGAGTTTAGCACAGGGTAGCTAAAGAGACCACAACAGAGCAGTTTGCTCGTGACTTTTCAAGGAGAAATTGTTTCGAGTGACTGTGTAACCTCCAGAGCCCCAGAACACATCTGATTTCCCCTCACCTCTGCTGTGACTTGTCCCATGACATGGGACTATCGATAATATATGTATCTTCTTACTGTACTGCTCAGTACATTCTCCTGGAGGTAGATCTGGTTAGAAAGCACTTGAAGTTTCCTTACACATCTCCACTTCCCCAAGGGATCAATGTCTTGATGGATCACATTCAAACACATTCAACATCTCACGGAGGGTGTGTGAAAGGACAACAGAATCACTTTCACTCTATCCATATCCATTTCCTACTGCACTCCCTGTTTTACAACTATTGGCATGCCTGGAGGGAACAGCGTTTCTCAAGGTCACAGGAGGTGGAAAATAGCCGCTGTCGAGGCACAGAAACTTTGAATCAGGGTAGCAAAGGCACGACCTTTATCTAACTCCAAGGAGAAGCTGGGATTTGCTGGTGGTGGCAGCATCTCTGTCTGTACAGTGGGGTCGTGGCGGGTTGGGGATTTTTTTAGCCTTTAGAAACAAGGTTTAAGTGCTCATTTTTTAAAAGGGTGATAGTAATCTTTGCATTTTCAGGGTAAGAATAATTTCCTAAGCTTCTTGACTTTAAATTACAGGAGTGAAGGACAATGAGATTTCAGCGTTATCGTGTTTCACCCTCACTTCCCAGTGTGATCTGTACATGTACAGATACACTGTACCTTACAAAGTGCAGTGCAGTTTTAGGCACTGCACACTCGCTCCTTCTACTATGTAGAGTTGTTTTATCGGTATTAAAAAGGAGATTGTGACAGACCATAGCCTGGGAATGTCCATCAGTGAGCAGTCACTTGGAAGAGATTTTACTGACACTCGTGTAGGGGTAGGAATTAAACCTCAGTTTTCCACATCCAAGATAAGAGCCCCAGCCATTTGGTTTCAGAGAAAGAAAGGAAGATGCACACTGCTTCCTTGTAGCCTTGAGAGGAAACGTCAAGTGCCTCTGAACCTACCCTAGCAGAGCCTCTCCCAAGTCAAAATGATGTATTTTGGATCTGCCAAAAGGAATATTTGTCAGTGTCAATGCAACTCAATCCAGCCACATGTGATTGAGAGTGAATACGGACCAAGCAAGAGCATGGAGCATCCTGCAAGGCACCCAATTACTGCTGGAACTTTTTACCACAGATTTTTCTAATTTTTTTTTATTTTAATAAAAAACATGATTTATGGAATTTTCTGAGAGGAAATTTCATTATTATCACAAAAATATTCATCCTCCATTGGGGAAAGCAAATGAAGTATCTTGTTTCTACTTGGATTTCTTGAGTTTGTGGTTTTTAGAACCAAATTAAGTTTTGGGTCCCTCTGACATGTAATCTGCTTCTACCCTGACTGCCAGGATGTCTTCTGGGAGTTGTAGTTTTCTAGTACCAGAGCTCCAAACTTCATCATCATCAAGCCAACCTTTATCTTCCACAATCTTTAGCTGAACTAGTGCTCGTACCCCAGGAACCTGCTGACTGTCAGCTGAGTAAGGGGGATCTTTGACTCAAACCTAGAGTCCATATGCCAGAAGGGCTGTATTAAACAGGGAACAGCTGATTTTGGTCTGCAAAGACCTGCAGATTTCATAGCCTTGTAAAAGCAGGAACCAGATGTATATTTTAATGAAATTTAATGAATCCAGTATTGGGCTGCCAGGAGGAGAGGGAAGCTGAGATGATAGGAACTGAAGTGAGGTATTTACTCATTTCTTTGCAGAATTTATTGGGTCAAAACCAAGAAATAGTGAAGCTGAGCTTTTGAAAGGGGCTGTAGGTTCTCAGTGCCCACTGGCTGTCAGGAGCCGCAGGGCATACACCCTTTTGATTTTTCTGGAAAATCTAAATGGGCTCAGTGGATTTTTTTTTTCCTTCTGCTCTTTTTTTTTTTTTGTCCTCGACATGCTGTGAAATGTACGTGGTGCTTGTATGTGATGGGTAAATCCTTCTTCCCTGAGAAAGGTGATTCAGATATTGCATAGCATCATGCATAGCACTCCTAAAGTGCCAGTCCTAGAGCATCTCGGGTGATTCCCTAACTTAAAAAACTTGCCAGGGAGGGATGCTCTTTTCCTCATTTTACAAACTGGAAAACCAAGAGACAGAAGGAATTCTATGCAATCACAAACTGGATCAGAGAGAGATTCTGGATTTCTCCGTACGTTTATTTTTCCCGTGTTCTGTTAGCGTTGGCTCAAGTGCACCTTGCAGCAGTGATGGCATTCCCATTAGCACATGGCTTGGATGGTGGGAGCTTCCACACAGATTAATAAAGAAGCAGAGTTTCTGTGCAGGCTTTATGGCCTGAAAAGATCACAGCATTCCCTGCGTGAGGAGAGCTGCCTAAAATCTTCCTGCCTCTTCTTGTGTGGAAGAGACATTTCAGCACATTTGACTTTGCCCAATTTAGATGTTTGTTTCACTTTGCAAGTGATATTTTGTAAATATTTGTCAATTTGCCAATGCCTGTGCCTCTTGCAGCCTTAAACAAAGCTTGTTACTGTTAGCGAACATATCTGCCTTTTGGCATCTTTTCATTTCATTCTTAGGATTCCATATGTTTTTAACACACTAAAAATAAATTCTTATTGCTGTTAATTCTGCTGCCCTTAAAACCTTTTACCTCTTATCACTTTTTCTACAGTTCTTAGCTTCTCATTTTTATCTGTGGTTTTCAATTCTCTTCCTCTTTCCACCCCTATTTGTTATCTGTTTTATTTATACATACTTAGGATTCATAAATAGCTGCATTTCCTTCTCCCTCCATTTTACCCTCTGGTTCCTTCTTTACTAATTGTGTCCTTCTGAGCTAATTAGCAATGCTCTCAGTATCAATCACAACTTTCTGTTTACGTTCTTTGTACTACTGCAAGTGGCAAGGTTGGTTTAGCCAATAACTTCACAAAAGCAGCCAGATCCAGGGCAAGTGAAGGTCCAGGGCAGAAAGAAATCTAAAAATGTCCTTTACATTTGACTCGACTCTTACTCTGTCCAAATGCCCTGACAAATTTCCACTTGTCCTTAGGATGACTGAGGTGGATATAAATAAACCACGACATGTGACCTAGCAAGGAGTGTGAGGGGTTGAAATCCCATCCCAAATAATCAATCCCACTGCAATTTCCTAAGTAAGATTGGAGAAGGGATAAGAGTCAGCTGTACTGAGCAGCAGTGATTAGCCTCATTTACCCTGAATTGCCTAGGAATGGCGAGGTTGCGTGATTGTATAAGTCACCAGCTGAGCAAAAGCGTTGAGGGAGAGAATGGAACCAGGGTCTGGGTTTGTTTCTCGGTGATAGAAAGCAGTTGGCCGTGAACTGTGCAGCTCTGGAGTTCCTGTGCAAATTGCTGTTACTTCGTGGCCAGCTCAGTGCAGAGATTTTGTGAATTGCTTGAGATTTAAGTATTTTTGTTCAATTTCTGCCATATTCTTGCAATAACCATTGAGGGGTTTTTTGTTCTCGAGTGGAGACCTGTGTGTTTCTGCCTTGAGTTTTGCAAGCAGCATTAAAAGCACTCTCAGGATAGACTGAGACTGAGAGAAACAGGGTAACCCCAGCCTGGTCTCTAGGATGCTGCTGGCTCACCTTGTGGAAAACTAAGGTCTGCTTTGGCTCGAGAAACAGGCTCACATTGAGGGGCCCTGGCAGTGGAGGAGCAGGTGTGTGCTCGCTGCAAATGAGTTCCCCTGGCAGCAGTGCAGGGATGTGTGCCTACTGCTGATCAGCGCCGTGCCTGGCTCCAGCTCATTCCATCAGGATTTGCTTTTCTGAGCACTTAAAATCAATATAAATTAATAAAAAGAAACCCAACAGCCCATAAACAACATTAGCTATGGAGCTGTTAAAATGCAAGCAGTCAAACTATATTTAATCCACTCTCTCACATTAATGCTGGGCAAGGGTGCGTTTTTAAAATGCTGCTATTGGATTAATAGCAGATATTGCTCAAAGGAAATAATCGATGATTCTCGTGGAGAGTTGTTCTGGAGGAGGCTTCCTGGGGCCATCTGAAGTAGTCAATGGTGCGTGTGCACCAGCTGCCCAGTGCAGAGGGGCTCTGGGCTGTGTCAGGGCCAGCCTGGCTCCTGTGACCAAGACCCCTCCTTTGGCGAGACCCAGACAGGCTCCCTTGCAAGCTGACAAAAAATGGACCGAATTTCATTGTTGCTCTGAGGTCCATTTCTTCCCAGCTCAGCCCTTGCCTTGGCTCCAAGATAGCATCTTTGTAGCTCTCTGAAGCTCACCAGGGATTTCCATGCTTTTGATAAAATAACAGTGTTTAATATTGAATTATATATCCACGTTCTTTGGGAAGTGTATCCTCTTGTAGGGTTCATTTCAGTAGAGTCCTGCATCCAGCGTTACAACTTCTTCCCTGCTTTGTGTGTGCCAGACTTCTCTGGTCTGACATAATTGGCCAGTTTTAATTATTTTATGAGTTCTGGCATAATCTAGTACAGTGCTGAAGTATCTCCTTCCTATTTCATCTCTGTGGAGACATGAAATTGTTCCCTCTGCAGTAACAGGGCTCAGCCTGGTCACGCAAGTTCCAGAGAGCTGCTGAGAGCACAAATGTCTCTGTACCCCTGTTGCCGCATCCAAAAAAGTGAGCAAAATCATGTTCTTCCTGTGTGACACACAAAAGAAATGCCACATTTTGGTGCAGACACAGAGTGGAACGTTTGCCCTGCAGCCTCAGCGTCACAGGGCTGGAGAGGGCGAGGGAAAAGGGGAAGGAAGGGTGTGGCTGTACTCCACACACTTCTGGGGAGACCTTCCCTGAGCTGTAAACTTTGGTGCAGGATACTCACAGCTTTGCTACCGTGTCCTACTTCAACCCCAGTGTCTCAAAGGTACCTGAAACCAGCAGCTCCTTGGCTGGTTGGGACTTTCTTGCACAGGAGAACTCTTTAGAGCAATGGAATAAGCTGAGACCACCTACTGGCACAGCAGGTTTGAGGCTTTCTTTTGGTTGAAGCAGAAACCAGGTTTTGTCTTATTCTTCAAGATGTCTCAAGGAAACATCCTCCCTTCTGCCTGAAGTCAATGCCTATTTACACCTCTCTTCTTTCCCTGATACCCACGTGTGAGTGGTTTATATACACATATATACACACACACACTCTCCTATATACCATAACCTCCCACCCTCTTCCTATTGTAAGGATTTTTTTTAAACATTTGTGATTATACAGCATCTTGTAAGGAATTAAGAAGTTCATAATTATTTATAAAGCTAATACTTATAATGAAATGGTTGCACTTTGATGTCTGTATATGTTTTCTAAGCTAGGATGACCTATATTGTAGAGGTATTATGTGTACTAGGTGATGCAGGGATTGGCTTGGGAATTACCCATGTTTAATGAACACTAAAATTAGAATTTGACTGAAATCCACATAAATGGCTCGACAGCAAGTTCGACTGCCCCTGGGGAGCTGTGGGCAGCTCAAATTTACCCACAGGCATTTTTGAAAATGTTTTTTTTGAATCAGCATAGTGTGCTTTTTGGAGCAGAGAGTGCAGCTTGCACTTTAAACTCCCTTCTCTTCACCTTGTCCCCCATTTTGGTGTTGAAAAGCCCTCCATGGAGAATAGAGCATGAAGTATGTTGCAGGTATAATATATGCTACACTGGTGCAATTTTTATTCAGTACTTGCCATGGGAAGTCTTCCGCTCTCCCTACACGGTGGCCTCGTTGCTTTTACTCTTGCTATTTTGAATTTCCAAATACTTGGCCTCTTCTGTGGGTATGTGTACTTTGGATAGTGCAACACCTGGTCTAGCTGTTCTCTATCTGGCTGCCCACCCCACTGCAGCACTAAAAGCCTGCAGCCATAGAGAGTCCCGGCTTTCAGAGATGAAGGCTTTTTTTTGTTTTCATGTTGTTGTCTCACTCTGAGGAAAGATGAAGATGTGCCTTTTTTTGTACCACAAAAAGGAGTTTAATTATCCTTCAGGAGACCTGCTTTTACAATGACTATTAATTCCTGGTCACTGAAGGAAAAAAAACCCATTCCTGAAAGAATAATATACAGTGCTTCCCACTTTGCCCAGGCCTGGAGAAAAAGACCGGCCTTAATTTCCTTGCATCACCCCAAAAGTAGAGTCAAGAAACACTGTTATTTCTGTTCAGGATGCAGAAGCAGGCAGTCCTTTGCTCCTTTTGCTTTGTCCCAGCAGCTGGCTGGTGACACTGAGCTGTGACATGGCCGTGGCCATGACTTTGGGGTGTCTGGGCTGTGCGTGACAGGGCAACAGCTCTTGGCTGCAGAGCCAGGCAGGAATGGTTTGAGCTCATGGCCTGTTTAATTCACAGCCCAGTTGTGCAAGTGGAAAAATATTGCAATTATAATTGTCGCCCACAGTCAGTGTGAGAATTCTTCATGAGATTCAAGGAGAAATTTTCTAATTTAAGAAGCCAGCATTTTTCCAGAAAATCTTCGAGCAAATGAATATCCCAGGTCTCAAGGGAGAATACATCATGTTATTGGTGGGTTCACCTGTAGGACTTCGGTTTAGGAGGCATATATCTCCTTTTAGGATGTTCCTGTAAGGAAGCTCTAGGTGAAATGGAAAAGTGTAACACTGGTTTTAAACTGTTTAATTGGAGTCTGTGAGATGACATGACTGTAAAGAATTAAGTCCCCCAGTGCCTTCTTAGTTGGTGCGCTCTGGATTCATTTTTTTTCAGTTTTATGTTCCTAAGCCTGAACTGTAGCCCAGCCTTTTAAAACTCAAGTCTACATTGCTGCTTTTCTCCTTCTTCCTCTCCTTTTTCCCCCTAATTTTGTCTTGCCTGATAGCAGTAGGATGTTGGCTGGAACAGACAAGCCTTTTTATTTCTTTTGACTGTTTCTGCAAAGCTTGATGGGGAATTTGCATAATCAATGAGGTAACCCTGTCACCCCAAACATGGAGTCTTTAAAGAGAATAGTTTTATGCAAATTAGATATTGATGGTGTAATGATTAATTGGCCCCAAGCCTTTGTTAATATGCAATTGTTGTAGTGTAACATGCATTTGTAATTATTTTGGTTTGGTTGTTCAAACAAGTGGTGGGCACTTAATTGCTTGCAGCAATTGAAGAGACAGGATATCAGAGAGAAAAACAAAGAGCTGGTTAACGGGTTGCCTGATATAAGGTTAGATTTCCTTGGTGTATATGGGGTTACACGGTCAGATTCGCAGGTGATAAAAATCAAAGCTACTCTCTTGCAATAAATAGAACTATTCTGACTTGTGGCAGCTGAGGATGAGATTTGAAATGTTCCCAAAATCCAATTTCATTGTTGTGTTTGGATCATACTGGACTTGGGATGGTGAGCTGTGTTGATGACTGCTGTTGGTTATTATTATTAAAAATAAACAACTTTGGTTCCAAGGGTTGCAATGAGCTAAAAGAATTCATTAGTGAGAAGCTGCTTGGACTGTGTCAAGCAAATAAATACGTATCTGAGCTGCTCTGCAGTCTCCAAGGTGCTTATCTGCTGTATGTGACTTTCCAGCTAGTTTGGGATCTATTTTCCATGCTCTTTGCCTTTAGATCTGAATTTAGCAGACAGGGAAAAAAGTCTGTATTTGGAGGTGAAAAATCCTGCATTTCCAGAACTGTACTTAAGCTGTCGACTGCCAGATGTTCTTAGTGTATGAATTTACTGTATTTTTGCTCAGAGAATATGTTAAAGTTGTGAAGTTTCTCTCCTGGGACATCTGGAGGAGGTAGCAGAGGGATCCACTTAGGAACAGTGGACAAAAGGGTATGAGTGTTATTAAGATCTTCTAAAAATGAACTCAGCTAATAATTATAGATACATAAACATTAACCTGGTATATAATTATAATTTGATAATTATTACACCTATGTAGCAATGAGCACATTCAATGAGGACAGAATCTACAGAACAGAATAGAGAAATGGGAGTGAGTAAAGTGTAACAGATGCTTCTTGGCAGACAGACAGCAAGATGTCATTTGTGTCATCAGCAGAAAACAGAATTACTTAGAAAAGATACAATTTTTGTCCTTTATTCCGTCAGATGAGACACTGGAAGTGGGAGGACTGTGTATGTACCGTGGGTAGGACTTGCCTGAGCAATGATACATTTTTGGGGTTTAGAGTGCAATCTTTTGGGTTCCTCAGTCTTGCTCTGGTCTGTTGTTTCCCGGAAGCTCTGTCCCAAATTCCTATGCTATATAGCTTATTCTTGGTTCCTCAAGAGGTACAAAACCCAAGGACACCCCACACCTCATTTACGTCCCGTTTCACAGGACAAATAACAGTATATGTGCATTGTCCTGAAGCTGGTGCTGATGTGTAAAATAAAATCTGTTTTTAAAATAAGTTTTCTGCATGGTCAAAATGAAGATAGAATTTTCCCCAAATCGTTGTTATAGAGTTGCTGATGAGATCTAGGTTTTTTTAAATTAATGGTGTTATCACTAGGAAAAGGAAATGTAGAGCTTTGCTTTCAATCGTTTATGAAATCTCTTACTTTTGTTTAAACCTACTTATGATAGTGGGGATTAATTATACAGATCCACTTTATTTTGGTTAGTGTCCTTTGACATAAGGGTCAAATATAGAATGTGTCCTGTCTTCTTTTCTGTAATATATGCTCTGCTTCCCAAGTAGGAAAATACCATTTAATCTCATTATGGATTCATAGTCTTTTTTTTTTTTTTTCTTAATGTAGAGCTAATAGACAAGACAACAAATTAATGCTCATATCATCTATATAAAGAGTTCAAGCAGATGTCTTTGATCTTTTCATTCACTGAGAGACCTTGGTGGCAAATGGTTTTAATTTGAAATTGAATGTGCTAAAAAGCTGCTCAGGACTGAGGAAGTTCAATCATTAACCTGTGCAGCAACATCTGCTTTACCACGCATTTGAAACTCGGCACTGCATACCCATAAGTTTCATCCTAGAAAGGATACATTGAAGGTGTCTATCAAGGCCATAATCTGTAAAAAATCCACAGACCTGTTTTACAGGTGCTATCTGAACATCTGAACAAATGTTACAGGAGTGAATGAAGTTTCTCGCTTTACACTGGCCCAGAAAATCTAATCCACAGTGTTTATTCTCTCTAACACTGCACATGTATTTAAAGTATAATATATAATTTGAAACTGTGTATTATTTATCCATAAGAATGTTTGTAGGATAAATAAAACATTTGCATGATAAAGCAGACGAACAATTCGGAGACATTCTGCTCTCCTGGATAAATTTGAATTTAAGCAGGTATTGTTATGCATTTTACAGAAGTGTACACTGAATGAAGAACTTTCTTGAAGTATTATACCAATACCCCAGAACATTCAAGCTTCATAAACTGCTTAACTTGTGGTTTTTTAATACTCTTGTAGTTTAAAAGAGCTGAAATGTTTTATTATTATTATTATTCTTTAAAAAATCATGTTCTCTTCAACTTCTCCACCAAACTTCAAGCAGATGCTTATGAGCAATTTACAGAATAAACCCCAAAAGAAATGTTTGTGAGTGGAAACACGGACCCATTATTTACTGTGGCAATGAGGTACACACAACTCCAATGCCACATTTAGAATCAAAATGACAGCACCTCACCCACCTAGAACATCAGACATGAGGATACCAATTCTGTCATCAATCTTTGGTTATATTTCGTCAGAGTAGGGCTATTGTCTGTGCTTGAGATAGTCTAGGGAACTATAATTATTAAACCAAACCATTATATTGCTTACTCCTAAAGGGGTGGTGACAGGTTTTCATGTAAAATCAATCTCAAGATTAAAAAAAATCATTATGATAAAAGAAGAAAGATAATTTAAATAACTGATTATGTGAAGGTGGTACAGAAAAATTATCCTTTCTGCTCACACTCTTCAGTAGCTCTATAGGAAACATGTGCAGCTTGTGGTCAGATTGTTTAAAATGCCAGACTGGCCTCTCCCCGAGGCACACTGGTGGTGCCTTTGTTTGTGTCACTGCAGCTATTAAAAAGCTTAGCCTGGAGAGCTAATGAAGATGAGAGTATTGTGAAGTTCATTGTGGGAATGATCCACAGTGGTAATGAAAGGAACAAATCCGGGAGCGAGAAGTAAATGCCAACTGCAATTTGTTTTTTATCTTCATTTTCAACATCACAAAACTTAAGTTGCATAGGTGCTTTCGTTGCATCCCACGGACCAGTAAATTCAGCAGCCCAGAGTCAGGAATGCTGTGGTTGCTGAGCACTTTGTGGCTGCCTTAAAGAGCAGAATTCTGCTGGGTTGTGTAGAGTATTGAAAGCACTGGCATCAGGCACATCCTCTGGAACACCGGGAGCCATGTGTGCTGCTTGGGGCAGCAGGCAACCGTCAGAGCACTTCTAGTTAGTTCATTATCATTTTCCTGGCAGGTAGAAATCCAAAATGACTGACTGCACCCACATTCCAAAGAGAAATGGGAGGAACAGCAGTTCAGAAAGTGGATATAGCAGTATCAGTGTTTGTAGAATGGATTATTTTAACTTTTTCCATCAGAGACATTCTCCTCAGCGCTGCCTCTCAGAAACATAACGGAGTGAAAAGTGTGTGTTCTGCAGCAGGGTTTGCTGTATCTCTGTTCTCAGAAAACAGGGAAGCCCGTGACCCTGTTAGAAAGTTACCTCCTGGGCCAAATCCAAAGGTGGCATCTGTGGTATTGCAAATTACACGTTGGTAGTTGTGATTAAGGGACTCTAAATCGATGGAAGTTGAACAGAGACCTGTTTTGACATAAACTTCTACCCCGTTATTAGCAGCTTTTTGCACTTCCTCCCTGCCAGGTTCCCACCACGTAACAGAGAGGGGGCGAGTTCTTCTGGCTTAAGCTGTCCCTAAAGCTGGTGATTTACCCAGCCATGCACCTCACCTTTGGTGGCATCCCCAGGAACTGGTGTCAGTCCCTGTCCTTCACCACCCCCTAAGGGCTCGAGGGATGTTTGTTTTGGCAGGAAGCTCTCAGGGCAGGAGCAGCCACTTGTTAAACTGCAGTGCTGGTGGCACAGGGGGTGGGCACGTTGCTGTAGAGTCTGTTTGTAATAATTTGCTCTTGCTGGAGGAAAAAAAAAAATATAACTGGATCTGTTATGGGGAACACAGAGTAGGAGACTTAAGCGTTTAGTTTCTGATGGATGGCGGTGTGGATGTGATAAATGTTAGAATGGTTGCAGCAATAATGATTCCGTGTTGTCCAACAGGCTGCATTAATTTAATTGGATTGGGAGTCTGAGATGACCTGCCTCTACACAGTCCTAAGTAGCCAACGTGCACTGGAGGTGTACAAGAGAGAGGGGGGTGTCTGTCTTTTTTTTTTTACTTCATAGACAATAAATTCTAGATCAAAGCGAAAACAAGCAATGATATGTGTAATTTTTTAACAGGAACTCTATAAATATTCAGTGCTGCTGTTTGGCAACATTAAGAAATCACTGAAAAATGCAGTCATTGCTAAATGTGTTCATTTGAGAGGTTTGCTGCTACAAATGTGAATCTTCAAAGGCCGTGAAACTTAACAATAGCTTTTTGGTATTAGACAGAGAGTCAATTATAACATCTCTCACACAAGCAAAGTAACTAAAACAAATCCGTATCCCTCCTTAGTTTTCAGCTTGTTGAGTGAATGCTGTCAGAAGGAATTTGCCTCAACGTATGTGCTTGGTGATGTTATCAAAGTGTCTGTCAGGGAGAGCATTTAATACCGTTCAGAGGCTTGAGCGAGCGCATTGGGATTGGCAGAGACAGTGACAGAGGTGACCACGGTAGGTCCTGACAGTTTGAATACAGAGTTATATAGTGCAGTGACAAAGTGTTCAGTTTATTTAAACTGGGGGACAGGATGTGCAGGAGACAAAGGGAGAAGCGAAGAAAAGGTTAAGTTACCGAAATTTTAATTGAGCTCCGAGTGACTGTTTTTGAATAATTGGTTGTGTCAAAACGTAATGATCACGGGCCTGGGAAGCTGCAGCCTTTCACCCTCAGGTCACCGGCTCAAATCTGGGCTGTGCTGGTTGTAATGACTGATGTTCAATACCAGCTAATGTGAAATGAATTGCTGATCTCTGCCCAGCTTCTACTGGATAAGGATCTGCATCGCCAACAGTGTGTGCTGGGAGCCCTGGCAAAGGCAACATCCAGAGCTAATCTCCTCCTTTTTATGTGAGTTCCCTGCTGGGATTTGGTTCTTTGGTATGTGAGAGCTTTCACTATTGCAACTGTGATTTTATTAATGCAGTGAAAAGATGAGAACTTTGCTGTTCAATGTTTCCTGCCTGTGACTTTTGTGTGAGTTTGGTGAAACCTTAGCAATCCTTCACTAACTCTAAGGAGCCCTTCACAGCACTCCAGGACTGCTGGCAACCAGGGCAGCAGGATTATCACCAAGGATTGTTCTCTGGGGTCTGGACACAATCATTTCACCCCATATTTAAGAATGTTCTTGAGTTTTTATCTTCCAGGGACAAGGAAATAAAAATAATAGCCATTGCACAGACAGCATTAACCTACGCTATCACTCTCCAGCTGTGTCATGAGCCACTTTTTCTGCTGCTGGAGTGTGAGATCCATCGCTGGAAGTTTCCTGGGACACGCTGAATGTTTTTGAGTACACCTGTCTCTGTATAGGTCTGTTCCAGAGCTGCTCTTCTCAAAAACATGCCACACTGCAGGCACTGGGGTCTTGGAGCAGGGATTTGCTATGAGGCTCAGTAGATCAAAGCAATCCAGCAGTTGCTGTTTTACCTTCTGAAGTGTAGGATCCTTGGAACAGCTGCCAGATGAAAAGTTTATTTGTGTGTCCCAGAATAAGTTGTAGAAAGTTCCTCTAGGCTGCCTGAGTATTTTCTATGAATACAAGACAGCCTTTTAATATCCTGAAATAACTTGATTTTTCTGGCGCCTTTGAAAAGTCCCAAATCTTCTGGACAGGCAACCCAGATGAGAAAAACTCATAAACTTTAGAGTTGATGCTGATTGTTTCCAAAGAAACCAGCACAGCTTTAGCAACATAACGCCATTCCAGGTTTGTATACCCAGGGAGAAAGAAATGCCCTTCCTGGTACAATTTTGCCATTGATTTTAAAGGTGGAAAAGGTTTCTCCACTGACTCAGCAGGCCTGGAGAGGAGTCAGTATCAGTTTCATGAGTTCATGAAATCTTTTTTTCTGATTACCTGGGTTATTTGGTGGTGAGTCACTTCATGCTCTTCAGTGAGGACTGAGGAGGGTGTCAGAATGCACGCTCTCCAATTTCCTATTCCACTGTGTTACTCAAACAGCTGGATCTTCCCTCAGACTCTCGTGGGAAGGGCGAAGGTTATGAACCAAGCTGTTCGAATGGGTTGTGGGCCCTCTCCAGACACATTCCAGCTGAGAGTGCTGGCATTTGAATGAGAGAAGGTCTTGACATCTTAATTCTGGACTAGCAGGTATCACTCCCCATGCAAATATAATTTCTTAGAGCGTGAGCAAGTAACATATGTCCAGCCCCCGCACTGCAGAAGCCCCAGGGAATGGGCAACTGAAGTCCAAAAGCCAAACATATTTCCTGATTAATTGGGCCCTTGAGGCTTTTGGGTGACATTAAAGAATCTGCCAGTCATTTTTCCCCCTCTCACCTCTTCTTTTAGACAGTAAGTAATAAAATAACATAAAATCTGCTTTCAAGACCTCATTGCAATGAGTCATTTCATTCCAGATGCTTTGTACCTTCTGTGAGACCTCTTCCTGTAAGGGGCAGGGTGCATATCTTGGATGCCTACTTCAACTACAGAAAGAAAGAATACAAGCCCAGCTGCTCCTCTTCCAGCCGGGGGTACTGGCTTGGACAGTACCCACCATGTTGTGAAGCTGATGGAACGAGAAGTTGCTTTTGGGATAAAAGTTTGGAATTAGTAAGGCGGACATTTTCCAAAGACAGAAAATATCTGCAGATTTAAGAGTTTAGTGGAGTATTAAAAGTGTGTGATTCTAACTCTGTGGCTCATTTTGGGGAGAACAGCCTTGAGAC
The DNA here is from genome assembly GCA_013398855.1 of Mohoua ochrocephala. NCBI lineage: Eukaryota > Metazoa > Chordata > Aves > Passeriformes > Acanthizidae > Mohoua > Mohoua ochrocephala. The sequence continues at coordinate 575,222 of VZTA01001184.1, forward strand.
ACTCAGAGGCCATGGAGATCCCTAGAGAAGACATTTTATCTCCTCCACACAGCAAGAAGGTGTCTTCCACCTTAGGCTGGCTTGGCTGCATTGGTGAGAAAGAAATGGTCCCATCTCCAAGAATACAAGCAGCACAGTGTTTTATCTTTTTCTCACATAATAGATGGTTTTCCCTGTGTAGCCTGGTCTAGGAGTGGTGACTGTCTAAGCAACAATTCAAAATTTTAAAGAGCTCTGTATTTTTATTTATTTAGCTAGTAAGAGTGGCATGATTGATTGTGAGCATTGTGTGTGAAGAATCTTGTCACCTCCAGCATACTCCAACAAAGAAATTGGCTGTGTGGGTTCAGCTGACCATTAGGATCCAGCTCTTGACTTCTTGGCCTTCCCCCAGCCAGGATGAGAAAGAAAATCCTAGCAAGGTATCAGCAAGAACCATGGTTTTTTTTCCATTGCTTTTGCTGTGGGAGGCAGCGTGTTTTTATACGGTGCGTGTAAGGGGGAGTTCCCTGATGAGGGATAACACTGGCATGCACAGACAAAGTGACAACCTCTTGGTACCCTTGTAAAATTCCACCCCGTTAAAGGGAACTGGAGAGGAGATATATGGCTATTAAAACAAAACATAACTGCCTGTCAGGGAAAAGTAGTGACAACATGCACCGAAAGCTCCACCACCTAATGCCTGTCAGCAGGAGTGGGTAGTTTTTAACATTGTTCATATTCCTCAACAAATGTGCTGGAATTGGCAGAGACAAGGATGGAGTTGACACGGGCAGGTTCTGTCAGCTCAAATCCGGAGGTGAACTGTGCGTATCCCAAACCTGCTCCTGACAGCTGCATCCACACACAGGCATGTTTGGGAATCGGGAACCGCAGGAGGGCAGGGGAGGGACCAGTCAGAGCTGCACCTTCTCCCAAAGAGGCAAGGTCCGTGACTAGGAAAGGGAAGGGGGCAGGGAGAGAGAAGGAACAACAAAAAACAATGCCTATTATGTTTCATGTCAGTGTTGCTGTCATTAGGTAGTCGGAAAGATTTCAAACAGATAAACTCCCCTTTGGTATGGCAGACTGCCTTGGCAGCCAATTTTAGGCCTTGATTTGATTGATAAACTCTTTGTGACAAGGAAGGATAAAAGAGGCCCCTAGTTTGGTACATATAAATAGGAAATTAGCTGGCAAAGTTGTCAAAGATAATTAACTCTCTGATTCTGTGTGTCTATTCAGGTTGACATACTGAAATTATTTAGAAATGCACATGTCAACGCTCTGACAGAATTTGGTGCTGATCAGATAAACAGTTTTTGAGATGCTTGATTGTAAAATGATGTAAGAGCTTAGCTGGTGGTTTTATCATTATGCATTCTCTTAGCAGCAGCAGGTATCAAACGGCAACACCATCCTTTAATGTGTGAGATTCAGAGATCGGGAGACAAAGTTAAGCGCTACTTCACAGCACTCAGCTCACTTGTTTTGTTCCTTGCCCCTAGGTTAAACAAAATACTAATAATGTTCTAAATTCCTGGGTGTTCGTCTGCTCCTCATCCTTTCCCCGGGCACAATTGGAAGTAACAAAGATAAGGGTCTATGAGATAAGAGGTCTGAAAGCCGCGGCATTTTGTTACTCCTTCAGAGGAGATAAACTACTCACTGCTATAATCCCAAACTCAAAGATTGACAAGGTTAGGAGAGTGCAACAGGAAAAAGTCAGCGACTGAACGTCTTTATAGTGGCTCCTATTAAAGCAATGACAGAGAACAACAAATACATTTAGCATTGCAAACTCAGCGTCTCAGCCACTGTCCCTTGTTTGCAGGTGTCTGCAGTGGCTGGTGTAGCACTGTGTGTGGAGTGAACCTTCTGAATGGGGTTTGATTTCCAAGTCCCATCAGTGTCCTTGGAAAAGTTAAACTTGGTGTATGTATGTATTGTACAGCAGATGTGAAGGCACCATGGTCCTCCAGAGCAACTTGACTTTGATACCTTCTTGGATATATTCTCCATCTGAAAGTGTTTTTCAGCCTCCAAAACCAGCTGCTCCTTGGCAGTGGGAAGATGTAGGCACCAACATTTGGCTTGAACATGGTATCAATGGAACACTACTGGCCTTCGCTTTCCTTATATCACCTGGAGCTTCGTGTGTCTTTACAGACTAGTACAGAAAGCACGACTGCCCCAGTTCTGAGTGAATGCTGTGGCAGCATCGAGTCAACTCACCCTTCTACTCCCAGCTGGCTGGGATTTTTAAGCCTCTGGAGTCTAAACTCACACTGGACTCGGTATATCAAGACTTGCAGCTTTCTGTCACGTCTTGAAAGCTGGTAATCAGTCCAGCTTTTCACCCTGGGATCCAACCCCTAGACAGACAGCTTTTCTTGAATGCTCACCTTTCCAGAGTCCTGTCCTATGGGGGTTAACTACAGAAGGAAGTGGAAGGAAAATGAATATAGGATTGGTAGAAGACCCCCTTGCATTTACTCCAGGGGAGAAAGGGAGCAGTGCTAAAAACCACACAAACAGGCATCTCACCTGCAGAGTCTCTGCCTGGTGTGTCAGCAGTGCAAGTAGCTGCCTGTAACCTGCTTGAGCTGCTGCTCTCTGAGGTCTGTCTGTCTCCTGTCCTTTTAGTGCCTCTCCTACCATGGCTTTCGAGGCAATGTGAGCATGTGAAATGTCTCTGGCACACAGAGACCAAGATCTGGCACATTCAAATCACAACTCTTGTGCCTCTCCACCAAATCTGCCTTACTATACTCAGGTCCTGGCTTTGATCATGCTGTTGATGAGGAGCTCCAGGATCTTGCAAAGACCTACCCCCAAAACATACCATGTACTTAACCTCTCACAGGATTCACAAAGGGTAGGAATAGGTTCTCTGTGAGTCAGTACTGATGAATGTGCTACTGTCCTCAGTGTCAAAATGATAATGGCACATGCATTATTCTTCCTGAGAGCCTTACATTCCTTTTTATCATATTTTGCACTCATTTGTACAATGAACAATGTCTTGCCTCCCATCACTTACATACCAAGAAGCTTTTTGTTTGTTTATAAATAGGGTCCCACTTGACATAACAAAATTCATGATACTATTTCCTCATCCATAAGCATTTCTGTAGTGCTCATTTCTGCATTTACATTCTTCAACTAGCTTGTGCAAGTAGGGACCCCAGGGGCCAGAAATTTGGCTTTAGCAGTAAGATCTTATTTTTCTCTTTTTTTTGCTATTCACCTTAACATGAGATTTTAAGAATGATGGAGGTCTGTGGTGGTTAATAAGGGAATGGATGCAGGTACCTATTCAAAGTGCAGGGACGGGCAAGTGCTTTTTCAAAGATATCCTAAATACAGGTGCCTTTGCTTTATGATGTTCATCATGTCTAATTCAGCCCTCCCAGCACATGGCAGTGGGGGGCTGTTCGTAAAGAGACTGATATTCTCATGTATAATGCAGCATTATCTAACCTTCCATGTAGATCACTGGTTTAGGATGAATTATCTTAGAGCTGTGTGCCCCTGTGTTGTGTGGTATCTATCTTACAATAGGTTTGTAACTCATCACAATTGAAACCAAAGGAATAAACTGGAAGGAAATGCACTTTTCTCTTGAGTGGTTCTTGTTAGAGCTTAGTTGAAATGTAGCATCTTACAGAGACTCCGTTTATACACAATTTGATGATGAAGGCTTTGCTGCAGGCAACCTGGAAACATGAAATAGGGCTTTAATCATAATACTTCCACATTTCTCCATTGGGAGCTGTAGGTGTGCAGTGCCTCGGAATAGAAACCTGCTTTTATTTTGATGCCCAATATGGATTTATGTGCCTGAGCTTAGATATGCAGATTTGAAAACAGTGTCCCTGTAAACCAGAGCTACCCAAAAGACAGAGTTGTCACAAAAGGACACGGGGTTGTGGGTGGGTGACAAGCTGATCATGAGTCAGCTCTGTGCCTCTGCAGCAAAGGCCAACAGCATCCTGGGCTGCGTGGGGAGGAGCATGGTCATCAGGCTGAGAAGGGATTATTGCCCTCTGCTCGGTGCTGGAGAGACACACCCAGGATCTGTGTCCAGGCTTGGGCTCCCAGTACAAGGAAGAGTCAGTGGTGCTGCAGCCAGTCCAGTGAAGGGCTACAGAGATGATGAGGAGGCAGAAGAATGACACGTGGGGAGAGGCAAAGAGAGCTGAGGCTGTCCAAACTGCAGAAAAGAAGGCTGAAGGGGTATTTTGCCAGCTTGTCTATCAGATGGCGGAGAGTAAAGGAGGCAGAGCCGCTCTTCTCAGTGCTGAACAAGTTGAAATACAGGAAATGCAGTTTAAATAAAAGGGTTTTTTTTCAGTATGAGGGTGGTCATACACTGTAACGAGTTACCCAGGGTGTGCATGGAGTCTCCATCGTTGGAGGGTCTCAGGACAGCATTGGACACATTCCAGAGCAACCTGCTGGAACTGACCCTGCTTGGACAGAGGGGTTGGACTGGACTATCTCCAAAGGTCCCTTCCATCCCCAACTCATAGTAAGGAATTGTCTTTTCCACAAAACCCAGACTTTCCTCTGAGGAGAAGAGCTTAGGTGGTTATGTCCTGGAGCGGGAGTGGCTTCCTCATAACTTGTTGGCAGATGCTTGACACATCTGTATGCTTTAGACTTCCACTGAAAAGGCATTTCTGTTCCTGCATCACATGTGTCAAATTCAGCTTCTGGGGAAATGTACAGATGTTCACACAGAGAGAAGAAAATAACATGCCATGGGAGTATGTCATGGTTGTTGATATATCTTACACTGTAATAATGAGGAAAATATGTTTCCTTTAATTAAAACATTTTGCCTGGGCTTCAGATATGTTGCGATTTTAACAGGCTTTTACTTGTGTGTGGTTAATAAACACGTTGGGGGTGTGTGTGCGCGGTGATGCTCACATGCTGCTCTTTCCATCTAGCTCTAAGAGTGAGCCCAGCGCTGATGGCGAGGTGGTTGTGGGGATTTTTTTAGGAAACTGCATGCCAATACTTCTGTTGCCTTTCATCTGCTCCTTCTTTGTGTGATTTTGCTCAGGAAAATAGTTGGAGTACCTATGGAACAGTCCGAGGCTTCTTAGGAGTTAAAAGTGGCAGATATCTGAAGGACGGGGGAAGTGCTGCGTGTGCCACGAGGGCTGGGGAGGCATTGGGTATTTGGTGAAATAAATAAGGTGAGGAAGGGGTCTCTCACTCATCTTCAATTCATTGCTCTTGTGGAGCTTAAAAACCAGTAGCTATTCTGTTTTATTTCCATATGTTGGCCATATGATCGTGCCGTCTGTGCATATCCTTTTTCCATTTCCCTGCACTTGATTTCTAGATGGAATTACGTATATTTCGAAGGTGCAGTAAATTTTACTGTTAGTGGGTTTGGGAGCTTGAATCTTCTCTAACAAAGTATATAATTATTTTTTGGTTTTTTAGCCTGTTTGCAGACCTGATCTCCTCTCCTGTACTGACAAGTTTTCTTTTTCCATCAAGTAGGACAAAATGTGTGGCCTTGGATGCTGTGGGCGGGCAGTCTGTGATTGTTCTGCTGCTGCAGTCACATCGTCGTTTGGGGATTTCGTAGCCTCCTGGTCTGCATATGGGGCCAAAAGAGTTCCAGCTGTGAATAATTCAGTCTCCTGCCAGTATTATTGAGGTGCCTGCTACCTAGAAAACTCAGGGTGCCCTTGTGATATCTGACTTTCATCTGTGCCAGAAGCCTTACACAAGTCTAGGGAAGCTGGTGTCCTGTTCTGGGCTTGCTGAGGCATTATAGGTAAATCCTGTTCTCCCAAAAAGACAAATATTTAGGCTTTTCAGGTGACACACTTTAGTAACTGTTGGCATATACATTTCCCTAAAAATTTGGACTTGTGTTACACAGAGGGAACAAAAAAATCTCAGAGTTCAGGGCCCATATCTGCTCCACAGCTGCAACAAACATCAACTTTATCACCAGCTTTCGTGATACAGGGTAAACTATGGCAAATATTGTCTTCCTAAGTAATTAATGAAAAGTCTTGGGAGTATCTCAGCAGGAATTCAGGAATGGAAAAAGGGGACAACTATGGAAATTTTTTTACAGAAGAAGGAAAAAATGAGCCTTAGTAGCAAAAATAAGAATAAAAAAAAGATTTTCCAAAGTCCTTTTAGAAAACAGAATTGCAAAATCAGTGGATAAAAGACAATTTGCTGGATCTACTGATGATTTTAATAATGCATTTGATGTGGTTTCTCATGACATTCTTGCTTGCAAAACAAGTTTACCCATTGGTTTGGGTATAAATATTGTGTTGCAAGGACTGCAAACTGGTTGAAGGATAATTATTTACAGCAATGTGTGGTGTTTTGGGGAGGTGTTTAGCAGAGGTTGGCACCAAGATGGGATTTATGTTGATTCTTAGCTACTGGTAATGACCCAAAAGCAGGCTGTGCTAGCAATATCTTTAGATGGCAGTCACTTGGGAGATGGAGAGGACAATGGAGCTGCCCAGGTAGGTCCAAACAGAGCTACAGTGGATGGGCACATGAGCAGGAAACAGTCCAGTGCTGTGCAATATGGAAAATGAGAAGCCAGTACATGAGGAAAACCTCATTGTGAGGGAGAAATCTAGAAGAAAATTCTGCTGAGAGAGACCTGAGGTGGTAGATGACAGAAAATGAAATAAAAGTTTGTGGTGCAATGACATGGCAACGAGAAAGTCACAAATAGGATTGGCAGGAGGCAGGAAATTTTGATCAGAATGATAACCTCCCTCAAGAGTGGGAGTCTCAGACGAGGCTGAGTGAGAATTCAGAGAAAATCACCAAGTTTATGTGCCCATGTGTGGATGTGTTTATGTGCACCCAAATGGCAGTGGCTCAGTTTCTGAGAGCTGCTGAAACTGAGGGTGTGAGGATACGACTGTGAGTAGGAATGTGAGAGGCATAAACACCATGGTGTTAGAAAAAAACAATACAGGGTTTTATTAAGGGATTGCTAAGAGTAATACCAATGAAACTATCAACTGGAAAATTGAAGCAGCATATTAATGAAAATATCCTGAATGAATGAGGTCATTTAGGCTGGAACATTCTCCTTTGGGTCTTTTAAATTCAGTTTGGGGACCACACTCAGCGAGGGCTGTGGGAATGCAGTTCTGCCTCGGTCCTGGAGGGTAGGTGAGTTGAGCTAGTTTTTAGGTCACAGGAGCTTCTCAAATCTGCAAGATACTGTGTTTCCTGGCTTTTATTACTGGAAGTTTTCCATAAGCAAACCCCATGTCAACCACAAGTGAAAAGCCAAAATTGTCTTCGCTGTTGGGCCTGAGCAGGTCACCTGAGGCCTCGCCGGGTTATGCGCTTATGGACATTTGAGCATCTACACCTTCAGAGGTTTGTGCCATGGATGAGTGGTACAAAGTGTGCAGGGCAGTGTGGCCCTCCTGCACATGGGTCTGCACGCTCAGAGGCCTCCACCACCGCTGTGTGTGGAAGCCTCAGTCTGTGCAGACAAGGCTGAGGGGGTGTGGACAGACAGATTAATGTGAATTTGTGCGGTTCGTTGGTTGTTGCATAGCTCGAACAATCAAATCCCTTCAGTTCACTCCACTAACTGGATTGCTTATGACAAAATCACAGCTTTTTCTCCAGCCCTTTTTAATCTCCATTTTGAAAAAAATTGGAAATGACATGGTAAAGTAAGACCAATTAACATTAACAATTGCAGTTTATTTGCTTCCACTGTTTTACAGCATGCAGTCTGGTAGAGCAACATGCATTGCTATTTTGGAGACATCAAAATAAATAAGTAAATAAATACATAACCCTGTGGGCTTACAGATTGAGTCAAAGAGCAGGAGATTATTCCTGGCACTCAGAAAAAAATTGTTGCCTTTGAAAACACCAGACATTGACAGTTTTGCATCAGGACAAAATTAGGATGAGGTGGAATCTCTCCATTCGCATTGTGCCAATTCAGCAGATGTTTCAGGCAATTCTGGAAGGTAAAAAGAAATAAACAGAGACTGGAAACCAAACCCAACCCCAGATCCCTTGAGACGAAGGTTACTGTTCCTCCCCTGACCAACTCTCCTTCACATGTAGTGAGATAGGGTTATCTAAGCATTTATATTTGTACTTTAGTGCTGCGTAGCACTTTTATATAGAAGAGATGCCAAAGCTTATAACAAAGAGGGTATGTGTCATTATCTCAATTTTACAGGTAAGGAAACAGAAGCACACAAAGGTGCTAAGACTTGCTGGCAAAGCACTCAGTAAACCACAGCAGAGCCAAGCACCTGACAGATGATCCTGTGTGTTTGCCTTTGGGCCGTGTCATCTGTCATCTTAATGGTACAAACATTTTGGATTTAGTCACACTGGAAAACCAGAGGACTTAGGAAAAAAACCCCAAAACACCCACTCCAGAAATTTGCCAACCAAAATCAAAATATCCAGTTTAAAAACTTCTAAGAAATAAAAGTCGTGTTATTGTTCTCTGTGAGGGAAACGCTCTCAATTAGAGCTTTATAAGTGTGAAGCTATGCCCACCCTCGTTCCGCAAATTAAAACCAGCTACACTCGAGAGAAGCTCCTAAGAAGAGTTACTCAGTAAAAATACCAGTAATTATTCTAACATCTCATATTCTTTTACCAAAACAAAATAACATAAGCTTGGAGACTGACTGACTTCTATCATAAACATTAACGTGCTGTGTTAATGTTAACCTCTGGAGATCTGTCAAAAACCAAAATGTTTTGTCTCCACGTAGGTTTCTGCTAATGGATTTTCCATGCATCCCTTGTTTCAGTTTCTCTTACCGTGTGTGGGACTCAGAAACTCATTGCTGCTCTGGGCAGTATCAGTTCCTGCTACTACCTTAAAAACATCAAGGGGCTGATCGCAAGTTACATTTTTTATTATGCTCTGTGTATTTTTAGAGGAGAAAGGAGCAGTGTTTTCAACCAATTTAACTCAGTGCTGTGAGTGAAAAAGATATCAGCCAGGGGAAAGAGCGAGTTTATCTTTCAATCTCTTACAATGTGTTTTAAGTGTGCTCCTAGTAGTGAATTTCATATTCTATTTTAATTGTATTTAACACTTTGATCCCCCAAGCCTTGAAGAGTCCTCCACTGCACAGATTTCTGTGCAGTCAATGAGGGGCAGGTAGAAACAAAACAAAAAAAAAGGAAAAAAGGCAATCGCTGCCCAGGGAATTTTGAATCTTATTTTAAGCATTGTCCTTGCAGGACAATTGCTCGCAGGCAGAGCAATCTGAAAATGGAATAAATCTTAAAAGAAGGCAAGATCCTGTTGCTCCATCCTCGCCTCCTTTTCAGCCTTGCTAATTGTGTTGAAATTGCTCCTGATTTTCACTGAGGCAGAGCTTTTCCAGCTTCAGCACTCTGTGTCATGTTAAAGTTTCAGAGAGCTTTAGGAACATGTTTTAAAAGATTTCTTTATTATTTGTTCTATTTGAATTTAATGTTTGCTTACCTCTAACAAATTAAAAACATGCACCAAGAATATAAAAAATAATGATATTAATTTTTTTTTTTAAATTGTTGTCTCTTTTCACATTAATGTTAGCATTCACCTAACATTTTCCAGTTTTCCTTTACAGCCATATGGACTAGAAATTCAAACTTAAGCAAAAGCCAACACAAAAAATCACCTAAGCTTTGGTTCTTGTGCAGTCTCTTGACTTAAGCAACACTTTGAAAAACATCAGCTGTTGCAAGGTTCCATAAAAGAGGTTGCAACAGAGTGGGGACAGAGGCTCACCTGGTCTAAATGTTGCTGCTCTCCTGAAGTGGGTAGAGCTAGGACTGTGCACCACCTGACTTGTCTGTCATGATACATTTTGACTTGCAATTGGTTGATTTGTAAAGGTTTTTTTTTGTTTAAGGGAAATGCTTGAAGTGTGGCTTTTTGTCTCCCACTGAGACTGGACAAGGGGTCTCTTTGGCTCTGTTTCCCTTACATAGAACTGAGTCTTATTAAAATATTTGAAAAACAGCACACAGATGAATACAATGAAATAAGAAACAAATGCAGAATAAGACCCCATAAATGTTGCATGATAAAGTGTTTGTACACAAAATACAGTTAGAATTATGTGTATTAGAGCAATATGTCCTCCTTCTGGAAAGGTGAGGACTGGTGAGAGTCATCCTTGAATCCAAGGTGGGGCTTGAGGGCAATCCAGAAGCTTAGAGAATTGAGCTGGTGGTCTGGGAGCCCTGGTGCAGATCAGAAAATATCTCACCTGTAACTGAGCCAGATTTTACACTGACTACACTGACTCTGCGGAACAGAGTCCCCACATCAAGGAGGGCTTCCATGGGGGATTAAAGCACAATCTCCACACTTAGTGCCCCCCAGACCACTCTGTCTGATCGGATCAACCTCTCACTGCCCAAGGCTGCTTTCACATATGCACAAAACCCCCCAATCTTCCCCTAAGCAGTGAAATGCACTGGCACAGGAAGGTGTTTTGGTAAAAGTTTCAGGTGGAAGAGGCGTAAGTTGCCATAGTTACTGTTTGGTAAAGGCATAAACCTTTGTCTTTTTTTTCCATTTGGGTTTTGACTAGTTTAGTTCTTATTACTTGGTATAGTTTCGTGATTACTGTTGTTTCCTCTGAATCTCTGTTTTAGCCAGCATGCAATGTGCTCTGCTTTAGAATACCTGAAGCATTTGCAGTATGTAGAATGCTGTATATTCTTAAAAAATTACACAGCCCTGTTTTTCTGTGAAGTCTTTAGCCTGAGATTTTCACCTGCCACAAGGGGAGAATAATACCAAGATAAGCCCCAGTTAGTTAATGCCACATAATCAAATATCACAGGTATTTTCATACTATATTAAGGGTAGTTTTTGCCAATCATATTTTTGTCTGGATTTTCCTTACCCTGTGAAAAACTTCATTACAAGAATTAAAGCTTCTACTGGCACATATGCTAATCTATGTAAACAGGAAGGCAAGAATATGACCTTTACTACTGATACTTTTGCACGTTTTTACTGGTGTAGAAAAAGGTCTTATTCCATGAACCAGCACCAGTTCCAAGTAGGTGGTACCAGAAAGGTAATTGGAATCTATTCCTAAATATTATTACTTTGATGGCATGCAAAATATTTCCAATATTTGTCATCATTGTCAGTAGCTATGCACTTGGCTTCTGGTGCTCCAAGAGGAAAGCTACTCTATCTCTTTTTCTTTTACTCTTTTTTTGGTTTTGGTTTATTTGTTTTTGCTATTTTTAATGCCTTTCTACAATAACAAGCAATGAGCTTCTCCTCAGCCATCCAAGCACAGCACTGTGGCACCCCACTCGCTGCTGCCGGGCGACGTGAAAAGAACAAAAGCCAATAAGCAGTGATGACAACCATGTAATCCAGGGTTTCTCANTTTTTGGTTTATTTGTTTTTGCTATTTTTAATGCCTTTCTACAATAACAAGCAATGAGCTTCTCCTCAGCCATCCAAGCACAGCACTGTGGCACCCCACTCGCTGCTGCCGGGCGACGTGAAAAGAACAAAAGCCAATAAGCAGTGATGACAACCATGTAATCCAGGGTTTCTCAGCTCTCTATCTCAGGGAAAAAGCTGCCTTCCAGTGCCACTCCAGCACAGGTGAATGTCTACTCCTGTCTGAGACTCAGCAGGAGGCAGAGATACTGCCAGGATGACTCTTTCACTCTGCTCTTTACCTGCAGTTGTGCTCAGGCCCTGCAGTGCACTGATATGGTGAAGAGTGTTAGTATCCCCATCAGAATAATAGTCCTTTTCCTAATATTATTCCTCAGTCAGAGGGGTAAGAGAAGTGCCAGGATTGCTTTGTGGAGAGTACATGCAAGACAGATGTGCAGCTTAGGCTACTGGGTATGTGGTTTTTCTCAGTTGTCTTGCAGTCATTTACTCTTCAGGGCAGAGCACAAGCCTGCCAAGCACTTGTTCTCAGTCGTGAAAATCTCAGATGCCAGAGGAATGGGTGTAAAAGGGAGTCAAGAGAATGGACCAGGGTTTAATGCAGAGACTTTCTTGTTTATTTGGAAAGCGTGAATTACTTCTTCATATATTTCTTCCTAAAATACTTAGTTTCTCAGGACGACTGACTGTTTAAGTGTTGAGTCTATTAAGGGTTGCTGTGTCGAGACGAAACAGAGGTCAGACACGTTCCCATCTAGCCCATGCTACTCAATGGAATTTCAAATGCCAAATTTCAATGGGATTTCAAGTTTTCAAGGCATCCTTTTTGGCCAGCCCAAAAGCACTTTTCCTATTTAGAAGTGAAGCCACATGACCCGAGAACAGCGTGGCTCTGCACCACCGTAGCAGCGAGATGATGTGCAAGTGTATCTGAAGGGTGGTACTAAGAGATCTTTGGTTCTTTGTACAAGCAGCACTGGAGTTGCTGCATTCCCATCAAATCAGAACTAGGTGACTATCCCGAAAATGGTTTTCTTTAGGGTAGAGGTAGCTCATAATCTGCTGTCACAAAGGTACTGTCCATGACTGTTCCCAAGTGTGTTTCTTGCTTTCCCTTAGAGCAATAAAGTTGATTCAATTGGAGAAAATAAAGGGAAGGTTTCATAACCAGCGTGTCTCCATTGTTTTTGTTTCCCCCCAGAGACTGAAGTTACAGGCTTCTTCCTGCTGCAGAAAACCGGCAGCAGCAGTTCTGATTTTCTTGGGCGATGCTTTAAATTTCCATTTATTTCAGTGCCTCTACTACTGGTTGAGTGTTTCATTGTATGTGATTCTTGCAGCCATTCCAGAGAATGCCTTCCTTTGCATTAATGTTTCTTATTGTTTCCAAATTTCTTCTGTTTTCATTGTCATCACAGACCTTGAAGTGCAGCCCTCAGCCAACATCTTCAAATGACCTAAATAGAGGTGTAGATGCCTGGTCTTTGAAAGAACACTGCTGTTTCCTCCTGTAGGTCTAATTATAAGTGGTAATGTATTGATCCATAGGAAAAAGGGTCCCGCACAGTAACTGTAGGGTCAAAGCTGTTGAGGGGAGTAGCTGAGAGAAAGATGTGCCACCTTAGGTTGAGACTCGGAGCACAGAGAGATCTCAAGCTCCTCTCTGTTCTTCGAGCTGCTGAATTGCTGTTAAGTCTAACAGTTCTCCTTTGTATCAGCCTATAAATACAGCTGTGTCTACTGGATTTTGCCCAAGGGTTTGTACATCATAGTTTGCTAAATTTTAATCATGCTTGTGTTTGCATTTGAGTGGAGTTCATATGTCCCGTAGAGCCCTTAATCCTCAGTTTGCCATCCCAGGCAAAATGCCCAGTCTCAACTGAGGCCTTCCTAGCAAACTGCTCTGACTCCATTGACTCTTTGCCGTGTCCTCTAATGCATTTATGGTTCTGGTGAGAGCTCTGCTACAGAGCTGCGCTCCTTAGACCAGCAACGCGAGCTGCTGTTCGTACCCTTCGTTAAGAAATATCATACAAGCATTCTGTCAAGCAAATGCAATTCATCCATCTCTCCAGGTGATGTAAAAAAAAAATACAGTATCTTCGTATCAATGTGCAGGCACGTTGACAGATGGAAAATATTTTAGCACAACTGCATGGAAACACCAGGTTTGCTCTAAGAGCTTTGAAGAGCACGTTGTAATTACTGCTTGACTCCTCTGTGTATAGTGTTGCAAGGTTACTCCCTTTTTTAAAAACCAAATTAACTGTGCAGTTTGCATCCAATTTCTGCATGCAATTGCCATGATTACGTGTGCAGTTCACATAACTGCACACAGAAACTGTCAGAGTTGTCCGTTCGGATATGTGAAGTGGAAAGGCTGTTGTCTTTTGCATGCATTGGTTTGGCAGCTGATTTGCAAATCTGTCCCTACTTGTGGTCTGCTTTCCAGAGCAAAGTACTTGTTTCAATTTAAGTAAGTGGCATCTCTCAGTCATTCCTTAAAATTGACAATTATAGACTGGGGTGCATTCATTTGACAAAGACAGATCTTCTCCTAGAACAAATTGTTCAGAGGAATTTCATTTGTTGTTTCTTTTTTCCCCCTCTTTGATGTATGGTAGTACAAAGGAATCAACGACGTGGCTCTTCAGGAAAGAAAGACTTCTAAAATATCCTATGGGCAGCACTTTATTCCTGTGTAGTTCTATCTACAAAACATTTGAAATATTGCAGATAGGCGTTTTAAGTTTTGCATGTGCTAAGAGAAGTACATTGAAACTCCCTCCACAATGTGTTTTCAAGTTAAAATAGGGCTCTGGTGAAAATACGTTATATGAAAATACAAAAAATTATGATGCGCACAAGCCCAGGATCTGTCTCTGAAAACAGAGCAATTATGAGGACTGTCACTTTTGAACCTGTTGAAGAATCAAATCAAACCAACCAACAATATTTTACAGTTTCCATTTGGTTTTGCCTTTATGTTAACAGCCTGAGGCTGCAGTAGAAAATGAAACCCCATAAAATATAAAATATGAGTAAGAAGAGAGAGCTTTCACCTCAGTGACGTCTGAAACACACGTGTGAAGGGGATCTGTGGCTCAGAGACACACAGCAACTTCACCCACATCATGCACCAAGGACATTGCACAAAGTCAACTCTGGAGGTTAGGTCTTCTGGCTCTCAGTCTTTTGCTCCTAACACTGGGCCACTACAATAATATATGTTTCCCATTTGTTATTATATATTTAGTTTTATATTTCTCTCCCCCTTTTCCAGGTTCTTGTAAAAACCTTGGAAGCTATTGATTTTTCTTGAGTTCCCTAGGAAACCTTCTCACATCTCCTTAAATACCAGCACCTTTCATGCTCACATCCTTTGGCCTATGCCAACACTCTTTATCTTCATCCAAAGCTCCAGAGGGAAATGCTATTCATCTTTATTTCTTTGGTTTGTCTTTGTCTTAGAAAAGCTGACCAAATTCTTCTGATTTTCTTTATTCTAATCCAGATTTGGATACTTCTGGAGGTCCAGATCTTGGGAACATGGGTAGTGAAGTTAGAGGGGGCAGAATTTGAATTCCTTAGCCCCAGCTAAGGGTCCATCACTGACTGTGCTACAAAACTGCAGAATTGCATTATGTCTACTGATGCTGCTTAAGCAGCCCTGGAAAAATAGTGTATCTGTGGCAATAGTGTATCTGGAAGGAATTATTTTGGATCCTTTGAGTCATTGCCCAGTTGGGCAATCAGGGTAGACCTCATTGCTCTCTACAACTTGAAAGAAGGTTGTAGTGAGGTGGGCCTCAGTCTCTTCTGCCATGTCTCAAGTGAAAGCATGAAAAGAAATGGCCTCAAGTTGCATCAGAGGAGGTTCAGTTTAGATATTAGAAAAAAGAGTAATGGAAAGAGAGGTTAGGCATTGAAATAAGTTGCCCAGGGAGGTGTTGGAGTCACCGTCTCTGGAAGTGTTCGAGAGGTGTCTGGATGTGGCACTTGGGGCTGTGGTTTAGGGGTGATTACTGTGGTGCTGAATGGACGATTGGACTTATGATCTTGAAGGTCTTTTCCAACCTTGATTCTGTGCTATACTAAAATTTTCACACAATCGTCTCTAGTATATCACTTTCCTCAGAGCTGAGGACATGAGAGGTCAGAATGGGAATTGCTCCTCAGAGTTCCCTCTGCTTTGCTATGAGACCCTGATGATTTGCAAGTCCATTGGACACTCAAAAGGACCTGTCAATATCGTTTTTGTGGCAGTCTTTTAACACTTCTCTGCCAAAGACAGGGATTCAGAGTGCACAGACACCCTTGATCTAACACAGCCTTGCTGGGTCATGCAATGAAAACCCAAAGCTGTGTTTCACCTCCTTCATTCAGCACAGCTACTGCAGGTCATCCACTTGCAAAACGAGGCCGTTGAGGAAAGACAAAAAGAAGCTTGTGGTAATGCCATGTTTCAGAAATTACTGTATGACTATTTTCTTGGTTGCTAAAACAAGGCACAAAGCCTCCGAAGAAAATATTTATTAAGCCACAGATGGCAAAGCTGAGCCTCTGATTTCCCTAAATCCTTAAGAGGATTGTGATACAGCTTATAGGAGCATCTTAGTGCTGGATGCTCAGCTTCTTATTAGATATGTCATCCATCTATACACCCACAGTGATTTGAGGAGAGACAGTGTTTGCATACCAGCTTTGCTAATTGCACACCTTAAATTAGGGTAACAGATAACTATTTTTTCTTTGTTTTTTTTGTGTGTGTGCAACGCCAGGCTTCTGAGTACAATGCAGCAATCCCATTATGTATGTCTGATTTTAGATATGCTGCATCTATCTTCTTGATTTTAGTTACAAAACTGGGAGAAAGCTGTAACAGAGAAAGGTGAACGATCAGGGTAGTCATACCTTTGTTTTGAACAAAGCATAGAAAAGCAAAGGATCATACCAGATAAGTACAGAAAAATAAAGGAAAAGATGTAATTACTTTTATTGATGTGTCTTTTTTTCTGAGATGCTGTTTTACTTGCACTCCTTTGTTGTTCCCTACGTTTTCTGAAATGCCTGTCTCTTGTTCTTCTGCTCTTATTCATCTTTATTTCTTCATATTTTACAGTTGGAGAGAGATGAGGACTGAAAATGTGTTTGGAAGAGATCACAGTAATCCGTGTCCAGTCTTGGCACGGACTATTTACAAGTCCTGTCTCAGTTGTCTTCATTGCACTGCCTTACACACTGCTGGGATTCTCCTGGTTCCCAGTGGTGTTGGTGACAGGGGTTTCTCAGCAAAATATGCTCAGTCCAGACAGTTGACAGTACACCATAATTTTGTTGAAAGTTCCCTCATTCGGACTATGATTTTTCTAGAAAATCCCAAGAAGC
The DNA here is from genome assembly GCA_013398855.1 of Mohoua ochrocephala. Taxonomy (NCBI): domain Eukaryota; kingdom Metazoa; phylum Chordata; class Aves; order Passeriformes; family Acanthizidae; genus Mohoua; species Mohoua ochrocephala. Next base: position 592,035 of record VZTA01001184.1, read on the forward strand.
TTTTCTAGTGAAGAATGTGAGGAGATGACAGGAAATATGATTTTTAAAGGAAAAGCCAATGCAACAGATTTTCAATTTTTAGATGAGGGTAACTTGCTCATTTCCTGAATGAAAGAAAACGTGGGCCAATGCAAGAGGGAGCAGAAGAGACGTACAGCAGTCCTGTGGTGCCACCCACACCTATATTACTAAGAGAGTTTTTGAGCTAAGTGCTGCCTGGAAAGGGCTTGGAAGTTTGGCCATATTAACCATCTTCTCTTATTTAGTTTCTGCAGCTTCAGGAAGATGAAACTTTGTATATTGCTTGACAAGATTAATTGGATTTTAGGAAAGTAACAGTTGAGTTTACATTAATGTTATCTTCCTGTCATATTAATAGATTCCAAAGTGCTGCAAGCAGCCAGATCCAAGGAAGAGAGTCACTTTATAAGCACTCATGCACTAGATTTTGACAAGTTGCAGTTAATTTTTGAACTTCACTTTTTGCAACAGATTCTCAGCAGAATTTTGTGATATCCTCTGAAAATTACAAGCAGCACATTATAGTGGCTGTGCTCTCGTCTCTTCTGTATTCTGGGGAGATCAAAGAACTAAACCAATGCAAAGGCTTAGCATAGTCTGGTTGTTCTGCTCCAGAAGAGACCTAGAGACAGTCCAGCATGGATGCAGGGTGAATAATCAGGAAAAGAAGGTCTTGGGTTGCAATGGGGAGTGAGAAAATCGAGCAATGTAAGTATAACTGGAGAATTCAGCCCTGAGTACATTCAGTTTTCAATTGCCACGATACTAAACCAAACAGTAACAGCAGCTGTGAAATGCAATTATAAATATCTGAAATAAAGTCAGCTACGATAAAAATCAGATATGCAGTAAAGTAGAACTGTGATTTTTCCACTCCAGAATGGAGACACACCTACCAAATTCATAACTAGGACAGAGGAAACATTAGTTCATAAAACAAATAATAGTCTTTCTTTACTGACTTACCAGATTTTCTAATTCATGCAAAACACAGTAATACAAAGGAGAGTTTTTGGGTGTTGACTTTAAGAATACATCCAGTTTTTTAATTTCAGAAAATCCACTGGAAAGTGGGTCTAACTGTCCTGCTTTAGGTATCAGCTGAAATACATTGACTGTCTGGAGAAAAAAGAAAGTGCTGCTCATTTTTGAATGGCAAAAGAATGTTGTGGTTTCTGGTTAGCTCTGAACAAGCCATCGAGGATGAGTTGTTCCTTAATAGCATGACGGATTATGTCATGAGCCAATACCCTGTGCAGGACAAAGATCATCTGTGATCCAAAGGAACCATGCACTCACCTCAGGGTCCTGCACTGCCAGCCTGGGCCACTTGTCCAGCTGAAGGGCAGGACTGGTAAAGCTGTGGAATTTAAAGCCTGACTTGCGTAAGGCCAGTTCTGATTGCAAACCTGTTCTGTTGGATAATTTCCACTGTAGAAAAACCTGTGAATATTTATTGGTGGTTGCAGTGTTCTGGAATCTGTAGGAGGATTCCTAAATTATCTGCTTTTCAACCTCGTTCCATTTTTTGTGTGGTAGTTTGGGGCGAGTGTGTTCCAGAAGAGTCAGGTGAAACTGGAGAGCACGCAGGGAAGGTTTTGTGCCTGGCAAAGGTATCTTTGAGATTTGCTCAAGACTTTCCTCTCTAATTAAATGAGTGTCTTCCTTGACTTTGATCTTATGAGTCATTCATCTAGAAACTACTTACATTCTTCAAGACATCCCTGAATAAGTCTCTCAATTTATTTATATCTGTAAGATGATTTAACACTAAGTTAATGATTTAGGGACCTATCTGATTCCCGGGAAAGCAAGTCAGAGACTCTCACTGTCCCCATCTAACCAACTGGGTATAATACCTACTTACATTTAAATACCGTTTACATTTCCACAAAAGAATTTATATTGCTTTCTAATATCTTGGAGGCAGCTCTTTTTATAGATTACTACCCCATAAATCGTTAATCCTTACTTTTAAAGTTATCTTTCATTAGAAATGGAACAAAAAACAAAGCTACAAGTACAGCCCTAAACCCTTCACATTCTGAGAAGTTCCAGATTCAGGTACCTTGAACATAAACTTCATTCTGTGGCTTTGGATTTAGACTAAACAGAAAATAAGCCTATTTTCAGGTTCCAATTTGAACATATGGTAAATTCTTAGGAGATTATTTGGCCTGATGGGTTTGTGACACTGGAAGAAGGTTGAAATCAGAAAAGGTAATTTCCTTGCTCTCTAGTGAAAAGCAGTAAAATTGATTTGTTGCTGATATTTTAGGGAGATTTGTTTCTAGAGACAGCAGGGAAAAGCTAATTCAGCCAGAAAGTCCTCCTGTTTTCCAGGACAAATCTGTCTGTTTTTCTGTTACATTGTCATTGCCTTCAGCAGATGGGGAATTAGTAGCCAAGGAGCACAGGAGCTGCTAAGAAATTCTGTCTTTGACTTTAGAAATCTGATGCATGGAAAAATCCGTGTTTGACTTGGGAGCTGCTGCTTTATGCAATCTCTGGTGGCACATGCCTGCCGCACGAGGGAATCTGGAAAGGCGCTTTGGGAAATTTGGGAGCTGAGCAGCAGCTCTCTTTGGCTGTTGGTGTCACTGAGGCATCCAGTTCCTCGGGAGGGTGCCGAGCTGGGCTGATGAGAGCTCGGCTCTGGATGAGCACATAGGACAGCAGAGATAATAATTAGTGCCAAGGCGTGTGGGGGAATGTCTCGCTCTCACCGAGGACAGCACGGAGCCGCACCACCCACGAGGCATCACTGGGATGATAACTTAATTGAAAAGAGTTGCTCAAGCATGTACCACGCCTGGCACAGAGTTAGAAACTTCTGCTCCAGGTAATGTTTTAACAAGTTGTTTTCTTTTTTCTGTTGTCACCCGAACCAGAAGATTTGGGTGCCTGCTTATTGCGTAGATACACCTCGGGTTATGCACCAAGCCTGTTTTTTTCTTTCCTTTGTTTTGTTTCTTAAACTGGTTGCATTCGTGTGCTCGGGCCTCTTCAGGACTTCAGATCCCAAGTGAAACAAGAAATGGGAGGATGCAGAACAAAGCCACCATGAGTACACAGGTGCGAGGTGGAGTGTTCTACTTCATTCCAGGGAACAGGAATCATATCTGGTCAGTCAAGCTTTTATTCCAGCTCCAATTTTTATAGGAAATATTTGCAGGAAAAATAAGCATTCGAAGCTAGACTCCTACACTGAAATTATATGGGCTGATTTATAACAAGAATTGAAAGTCCAACACTTTCTTCTTGATTGTAATTTAAGGTTAAATGGAAAAAAACTAACATTAAAATCAGTGTTATGCACCAAAGTAAAAAGGAAAAATGCCCTACCCTGCCTGACAATTCCTTCTCCTTTGAAGGCACCTCTGCCTCTTTTTCTTTCCTCCAGAGAAGACAATTGTAGCATATCTGGAAGAATAACTAATTTAAGCTATTTTGGACAGAGAGGGGAGAACTAATTCCTGTATCAAGTCTATTCAAAGAACACTGAAGTTCCTAAGTATTGAATGGGCTGGAACTTAGATGTTTTGGGTGATGTGCACTGTGGCTCTCTCTGGGTGCTTGCAGACAGAGAAAAATTTACTCTGCTGCAGCTGCTGCGTTGCTGGCCTTGTCTGGTCTGGCTTTGCACAGGGACCTGTGACTGAGGAGAGGGTTGGTGTCTTTTGCACCACCTTCACTTTCTGGGTGACTTCAGATGGGACTCCTGACAGCTCATGTCTTGTGAAGTCCACAGGGAAGAATATTTTATGTCATTGTTTGTGGAGGCAAGTGTCTAAAAGCTGTGGGAAAATGGTTGTCCAAAAGAAATCGGGGATCTTAATCAGATTCTCTGAGTTGTGAAACAAGGTGGCAACCAGGCTCCAATATCTCTGTTCACAATCTGTGCCACTTCCAGACCTGATCTTACCCTGCCAGGTCAATAAAAGACACATTCTTGCCTTCCTGATGTCATCAGAACTGACGCTGCCTCTCTCCTGATAGCCCTGTGTGTGCATTTAGTGAAAGGAAGCATAAATTTGGGACTTCATAAAAACACCACTTAGAGCACAGAAGAGTTTATAATGGTGACAGATATGCACAGGTGACCTCCCATCAGAGAGTGAACATTTGTCTTTTCTTAACACTGCTCCAAGAGGAGATGATCAAATAACCCGAGCAGCACAGCCTGTACCATACGCACTCTGGTGCTCGGATTGACAGAGATCCGTGTGATCCAAGCCCCTGGAATGTTGCTGTATTTTCTGCATGGGGAAAGAGAAGAAAAAGTTTAAAGCAAATATCCTGTTGCTCCTTATCCACATCTTGTCCAAAATGAAATCACAGACTTGTTTCTTTATGAAAACACCGGCAGTGGTTTCATTTCAGTGACCTGGCAGCCTACTGCCCACCAAGCTGGCTCACAGGTAGAGGTTAACTTCAGCCTAACCCCCCTAGCCCTAATCACTTTTGGGAAAGTTAAGCACTGCTGAGAGGTTCTGGTGTTGAGTAGGGAGCCTGCAGCCATCCAATGAACCCCACTAAGCACAGGGAGTGCAAGGGTGTGTTTGCAGCCCCTCGTGTGTTAAAGCTGCAAAGTCTCTGGGCACAGTCCAGTTGGATGTAAACAGCATTCCTCTGCTGGGGTGGCAAACGATACCTTCCTCCCTGCTGGGCCTCGAGATGTAGCCAAAACTTGTTTACTCTGTAATTTAGAGTTCATTGTAATCTAAATAGGGATTTTTGCAATGCAAATAGGGCTGCACAGAATGTAATACATTTTATTTATCGCTGCTGTTAATTATGACTATATAGCTTATCACTCATCACATAGCCTGGATTGCAAAACACAATGTTTCAAACACACTTTAACTCTCAGATCATGATCAGTAAAGAGAATATATTATACTTTTAATACGCACTTTCCCCCACAGTGTTTTACAATAGCCTGCATAAGCTCCATTTTGCAGAAAAGGTTTCCAAGAAATGAAAAAAAGAAGTATCTTGATTCATGTGCAAAGGTAGTTTCTGATTGCATAAAGTGGGCAAAAAAAGTGTCCTTTTATGTGCTTTCCTGGAGTGCCCAGTTGTCCTGGCTGTTAAACATCTATGAGGGAGCTTGCTGCTGACCCCAAAATGCTGAATATTAGAAGATCATCCCATAACGATCTAATGCTAAGATAAATAATTGCAGTTCAGCATGGCTAGAACAGTCTGATGGACTCAGTGCTCTTTAAAGGTGCTGAAACTAGAAATGGAGTGCAGAGGTTCAGGAACAACAAAATTCAGTGAAGGAAAAGTCTCTTCTCTCCTTGGCCTGTAGGAGGTGATCTAGGTTTGCTTCTTCTATATTTGCACCTGTCATAAACTAATAATCAAACTCAATAAAAAATGAAATTAAAATACTGCCCAGTGAAGAGGGATGAAGTGGTTAATGTTTGTTACATACCCTGATGCTGGACCTTGACCTTCTGACAACACCCACCATTCTCGAGGTGCCATTGCAGATAAATGATTCCCTCCAGCAGACATAAAGCACTAAATGCTTCACTGTTGTCCATGGAGTACCATGACCCTTATGCACCAAGAGGTTAGAAATCTTTTATTAGCTGATTACTGTTCTAAGAAAAGGTATTTAGGCTAGGTCTAAGAAGCCCAGTTCCGTGAGTTTTACTAATCTCTCCATCTCTTCCTACACCCCACCGCATTTCAGAGGGCAGTGCAGCTGGGAACAGGTCACCCAGAGAGACCTGGAACCATCCATCCAGGGAGGCTTCCAGGACCTGCCCAGGCAGAGCCAGGTTTGATCTACAGTTGGCAATGCCCCTGTGCTGGGAGGAAGGTGGAACTAGATGGCAGCTATAGATTTCATCCAGTCTCTGCATCTCCTTTCAGCTCCCCAACTCCTGTAAGTCCCTGATAAATGCCGGGGTGTTGTAGGTCTTACACAGCACTCATCACCCTCATATCTGAGATTATGGTCCTGCAAGGACTGCAAAAAGTGGGAATGTGCCAGGAGATCCCAGTGCCTCAGGCATCTGTCTAAGTTCCCATCCAGCCCATGCACCTGGGTTCCTTCCCACAATAAATGAGCAAGAGGATTAGGTTGTGATGTGCTTCTGGATTTTGGCCTAAAGTGGAATTGAGGGCATGGCTGAAGAATATGTGTGGATTGAGGAGATGCTGCATCTTCTACAGATCAGGCACAGCCCCAGTGCCTGAAAGAACTGCTGATTTTAGCTGAATTTTGCCGCAATAAATTTTTTTTTCAGCAATAAACTTAGTGGCGAGACTGGCCACCATAAGTGAGCACAGTGCTGGAGGGAGGCACAGAAATCAATGCAGGTATTTGGCAAACTGGAATATCTGACAGTGTTGGAATTAACAAAGCTGGTTTAGCATTTCCACTGCCAGTATCCACTCTTGTAAATAGGAATTTCGTTTTTGTTGATATAACTGCAGTCAGCAAAATGTTTTGTAGAGAGGGAAGTTCTGTCTACAGTATTTTCTCTGATACCTGAAATTCAGAGTGGACGTGACATATTGTTCTGCTTTGACTTTCATTTAATTTGAGCATTATGACCATGCTGAAATAACGGAAAAGTGGTAGCAAGTACTCTGCATTTGAATATATTATCTTAGGTCTCACCAGCTGCAGAAGTTGCATTTACATAGACAGATGGTGGTGTAAGAGCCACCACTACTGACTCTTCCACAACGTTGAGTAGTTTTTCAGCCTGTGTAAGAGGCAGTGCTTATTATGCTAGGAGTACTAGCAGCAACCTGTTTTGTTTCTTCTTATATAATCAAAGCCCCCAACAACTCCAAAAACAGTAGTCACTGTGGAGTAGCTGGCGAAAAGATGGAGGCAGTAAAACTGTCGTGTTTGAAAATGCCATTTGGGAGCTTCCACAGTTTATTTTCTGAATGATTAGGGAGGCTGTCACAACGTTAAAGATTTGGAAGTAAGCTGTCCGATGTTCAAAGGTACACGGCTTGTCACAAGAGCAGTTACACTGCAGCTAAATCCTTGGTGATGTAAACAGCTGTCAGCTCTCAATTAAATAGGGATCACTCCATGGTTGTGCCCTGCCTCTGAGATAAGGGAGCCTTGTTGTTTCCATGCCAGAGCATCTACCTGTGCACAGAGCTGCTCAGCAGATTGCTGCTACCAGTTGTTTTCCATGCACAAAGTTCTAAGTATTACCAGGAAAGAAAAAGCCTGGCACTTCTTCCTCTACCTGAGGTGCATTGCTGTACAAGGGTCGGGAAAATCCCTCGTGGCTGAAGGGCAGGGACCAGCCCCGCTCACACGGCCGCTGGCCCAGGTGTGTCTGGCGCTGATGGTGCCATGGCCTCCGTCTCAAGGTTACTGTTGGTCATGGGAGCATCAAGTCGCTGTTTCATGCTCTTGGTTTCATGCTCTTGTCTTGCTCTGTCCTCTGCTTTCTCCCTGTGTGGTGTACCTGCTGTAGTCATGAACATAATGAAATATTTGCAACCATGTACATGTACACAGGGCAGTCGGGATTAAAACATATAATGAACAAGCTTTACAGTATTTTCTCCAAGAACCCAATTAAAAAGATGTGCTTTCCATCACAAAGACGCTATCAACCCAAAAATCTTACTTTATATTCCCAGGACAGATCATTAATAGTATTTCAATCAAAATCTGGTTATAATAATCCTACCTGTTTAGTACAAGCCCTGCAGAACCTTTTATTTTTTTAACGGGAAGAAAATATTAACAATGCCATCATCAAAAAAGTTAAAAAAAAGGTGTATATGATATTGAGGTAATTTAAACTCATTTCAGCAGAGACTATAGACTAGGGGCAAATGTTTGCTATAAAGCTGCTCTTTCTGAACACCGGCGTTTATGAAAGTCACATCCACTAAACCTGTGACTCTGTCTCGTGAATGTTTTATTTAATTCCAGTGTTACTAGCACGTCAGAGGGCTGTGCTTTTTGGGAGGTTTCCAGTTGTCTGGTAGAAATCCAGTTGCTTATTCATGGATGGAATCTGATCAAGATGGAAGATACTGCAATGAGTAGAATTACCTTTTGGCTTTGATGAGCTGGTCTAAAACTGGAGAGAGAAGCTAAATTCTATTATATGTAATTTTTTCCTCTCCAGTTTTATTCGTTTCCTTTCCCTCCCCTCCATCCTTGCACTTTTCTCTGGGCACTTGGCAAATCCACAAGTGCCGTTAATGTTGCTCCTTGGCTGAACATTAAATATGTATTTTTGAACACAACCTCCCTATCTTGTACCTCCCTGAAATGCCCTGATCCTGTTGGCTCAGGGATTGCGTTTGTTCTTGGAATATCCCAAGGGAAATCCCATCACTTTTCTCCCATTCTCATGACCTAATGATTGTTTGGAAGTCTCTGATTTTGCAGCTTCTTTCCTTTAAAGTCTGAGTTTTGAAGTTTGTGTATTACGTTGGACTTTGGAGAACTTTAACCCGGTTCACTTCTTTTAGCCCAGGCATGAAGAACTTTACTGGAAATTATGTGACATCCATGTAAATACTGAGATATAATTGAACACTGGACATTTGCCGTAAAGACAGAATACAAGCAATGAAAATACACCAACCTTTAGCCCACAGTCATTATCTGTGGTACCTTAGTAATAGGTGTAATGCCTTGTGCAGAGTTCAAGGCTCTCAGATTTAAAGACTGAGGGTTTTTCTTCCCACAGAGTTAAAAAGACAATGTTATTTTTATTAGTTTAAAATGTGTTGTGAATAATCTGAACAAGTACAAAAAAGCCCCCATGCCTGCTAGTCAATATAGGATATTTTTATCTGCCATTGCAGTCTACACCACTTCTGTATTAACCATCTTAAGCAAAAATATGCCAGACCATTTGGGCCTTAGGATAATGATGTTGTGATTTATTGCACTCCGCGTTTCCATCCTGCAGCAATTACCAGAAGAGCTGATAATGGTCTGCAATTTGTTTTCCAGAACTGGGAATAGCTGCCAGCAAGAGCCGGTCTCAGGGAAAGGCAGTGGCTGTTTACCTGCCCTGCTCAGCCAGTCCAGGGAGGACGGGGCAGTGAAACCCTTGGGAATGCACAGCAAAGTGCCAGCCTGGTCAGCTGAGAACAGCTGCTTCCTATGAGGTGCTGCAGCGGGACCCAACAGTATAAAAACTGACTTGTTACCGAGTTTCTATAAAAAATATGACACCTGACTGAAAGAATGGGTAATGTGTCAGGTTTTTTTACCCTTCAGTTCACTCACATCAATTTAAGATGTGTCCTTGTTTCCAAGAATCAAGTGACGCCACCCTGTTTTTAAAGAGCTCACAGCTCTAGCTATTGGTGGAAGTTCTTTATATTGGAATTTACTGTAAGCACTTGTCATAGTTATATGGAATCTTTATAATCCATAGGGTTAGAGATGTTTCCTTTTTTGAACTGGTTTCTTGATGACCTTGGTTCAATGTACTGAGGCTCCACACACATTTTTCAGGACTTGATCCTGCCCAGCTGGGATGACTGTTTGTCAGCTGCCAAGAGATGAGACTCTGTGAATCTCAGTACAAAAGACAAATATTCATCTTCAAATATAAGATGATTTCATACTTATTGAAAGTTTTTGGGTTTCCATTACTATCAGCAAGGTTGGTTTAGTTCTCTTTAATAGGAAAGGGATTGTAGGCTACGGAAAAGCAGTTTGACAGAAGATGTCATAGCCGAGGTCTTGGTAAATGTGCAGAGTAGGATTTCAGCACTTAATGAACTGAGAACATCAAGTGATACACAAATATTTTGCAGAGTGAGAAAAAACTTTTTGGCTTCTCTAAGAAAAAGAAAAAGTTGGTCTATATGTTGTCATTGGAGAATGAAGCTGATTTCTTTTTTAAAAAAGCTGCATTTGGCTTAGCCTGTATTCTGTCTCGTCTTCTGCTGGTTCTCCTTATGTGTTTAGACTCTGCTCTGCTGTGCTCAGTACCTGGTATTTTTCATGAGCAGTCATATAAGTAACAGTCTGCTACTGGAGCATAATAAATACTGATTCTATGATTCTAATTTCTTTAGGCTTGGTGTCCCAAGTTTTAGAATGGTAAAATGGACTTGTGCTGTGCTTTATTTAATGGAGAACAATTAAATGGTTTACCTTCCTCAAAATAACTATTTTCCTGTAACATGGCTGGAAAGAAAGAAGGAATCTTATTGACATTACCACTGGTGAAAGTCAGAATGTAAGGGTCTGGAGCACATCCAGTAACAGAACTAAAACCAGTCCTGTGTCAAGATGATGTAACCACCAGGGGATTGCAGATGCCAAGCGCAGGTAAGAAAGGACTCTACATTACCACTTCTTTCTTGTCTCTGTTTTCTTTCACACATACACTCCTGTTTGTGAGCATTCTCCCCTGCATTCTGCAAAGTCAGTGGGATTCCCAATAAGTTTTCAGCAAGAACAGGAATAACAACTACTGCAGGCAGTTTAATGCACTTTCACTTTGGCAAGGAGACGTAAATATTTTCCCACCATTCTTCTCCCCATTAGCAGCAGCAGCTTTTTTTTTTTTCTTTTTTACCTTCTTTTTGTCCCCCAGGTCATCTTGGTCCAACACTTCTGAAGGGTTGTACTGAAGTCACTCTTCAGCGAGCAACCAAAATAATCAGGTATTAATTACAGCTAAAGAACAAGGTCCAAAGCGTGATTCATTATAATTCCTCAGTTCATCTAGAGTAAATAGGACCTTATCTGTGGGGCTGCCTAGGTTTTTTACTTCAGTGATATGTGGAAACTATAGCTCAAGATCTTGGAGGAAACTTTGAACCCACTATACCAGTTTGAACAGGTTTGTGGCCTTTGGCTTTTTAATCTTTGCCTTGGTTCACTGTTAGATTTGAATGATTGCCAAAATCTGTAAAAGCCTGGAAATTGGATATTAATCTTGAAACTTTTATTTAGATTCTTTTCCCAAGGAGGATATTGCACAATAAACATTGCCCATCCATCTGGCCATGGGAGAGTGTTTTCCTCTTTTGTTTCAACTCTTATTCTCAATGAGAATGGAAGAAACTCAGTACTTTGCAAGAGTAGACACTGAAGCTACAAAGGAATATGAAGATGTCATTGTTTAAATGACTGTATGGTTATTTTCATTAATAATATGGCTTTGCACTCATGTTAAACCTTTCCAGTAAAACACATCAAAAGGTTTTGCAATTTATAATTCACGAAAAAAGTACTTTTATTTTTGTGTCTTCACAGAATAAGTTGCGCATGAAGTGGGAAGAGATTATGATATTTAAGTGCCCCAACTGGCCTAACAGAAAATATTAATCACTTGTATATTATTTTACTCACTGTTACATTTCTATAACTCTTTTGAGAAAGTAGGGATTTGAATAATGGTTTCGTTTCAGTTCTGAATAGATATATGTTAGTACTTCTATAGTTTCTATGGAAGTACATTGGAATTAAGAGTACTTTACCAAAAAATATCTTTTCATGTGGGGAGTTCAGCTTATAATTCACATAATGGTTTTGAAAACTCTACCTTGCATGGCAACCTTTCAGTCTTTTGCCCACATAATTCCTGTTGGTTTAAGAACACCAGCCAGCGCTCAGTTGATATGAAACCCAGACAAATAGACCAAATTAATAATACAAGTGGTTATTCCCATGTATGTATGCATATATAAATAATACTTAAGATTTATGCCTGGCAATGTTTTTTAGCTTCAGCTGTCGTATATGAAGAAAGTGGTTAGTATAACCATACCTTGATTATTTCACTCTATTTCCTTTTTGTGCATTTATTTGACAAAAAGTGGTGCTTCCATTCAGCCATGGTAGAAGATGGTATCCAGGGCTTCTCAAGGATTTCGTAGGCATTGAACTTTCTCCTACTCTAAGGACAATAGCATCAATTTTTCTTTCTGGGAGATCTTAAGACCTGAAGTGAGCTGTCACTGATTCCAGCATACTCAGTTTGGGCCCAAGGCAGACTCTGATCATCTCTATGAGGAGGTCACACAGAAAAGCCCAACATAACTCATAACTTGGGTGAGCAGCCCAAAAGGAAAGAGTTCAGTAAGGGAGCCTGAGTATTTCTCAAAGGTGGTGTCTTCATCAAGTGCAACTCAGGTAAGTCCAGTACAGCTAGGATTTGTCACTTGAGTTCTTGAATCTGTGCTGATTTACCCTGGTTTTGGTCTGACCCTTTGCTCCTGACAGGCCTGCAAAGAGCAAACTCTATTTGCAAGTCTAATAATGTGGCTGAAACTGGTAATTACTATACATACTTCTGGAAGATCTATAATATAATTAGCAGCTGCTTTGAGTTGCAAAATTACAATAAGAGAAGATTTATGTGCTTCCCTTTAACTTAAGCATGGTTTACTTCGATAAATACAATTCTGAGATAAGAATAAATGCATATTGCATTGGGCAATCTTCCCTGTGACACTCTATGTATTACCTCTTTGCTCCAATTATCAAAAATGATGTTGCTTTCCCTTTTTCCCTGATTTGATTACCTTTTCAAGTGTTCCGTACCACCCTTGCCAAAGGGGTGCAATTATCCCTACAGATTAAACCTCTTGACTTTGGGTGGAGAAGTTGTGTAAACTCGTTGCCAGTGTGGCGGCTCGGTGAATCAAACTCTGCCCTTTCATAACTTCTTTCATTAGGAGTCCCACCTGAGAGTCTGAAGAAGCCTTGGTGCTTTGGGTAGTAAAATGACTGAAGCCAGTGAGCAAGAAAGCTGTTCTTGCCCTGGTCTGCCTAGTCCCTCACCATCGCTGTGCTGCCAAAGCTTTCTGGTTTGCCTCCTTCGATCCTGGGTGTTCCAGAGCAGAGGCAGTGTCCCCCAGATGGAATCGGCAGCCTTTAGACAATCATTTACCACTTCTCTGGAACTTCATTAAGCATAAGCTGACCTGCAGTAGTGAATGAACTGTGACCAGGGCCTTCTTGGGCTTTGAAACTCGAGGCAGAAGCCTCGCTGGCAACAGATCTAGCCATTTATATCTCAAAAGCCCAGAGGATTCTCAGTTTTTAAAGGCCAGCTCCACCACAGCGAGTCCTGACACAACCTCAACAAAAAAATGTGTGAGAATGCCCTCACCAGAATTTCATCCCTTTCAGGTATTGTTTCTCCAGCAGGGCCAAGGACTTAAGTTCTTCTGCTGAAGGTTAGGATTGCAGAGCTCATTACAGGGGTCTAAACTCTACCGAGGGTCTTCCTTGCTTTCCATTCCTGTGTAATATGGTGAAGATAAATTCATTCCCTTGCCTTTCAAGCCCTCTGTGCTCAGAAGGGATTAAGATTTAAACCTTCTACTGCCCCCTCAAAGAAGGTGGAGTGAACCTCAAACCAGCCTTGTGACTGAAAGTCTGATGAAGCTAATAAAAACCTGTTCTCTTGAAACATCCTTGTTGCTGCATGAGGAGCACTTCTGTAAGCTGCCAGCCTTCGGCTCCATTGTACTGCTGTGGTGCAGTTCACTGATTAGAAACAATACCAGATGCACTTGTGATAAACTCTTTGTTGGGCCTCTCATCTGTGCGTGGCTGTGCTCTCCTGAAACGGGGAAGCACAGACTACGTGCTGTGCAGCACTGCTCACCTCGCTTAGGTAACAGCTAAAATGCCAATGAAAAGATCATGACAATAATAGTAATAATAACGATGATGATGGTAATGATAAAAACAAAATGACGTACTTGGAAAATCTCTCGTGTTACCTTTGCTTAGCCTGAGCAATTTAGAGAAAAACTCCCAGTTCCCAAATCTTGGGTTGGGAGAGAAACTCCCAGACGGCAAAATTAGAGGCGTAGTTATAATTTATTTAACAATGGAGTGGCTTTTTGGAGGTAAAAGAGGAAATGCTTCGGCTTTAAAACATTAAAGTTGCCTGGAGCACAGAGTGAGTGGATTGATGATAATGTGGAACTCTGGGTTTGACTCTTCATGAATATGTCCCTATTGCCAGAATTTCAGTCCCTCTTCAGAAAGATTTTAACTATTTTTCTGAAAGGGATTAGACCTAATGAAAGCTTTTCTGCTGATTTCGATAGGATTTTGAAATAAACCCAAATGATAATAAGCTTTAACCAGTGTATTTTCTGGTTTGCTCTAGTAGTAGTAGTTTGCTCTCTCTAAAAACTGCAGGATGATCTGGGACTTCATCCAACTCATGCTGAAGTCTTTCCACTCAAATAGAATCTCTGGTGAAAAAAATTAGAGGTGATTCCTCAGTAAATACAACGCATTGTCTGTGATGGGTCTTGCAGTTACTCTTGCATTTGTTCCAAAGCCTGCTACAGGATGCTTGGAAGAGCTGCACAGTATCACAGGCCTTTGTTTGAATTCTGTCCATTTTATTTTGCAGATTTTTTTTTTTAATATAAAAAAAGGAGGAGGAAATTTATGAAAATTCAGACCGTGTCAACATAGTTCAATTTCTCAACTTGTCAACGTGTCTCAGTTCTAACTGGAAGAGCCTGAAGAAGGCCCTATGGCCAACTTGTCAGCTCTAATCTCCCCTTCTACTCTTAGCGGATATTTTATTAACACTTTTTAAGACTTTTTTTTATTTATTTTGCGCTCTACATGCTGAGGCAGCAGCCAGTTTGGTTTTCTTCATCTTTCTCTCTTCTTGCTCTCTGCCGCCTGAGAGAGAGGTTGGCTCTTCTGCCATCAGAGTCCACAAATCACAGCAAAAGGGATTGTTGCAGTTTTCATAAATGTGGTGTTACTTGAAAATTATAGACTGCAACTGCTTATTGCAGTTCTGTGCAAAGGCTGTAAATTGGGCCCTGTATCTTTCTGGTGACAGTCATTCCCGCAACAGGCCTTTTAGGAAATTGGAAGGGAAATTAAACAAGAGCAAGGGGTAGCTTTCCTTTTATCTTTGACATGCCTTCCTGAAATCCTTATCTATCATATTCAGGCAGAGATGGCTGCCGAAATGGTGGTGGATTTAGATGTTGTCTGTCTCTGAAGCTACAGACTGCTGATCCTGCACGCTCTTTGAAGCAGGTCTGTTGACGGGGTCTAGATGCACATAAAATTTTATGAATGATGGACCGTGATGACATGGCACCAGTGGAATATATTATTTCTCCATTTTCACTGTCCATTCATTTAAAAATCAGCTTTCTCAAAGCCATTTAAAAGAGTTGAGCTGAACACACTCCTTGGCCATAGGTAGGGAATGGCTTGCAGAGAAGATTGAGTGAAAGGAAGGCTACATGGTGACTTTATTTCTCTTGCCCAGGAGATGAATGAACTGAATGTTCTGTTGTCATCTTTTTTGGCTATCTGGACTGTGGATCCAGGCATGCAGGAGTGAACAAGCCTACCTGTTTGGTTGCTCATTCCTTGCAGGACATGTATGGATGTGTGGACAACTGTGATCGTCTGCTCATCCACTGGCCTGATTGCCTGAGCCAGAACAAAGGATGGTAGGTAGTGCATAGAAAACTGATATAATCTACTAATATATCTATATGTGTGTGTGTGTATACATGTTAAATATAGCATATAATCGAATAACTATATAATACCATATAAGGAAGGAAACTGCAAATGCAAGGTGGTTTCTGAGACTCAAAGCCTTCTTGAGGTGATGCACATTACTCACTGCCCTGTGTGCTGGGATGTGCCCAGTCCTAATCCAGCCCCGAAGTCCTGGCCTTCCTTCAAGTTTGGTTTGATGGGAAGGGCTCCTCACCTAACCTTACCTTTCTCTTCACCACAGAGCTTGCCTGAAATGAACTCTGTGTTGACACTCGTGCAGGCAAAAAGTCTCTGTCTGGAAAGAAAAGGCCTTTTTATATCTGTTCTACAGGAGAAGAACACATGTTAAATCTGGCTATGGCAGATCCTCTAGGCCCGCACCTCCGACACACCCAATATAAAGAGAGTTTAAACAAGCACTTACCCTTGAGGGTGGGAGGGATGCTCAGTTTTATCACCTCACCACACCCCAGTCCTGGTTGCTCCAGGCCCTGGTAGAACAGCCAGGTTCGTTCCCTGTGTGCGGTAAGTGCTGAGGTTTGTGTCCCTCAGCAGTCGCTGCTCCAGGATACTCTGTGCTGCAAGAAAAGGGTCAGGTACAAAAGCACCTTTTTGCACGGGTTGGGGAGAATCAGTCAGTGCTAGGAAATGATGGATTTAACACCCTCGCACATCTCGAACCAAATCAGAAACCTGACCTCGAGACACCTGTGCCTCTCCAGCGTTGCTGGTGCCAGTGGAACAGTGCCTCACCTGAACCCAGCAGGACAAACCCCAGACACGCCCGGTGGGAGCTGGCACCAGCCCGTGGCTGTTCTCACCCTTCTCCCAGGGCAAAGCCTGGATTGCTCTCTGTGCCATGTTTAAAGGAGCATGGGCAAATTACA
This sequence comes from Mohoua ochrocephala, assembly GCA_013398855.1. Lineage (NCBI taxonomy): Eukaryota > Metazoa > Chordata > Aves > Passeriformes > Acanthizidae > Mohoua > Mohoua ochrocephala. The sequence goes on from VZTA01001184.1 coordinate 608,442, forward strand.
AGGCAGTTAAACTCAGTGATCTCCTTATCTTTTCTATTACTATTGCTTTCAATTATTCTGAATGATGGATGGCAAGAAATCATGTTTGCTTTTGATCTGTAATACCACGTGTTTACTTTTCACTAAGCCCAAACAAGGAAAACCTATAACTCTCTTTCACTTTTGTCTGCTCCCTATTTGTTTTCATGTACGAGCACAGTGCTTCAATGTTCAGGCTGTAGATGATGCCAAGGAAAATTGAAGTCCAAACCAAGAAGCTGCTTTCACTGGAATTTAGGAAAACAAACACAGAGAGCTTTCTGGTGCTCATTTGATTTCATTTTCAATAAATCTAAATTTTGAGTCAACTCAGCCTGACAGTGTTTATCTAAATAAAAATGCATTGGTTGTGGGAATGAGAGCTGGTCCTTAAATCAGAGGAGGAGGAGGAGGAGGAGACTTTGATTAGTGTTGTGCTAGGAAGAAGGCAAGTGTCTAAAGCAAGAGAATTTGAGGACCTTGCCATGTTCCACTGAAATGGGTATAAGTTTTATCAGTACCTTTGAAGCAAGTAGAATCGGACTCTAAATTAGTGATTCTGCATTACTTAATAACTCTTACTCAAATCTAGTGCTTCTGGCTAACTTCAGTTCTTAGCTGGAGAGCTAACTGGAGGGGTTATTTGGAGTTGCCTTAAACCTATATGCTACTAAATGATTTACTGGATATTTAGATACCTATAATCCTGGAATTAGACCTACTGGGATATAAATCCCTGAAGCTCACAAGCAGTTAAATAATGACTAAACGGAAAAAGAAAAACCCATCTAATCCTTTCCATGCTAAGGTATATAATGGCACAAAATTGGAAAAACCCATCTTCCACACCAGATAGAATGATTACAAATGAAGGCAAAAACATTATCCAAAAATATTGGAAGCTGGAGAAGTACTGTGATCAAATAGAACGACAAACAATTCCTGAAAGAAAGGGAAACTACATAAATATTGATGTGTGTTTTACAGGGTCTGCACTGACACTGAGTTCCTTCTGTACAGGCTGTTATCAAAATTCCTAGCCAACTGAATTCCATACGTTTATTGCAAAGTTTTCCTTTTTCTTTGCCAGGAGGGCATATCCAAAGCTCTCATAAGGAGACTGAAACCATGGGCTGGATTTGCTGAGGCCTGTGAAACTTCTTCTGCCTTATTGGGAGCAAATATGGACTGGATTGCTGAGATGGAATTTTAGCAGCCTGCCTTCAAAGCCTACCGTAGAGAGGAGAGAGCTGCCTTAGGACTTCAGTGGCCCAGGAGCCAGGCCCTGTAAGTATCCTTGTTCTGTGTTTTCCACTCCCTATGAGTTGGTAATACAGTTCTCATTTGAGACAGCCAAAGTCAGGAGCAACATCCACAGTTCTGGTTGCATTTTCTCCAGAAAAACTGGTTTTGAAGAACCTCAGTTTGATTCAGTGCTGCTCCAAAATACTGCACAATGGTAAAGAAATGAGGAAAGAAAGTGTAAGCTTATAGAATGGTGCTTTGCACAGCTGTTGCTGAAAGGGGCAAATGGTGCTCATTTGATGGAGTGTGAGAGGCTGCACGTGCTGCAGCATCTCTTGAATCGAGGGTTACTGTACTCACTGCAGAGATCCTGTGGGAAAGGAAGCTATGCACTTCCATCCTCGTTCCCAAAGTGTTCCTGGAAGAGCCAACTGCTGAACTGACTGTGGTGCTTCCAGCACCTTCTCTGGTCATTCTGAAATTGATTTCACAAATATTTCATGTGTGCCAGGTGGGCCGATGAGGACGAGGCGAACTCTAAGAAGAATTGATTCTACTCTTGCTCTGCTACAGAACCTCATCACCTTAATATTGCAGAAGTTCAGCTGCATCCTGCAGTGCTGGTGCTAAGAAATTAGGAGCAATTCCCCCAATAAGGTGACTTACATGTGACTAATGACAAATACTGCAGGCCCTGCATGACTTCTCTATAAATGTAATTTTGTACAAATAGTCACGTTCATGTGCAACCAGTGGATGTGTTACTTTGATCATTTAACAAAACGAGCAGAGGCAGGTAATTAATTTTGGTTATTAGGTGTTTGCCCAGTATTCACAAGTAGGAGCGGATCGTGGTTACTCTGCCTCTGGGGCTGCTTATTTGCATAATTTCCTTTGTTTGGTAACAACGTGTGATCCAGACGTCGGGGAAGAGCCATAGAATCCCTTTATGGTGGAATCTGTGTGTTTACTAATACCCACGTACAGTTTGTGTGAATGTATTTGTGGCCAGACTCTGCCCACTGACCCGGGTTATGTTCCCATGCGGGAGGACTAGCGGGCACCTGCCCATTTCAGGAGGAAGCAAGAGGTCTTGGCCAAATGCAGTGTGCTGGAGTCATGTGTTTCCCAAACTGCTCCAAATCTCAAGGCAGTTTCATGTACTTTGCCCCCAACATTTGATTTATGCTAGTGAGTTGAGGAGTCAGTGCTTCCCTTGGTGAATTGTATTCTACAATGGGAGTTATTGAAATGGAGAAGTGATTGAGGTTGCACACCAGAGCTTCTCATGTGCAGCACTGCCTGTCCTCCTCTCCTGGCTCCTCAGCATCAGTCATTAGGGACTGGATGTTTGATGAGCCTCTGGATACATAGCAAAGCCACCAGCCCTTCTGAAACTTGCTGCTAAGTCAAAAGAGCTTGCTTAGACGTTTATTTTTACTTGGAGATGCACGCTTTAAGAGCTCCTCCAAAAAATACCAACAAGAGCAGAAACAGATAAATGTTAAGCTTCCTTTGCTTTCCACAAGAGGTCCCAGCTGGTCTTTCTCTTCCAGCAGTAACCCTGGGGCAGAAGGCAGTGCTTTTTATTTCTTCTCACACTCTGCAAAACAAAACCTTAATAAGGCTTGACACAGTTGTTCTTCTCCATGTGCAGTTTGGGGGGGCTCCCTAAAAATTTCTCTGAATGCAGAGTTGCCTGAGACATTCTAAACACTTTGGCTGAAATTCTGTTCAAAGTTTTATCATAGGGCTTTGCATGTGGGTGAATTTCAACCATAGTTTCTATTTCACCTGATTTTTAAGGCCAGCAGGAACCATTATAATCATCTTGGCTGACTCCCCTAAGCCAGAGGGTTTTGCTTAGTGATTGCTGCGTGGAGCTTGTGGTAGAGCTCGAACACATAGTTTAGAAAGGCATTCAATCTCGATTTAAAAACTCAAGTGACAGGGAGTTTGTTCTGGATAGTTTACTACCTATCCCGGCTTGTTCTTGTGGATCAATTGTCTGAGTCACAGAATTTAGGGTGTACAAGAAAAGGAAGCAAAAGATAGCTATGTCTCCCTCCACAACCCAAGCCTCTGGTGAGACTAAAAATTGAGTATATTGTGATTTACTTTTTACAAATCAGTACACAAGTAGTTTCAGAATTTCAGAGAAATACACATTAAAACAAAACTCTCAGAGAGCTGAAGCTTTTTCTTTTGAACATTTGTAGTGAGCTTCCCAATATGTTATAAACACCATCATTTTTGTGGCAGTTGAAGTGTTTATTTATGTACATGGAGGCTTGATTCTGGGAGATAGAGATGTTGGAAAAAGAAAAGAGATGCTGTTCAGCAAGCCAGTAGAGAACTAAGAGTTGACAATCTGCTTTTAAAGAAAACAATGAGTATTGCGTGTGCTGAAGAAGTGTCTGGATCTGTGTTGGTTGTGCTGCAGTCAACCTTGCCTGACTGGACCTGTAGCCTTGTGTGCCAGTCCAGCCCCTGTGAGCTTGTTCTGGAAGTTTGCTGAGTTCACTGCAAACTCATTTCCGTGTCGATAAATGGGGTCCCAATATTCAGATTTCGTGCCTCACCCTGGTCTTGTTTGCTCAATATGGGAGCACGTGGCACGAGCTGTACAGTGGTGACCTCAATCCTTGCTGGCCTCTTGGCAAGTGTTTTGGCAAGGAGCAGCTGCAGACAACACTACCTTTTGCCTTCCTTGTTAAGTTGGACCATTGCAGGAGCATTTCCTTTGGCATTGGGAGTGCTGAAGGTTCCTTGGGGAAACGTGCTGGCTCTGAGCCATGAGAACTCTACTGTGAGAGACAAGGACAAACAGAGGGCAGGGTACCAAAAAATTACTTAACATTAGATAAGTCCAGGTTAAGGTCCTGTGATAATGAAATAAGGATTGTTCATAGGTGCAATCATTTTATTTGGTTTTTGTTGTTGTTGTTATTTTGGTCTTTGTTTTGTTGTTGTGTGTGGGGGTTGGTTTGTTTGGTTTTTTTTTAGTTTTTTTCTTTCTTACTCTATAAATGTCTTATCAAAGTTCAGAAAGGAAGTCTAACAAGCATGGGGAAGAAAACGTTATCAGCTGAAGGCCAAGTTAATAGTTGCCTATTTATTTAAGACTTTGCTTGTGGATGAGAAGAATAATTGCATCAACAGTTGATTAGGCATTAATATCTGTAACAGCCATTAAACCACTGGGAACTTGTAAATGGTAACTGGTCTAAAACTGGCCTAGTGCTGTTTGACTTTGACAAACCTTTAAGAAACCACCAGGAAGTGGTCAGGAGCACAAGGGTGTTCTGCAGGTGTTGCTACTGCTTCTCTTCTGCTTTTTTAGTCCAGATTTTACTAGATGAAAATTACTTTCCTGCTGAAAAATGGAACACCTTTGACTATCCAAACTTAAACTGAATTCATGTGTTTCATTGTCAATAAGTTAAAGATTTCATCTTTTGCAGGTTTATTCATCACCTAAACATCCAATCTTTCAGTATTTAACTGATATTTGGACTATAATGTTTCTATGTCTTTAATGAGGAGCATTTTATATGTTACGTAGAGTAATTGTTTTTAAAATGTTATCATTTACTAATACAGTTTTCTCTATACTTACACGAGAGAGTATCTGAATCACCACGTGATGCCAGGTAATTTTTAATTATATGTAAATGTCAATATAGTTCATACATACATAAGTACACAGTGAAGTCTCTAGGAGAGTGAAACATTAACCACAGCTGAGTGGTAAGAACGAGAACAGCAGTCCTCGTGTGGAAACAAGAAATCAGAGGGAAAAACCCTTCTTCTCTGCATTTAATGTCAGGATTGATGTATGTCCTAGATTATGTAGGAACGAGATTTCATTGCCTCTCACAACGTTCACTGCTGGCAGCAGAAATCCTCGGGTTCCACGGCAGAAGTGCCATTATTGGCAGCGATATTGCTGGGAATGTGTTGTGGCGCACGCGCTGCGGCTCCTCTGCAGGTGCGATTCACTCTGACCCATTCACATCGCAGTCAGTGAGGATTTTCTCAAGGCTCCAATTATTTCCATCTGCTAAAGGAAGGATGCACTTGACACAGGTGTCTGCTGGCCTTTTCAACTCTAAATGGCCCATCTCCAACTGGCTCAATGATGGGACTATCCACAGAGGAAAGGGGAAACATCCCTGCGTGCACACTTCCTTTCAGAGCAAATCTTTATGCCATGAAGAACCTAAGACATTTCAGCACGCTTTGGGTTGGTTGTCTAGAGAAAAAGTTTGATGCAGGTATTTGCTGGCTTTTTTATCTTAAACAGTCTGGAAGAACTGGTTATCGTGTGCCCTAAACTCTTAAATCAGTAGTTCCAAAGCAATGCCCTCTCTTTTTTGAATTTTAAACTGAAGAGAACCCAGCATGCTCCGGCTTTGCTTCTCAAGTCTTGCCCTTCCATTTCTTTTTTTCCTGACAGGGACAAGCCTTGAGGACAGGTGGCTGCTATGGTTTTTTAATTTCTGATGATAGCTATTGACCTGCCAACTGGCTATTCTCTTGGTAATAGTAAACAGATTCCTAATGGCTAAACTTTCTTCCATTTAAATTCTGTAGTCCAAAACTAATCTAGTATTTTATTAACCAGGGAACATATTATTAAACACATACATCATTTTTACCAGGCTGTACCTCTGTAAACCTAAGTAGTTTTAAGTCAGTGTTTTAGGGTTTTTTTGGTTTTTTGTTTTTTTTTTTTCTTCTAAAAATTTTGGGATAGGCCTCCAAACAATGGAAATTAAAAAGTGAATTGAGTGATTTGTATGTGAGTAGAAGGCCTGGGAGCTAGAAGCTGTACACAATTTTGACAGTGTGTTTGAAACTACATGAGAAAGAGTATCTGTCTGACAAGTAGCAGACTCCTTGCTGGTTATGATAGACTCAGAATCAATAGGTGATTTCAAGGAGTGTTCTTCTCTGGATTATCTTGTTTTGTATGAGTTATGACACCTAGAATTTATTTTTTTTTTTTGCTATTTACATAACTTGTTTAAATTGTAAAAATCCATTCTATTTTCTCAGCTATTAAAAGAAAGTCGAGACCTTCCTGGCATCAGCTGGATGACCCCTTGAGTTAAATGAGTATGAAAATATCAGAGCTTTCTTACGTTAATGCGGTCTGGGCAGGACCCCTTCTGGTATAGCCAAACCATATGGAATTTATATCTCAGTCGGTACATGGGAAAATGAGATTATTTACTCCAGGGTATGGTAATGCTCTCATTGACTCTCTGAATCTTTGTGAATGAGTGTGAATGCTCGGGGAGTTGACAGGCTGCTATCACAGGCTCGGCCCAAGTGCAATCCAGCCGGCTCTGGTCAAGCTCTTGCACACGCTGCTCTGCCAAAGGACTTCAGCCTTCACCTACAACATCCTTGTTTTTCCATTACTAAGACTTTCCCAAACATACAGAGCCAAAGGGACATATTAACACATGCCTGCATGCCAGAAGGCACAGCATGTCTCTGTGACCAGGAAACACGCTCGTTATTTAACAATGGATGGAGCTCTCTGCGTTTGTTTTTCACCTGAGTTAATCTTGGCCACCTTAGTTAGTATCGTTTAGGTCACCTAATATGTTATGTAAGTGAACTGTAGCTGGCCAGCGTTTTCCAATTTCCCTTTCCCACAATAATGGGAAAAGACAGCTTTAGGTTTCCTCTTCTTGCCTCATTTGGATGTCACATGGGTACAGTCCTGTCCTATTGTGCTCTTCTAGAAAAGTCTGTGGGTTCAGCATTGATGATCCAACTCATCTGGACATCCCTTTGCATGACTGAAAATCCATGTGTTACTACAATCAGTAACTTTGATCATTGGCATGGCTGCTGCTTCTCTCCAGTGAAATTGTAGTTTCCTTCTTTTTTTCCAAATATATTCCTGCTCTGCCTTGAAGGATGTGTATTTTTCTACCTTTCTACCTACCCAAGCTAAAAAAAAGATCAAAATGGGATTTTCTGGATTGCTCAGTTCTTGAAACAACCCGTGGCCACAAGTGGGTAGTCTCAATGGAGAAGAAGGCAGAAGGCTCAAGAGGAGATAGTGCTAAATGGCATGAAGAGTGAGTGGCCTAATCTAGGAATGTGGTCTGGGCCAAATTGTGGTTATGCAGGTTTTTTATTTATTTGGTAACTATTAGTGAGAGAAGACTGTTTATTCTAAAATATTTCCTCATTTTTCTGCATAATTATAGCGTATCTGGAAATTTTCTTTGTTCTTCAAAAGGTGTTTTTGAAGATTGTAATTTTTTAGTCATTTGTGATATACATCCCCCTCTCTATACATATAAAAGTTAAAAAGTGTATTTTTGATTTTTTAGTATAAACACAAACTTTTAAATTCACAGGAGCTTTTCTCATGAATAATGAAAATGGAACCCAGTGGGAAGAAGTAGAGGAGAGAGAAAACATGGGCATAATTGGTTCAGGGACGGGAGAGCAGTGGCAGAGAAGGGACTGCTCCAGAAACCTTCCCCTAGCCAGATGTCCCTGTAGCAGGGCTCTTCCTCCTGGAGCCATCCATCACCTAACACTGTTTTTTTCACTGCTTCTCTTGCAGGGGTCGTGCTGGGGGGGTCTCTCACAGCTGACTCGAGGAGAGCAAACGCAGTGTTGGGTTGCGTGGCTTCCACCTTCGCGCTCAGTGTGGAATTTGGGAGCTCTGTGGGGCACCCAGTGCTGCTCATTAGCCTGGCCTTACATCTCAGCAGCAGCCTGGCCAAACCTCTGCTCTTCGTGCCTCTGCTCTGCCCCAAACACCACAGGCACAAGTAATTTTGGATAAGTCTGTACTGAAGTTTGATTTAATAAATCCCTCTAATAAGTGCAACAAAGGAACAGAAAAGATCCCTTTGGTGGCTGAGCCAGCTTAAATGAGCAGAATGCTTTCTAATTAACAATCCAGTGGTTCACTTCACGTGCTCGGCTTTTTATAAAGAGCAGAGCGAAAAATACTTTTAAAGCATTCGAAGACATCTTTGTTTTAAAGGAGTAGAGAAATGCTGCTCCATCCACTGACCACCACCACCGATCCTAAGGCCATGCAGCCCTAGGTCACTCTCACAAAATGGTTGCCAATATTCTCTCAGCAAACTCTCTATCGATTGCATAAATACAGTACAGTACCCATGAGGTAGTGTTGACCTGTCACATAGTAAAGATGTGGCAAGCCCCATAATTCATTACCAGTTGGAAATAGAACATCATTGGAGAGATAAGGATAACAATGACTTTCCATCCAATGATAAATTACTAGCAGCTGCATTATTTTCCCTCACTTATATATGGCTCTCTTTATTGAATTTAGCTTGAGATAAATAAATGATCTGCCAGGAGCCTGGTTAATATTACTTCTCTGGGACCCATTTCAGGCCCAACTAGGCTTTTGCTGATAATATCTTTAAGCTTTTCAGTAGGGAGAGACATAACATTTGTTTCTGACAAGAACCCTATGTCGCCTTATCTGTTTCATTTGAGAGGCCGTCGACCTCAGCTTCTTTAGTTAAAATGAGAGCTTTACTGTAGAGGCTAAGTTCTTGAACTTGACTCTTTTCTTACAATGAGATTATATGTCCTGGTTGTAAATTTGAAGCCACACATGATATACAGTTATTCTTAGCATTTCCTGTTGATCACAGGGTGGTATTGATTGGCCCCCGCTCTTGAATCTTTCTCTGATTTGTTTGAAAAGGAATTCCACCTTTTTTTGTATTATTATTTTTCACCCCACAGTAATATGTGAGCTTGTTGATGCACACTCATATTTAACTTCAGGCATTTGTTCCATTTTCAAATGACGGTGGGGTTTTTTCCCACCTCCTCCTCCTCCTTCCACCGTAGGAAAGACATCTTAACAAACATATCCATTTGGTTAAAAATAAAAAAAGCCAGTCTAAGAACAAAAGATTAACTCTTTCCGTGAATCAAGGTGCCAAAGAAGGCACTTGAAGTCCCACAGTTCTTTTTGTTACCGTTAATAATTCCCGTACTGCTTCAGCGATCCTGGCTTTGCAGGTTCCATTGGAAAATTCGAAGCAGGGAGGGGATGGAGTGGAGGTGTGAGGCAGCAGGTGTGATCAGCCTGTGCTGCGCTCCTCCAGTTACTGTTTGGATACCTCCGCTGTGGTATTTTTGTTATTTCTGGGAAGCCCTATCATCAGGTTTTAGATTAAAATCGAACAGCTGCCATTTTTCATACAGCGTGAATTAGAGGAAATTAAACCAAACCACTTCTGATAAATCCTCTCATAAATAAACTGGCTGGTGGTGTTAAATATAAGTCCAGCCACAGTTTGATTCACATTGTATGGAAGAAAAAACAAGTTCTGTCTATTTTAATGCTCCGTCATCATTATTGTTATTTATACTACAGGAATGCCTGGAGGCTCCAGCTGAGTTTGGAGACCCCATCTGCTAAGTGCATAATCAGACTTGCCTGGAAGGGTTTGCAGTAGGAATAAGATAGGAAAAAAAAGAGAAAGAACTGTTATACCTTCCTGTGCCTTTACTTTACAGTCAGGAAACTGAGGCTCAGGGAAGGAAAGCAGTCTGCTCAAGGCAGCGAGGAAAGTCTTTGGCAAGGTTGGCAACTTCCAAAAGATCATCTGAGCTTCTGCCAAGTGCCTTGATGTAAGATCCTTTTCTACAATCTTTTTGGGGGGTCACCTGTCTGCTTTATGCTTTCCCACTAGGCAAAAGTTAGAAGATAAAATGGGAAAATGACGATAAATCTCTTTTATCTGATGTTAGAAGAATTCGCGGTTAGAAAAGGAGGCACACCCTAAAGAGCATCTTGCATAGATTCATGTAAAAGAAGATATAATCTGTGCATTTTAATTTTAATTTGAACAATGTCTTGTCTTGAAATGAAATAAGGAAAATTTGCTTTTTATATACTAGGAGTAGTTTTGGCATGTACTGGCCATTTAGCATGTCACATCAGAAGATAAAAAAATCTTGCACCATGCTCCTAAAAGGCAGAAAGGTTAATATTTATTAAATCAGAAAAATAGGACAGTCACGTGACACGCAATTGGTGTAAGCCAGAACCAATTGTTTATCTTGAGAGATTGACAGGATCTTCTCACCAATAATTATTAGCTAAACTCTTCAGAAATTAATTTCACTTACAATCACAAACACAGGCAGCAGGGAAAAAATGAACAAGGGTGTTGGGCATGAGATAAATTATTTGCTGCCAAAGAATGAGAATGCTTTTCCATTTCTGCTGTGCTGCCATTCTAACATTTCCCTAAATACCCAGAAAGTATCAGGACGAGATTCACACACTTGCACAAAGCCAAATTAAAGAGGCTTCATGCAGAGCTTTCCACAGAAGACTGAGTTGACTGCGTGCCCTTGGGTATACTCGGTGTGTGAGCAGAGGGAGGAGAGGGGACTGCAGCAGTTATAGCAGTCCCCAGAGTGAGCTGGGACAGCAGTTCCAGGGGCTTCTGACCAGAGATTCCAGTAGCTTTGTCACCAGATTATTTATCTCACCTCATATTCTGTGTGGTGATCCCTTTGGGCCTGGAGGTGCAGGGATTGCTTCTTGGAGGGGTGAAATCATCAGACACCCCTCACTTCTATCCAAACCATGCCCATTGCAGCAGGGAAGGGTGATACATATCACTGGAAAAGTTTACTTTAGTGAATCATTCTTGCTAAGACCCTGTGCAGTGGTGGGTAAATGCAGCCTCTCCTTTTCGTGATCCTCAGAAGTGGAATGCTGAAGTCACTTGACCAACATTAAGGGAGGTTCAGCTGGGAATAAAACCGGTTTGGATTTGATTAATAGAACACCCCTCCTTTCCTTGCTGAGAAGAGACTGCTTTTTCCTGGTACATGGGTAGTGCCTGGGTTACCAACCATGTGGCTTTCATCTGTACAGTTGCTCTGTACTTTGTTCACTCTGCCACGGAAGACTCTTGATCCATATTGCTGTTTCCACATGATTGGTTTTTCCACACAAGCCATATCTATTGCTCAAAGTAGTTTCTTGATCTACTATGAGGCTACCAGAGAATTTTATGTCAGTGAGCTGCTGAGAGGTTTTACTGCATTGCTGTCAGTACATCTTTGACAAGGATCTTCTGCAAACTCTGGCAGAGGAAGTGTAGCTTCTGTATCTACCTCTAAATCTGGTTTGGTTCAGTTGAACCACAGACTCCTTCTCTTTTGGTGTTTAGTCAGCCTCCACTCCGACCACCTGTGTGCAGTGACACTGCAGTACCTCCCCTGCTAGTCACTAGATGCCACCTTTACAGGCAATTAGACCCATCTCAGGTGATGATTTTTATCCCTCCCACTGGAGTCACTACCTTTACAGCCGACTTACAGCAGATCACACCAGTGCTCTGTGGCTCCTGCCAGTGTCAAGTGTGCAGATTTAACCTGTCTTCCTCAGTGGTGGTTCAAGAGTGGGGTGGTGTCAGTCACTTGCAGTGTTGCTCACAGGGACCTGGGCCAAGGCCAGCAACTCAATTCATGTTATTGGCTGAGTAAGAAAAATGCCACTGGTGCTGACCTTGTCATAAATCCACAGCCCCTGTCCCCACGCCACCAGCTGTCCAGACCCGCCTTTTAAAGACTGATTGTATCTGCATTCTGGTTGCTAGTATTGTTTGAGTTTTTTGTTATTTCAACTCTGCGGTCTCAGAGGAGAAAATTCTTCAGTAATTTTGCCTTCTCATCACCACTCTGGGCTGTGTGCCAGCAAGGCTGGAGAATAGGGCTGTCTTTAAATGAACAAGCCTTGCCTTTTCCTCCTCGCAGTCATACAGGTTAAACACGACTTCTTGTTTCTGTCATTCATCCTAATAAGAAAACCCCAGACTGCCAAGTGCAACCTCATTTGCCAGTTTCCAGGGGATGGCAAGCGTTTATACCTGAATCACAAACCCTGAAGGAAGGGCCTTATCTGATGTGGTACACCAGGCTTAATGGGCTGCTCTGTGCAGCTGCAGCACCTTGGGTGAGAACTTCAACAGCACCTCTTAAAAATAGCCAGCTCGGTGTTACGTTCACTGTGCTGAAGGACACGGCTGTTTGTATTCACAGACCTCGCGCTTCACTGCTGCAAGTGGTTCTTCGGTGGCGGGATCTAATTGAGCAATATCCTAGACTGGTTTGATTCAGTTTGAAATTCCAGCTCTGCAGCAAGATCCAATGAGGTTGGACCAGTTATCCCCCTCTCTCGGCCTCACTTGTAGGATGGAGATGCATTCATGTGTTGATGATGTAAGACTGAAGGAAGACTTTGCTTGTAGCCGTTATTGCTGAACCAGTTGTTCTGATGATTTACCCAGAAAGCCCTAAGTGTCCTTATAAATGTAAAATTTATTTATTTATTTATTTAAGTTCTTGAGCAGATGGAAGACTTAGATGGAAAGGAATAAAAACATAATTTGCCAAAGCCGTCAATTAATCATAATCAAGTTTGTGCATGTTATACTCTACAAGGGTAACAACAATGAAACACAAGGAGAAAAGGATGCTTTCCTCAGGCAGTTCTGGAGACATAAAAGCAATAAAGAAGCATACTTCAGAATAATGTGGAGATATATGACTGCACTAAATAAAAATGCTTCTTTAACGTACTGTAAAAATAAAGATGTTTAGTTAGATTTATCATTCTTGTTACAAACACAAATTGATCCCTTGGACTACACCACTGGCTCTGAAAGTATCCAAGGGATGATTGCAGCCCACTTTTTTCTGTAATTACTTAAACATTGTTTTATTTGTTAAAGAGCTAACTGGATCATTCCCTCTTTTCATTCCAAGGTTAATATATGGGGCACTTGATCAGGCAGATATGGATTTTTGAATTTTACACTATATTCAAGCCATCTTTTAATTTGGTATGCTGAGAGGAATGGTTTGCTTATTATTTTCCATGAGTTGCATCCAAACCTGTGAAAAGACATTTTTAAAACTAGTTTTACAAATAACAACACATGGTAATTGAAAGCAACCCCACTCCCCAAATCCGCTCTTGATTGACTTGAGAACATTCAAAACCGGTGAGATTCATTTCTGCAGCCTCATTCAACCATTGCAATGAGCAAATGAAACAATTGTTTTATTTGTAAGAGGAGATTATCCCTTGAAGGCAGATAGAAGGATACTGCCTACAGAACCCCATTTGCAGGCACAAAGAGCGCTTAGTCAATTTTTGGCAGTGATACTGAAGCTATTAGTTTTGGATATGAGTTCACTGATGTTCAGTGCTGTAGATTTCCAGTTAGTTCATGAAGGGCCTTTAAAATTACACACAGAGCTTCATTAATTGCCTCAGAAAAGAAGCAACAAATATCAGGCCCTTAAAGTGTGTGTGCACAGAATGGCCATTGATTTCAATGAATATTCCCCACTGGAGAGCTGGTCCAATGTCCTGGGAAGGCAATCACAGTTTGTACAGTAGTTGCATCAGCATTGCCTCAAAGTACAAGGGCTTTTGCAGGATCAGGCCCTGGTAGCTGCTATTTTTTTTTTCTCTCCCTCTTTCTTACTCTCTGTCTTTCTAATTGTCCATATACATGGTTTATATACGTGTCCACACACATACACATATATAATCCTGATTCAGTGCATTAAAAGTGTAACGGTGAATGTGTTAACTCAAGTTAGAGACCAATACAAGATGACAAAGTCAGGGTCTTTCAAAAGAAAAAAATAGAAATCCAGTTCTGTGGTCCTGAAGGCCTTGGTTTTTTTCCTTTTTCATTTGATAGAATATTGCCTGAACATTTGTTCTGCAACCAGCTATCCATAAAGGAGAATCTCCTATGCCTTCCTTGCAAACGGCACAACCTCATGTGATCCCTGATCACAACAAATTGATTTATTTAAATAAAAATAATGACCTTCTTTCCTTTCTCCATCCCCAGCAGCAAAATCCCATGTAACCCTGATCAGCAAATTGATACAGTTATCTTCTTTTGCCCTCCTTTCCTGAACCCAAACAATACCACCCTGATCCCCAAGTAATAAGAAAATGATTTATGCAAACAAAAATAATTATCTTTCTTTGCTCTCCACCCTCTGACTGTATAATCTCAGCAGCTCCTTGTTTAACAAATTGATTTATTTAAATTAAACAAATAGTGATCTCCTTTTGACCTCTGTGGAGCACCTCTGTGGCGGACTCCTACCACTGCAGCCACCTTACCCATCTGCTTAGAAGGATGTATTTTAAAATATAACAGCACTTCAAACTAACCTTGATACTTTGTGACTCCTTTAATCAAAGCTCATGGAAGCTCTGTCCTTGTGAAATGAAATTAGGACATGTGGCATCTGAAAATTAGGAAAAGTGAGTTAAAAGTCACTGGACCATCACTGGCAAAACTTTCATAGAGAAGAGGCAGAGTCCTGCTTGTCAGTGGTTCCATCGACGTGATCTTGTTTGATGTTTGATAGTCCTGAAGGTGTATAAATACACATTGATGTACACGTTATCTGTGTATTTTTTACTGTGCTGGTTTTATTTAAATTTGTATTTTCTGTGCTGTCCGACGCATGCCTCTGTTTTGTGCAGCTGCTACTTAAACAGTCATTTGGGCATTATACAGAATTACATAATTATATGTGCCATAAGCAAAAGTGCAAATAGTCCCACTTAGCACCTAATCAGATGATATCTGTTGTGAAATGCTGGCGAAGAAGCCAATAGATATGACTTACTTTGCTATTAGCTCGTCTTCTTTGGAGGCGAGTACGGACTGCAGCTGGAATTTGGCAGAGATGGAAGAGGGATTAAGTGATAGCGGGGGGCCGAGTGTGTTGTATACAGAAACATTCTTTCCTTGACCAGTTTCTGGGGTGTGCAATGCTCAGAGCAGGGCAGTGGTGTTCACCAGTCTCGCAGATTTTGAAATACTTTGTTTTTTTTGCAGTTCATTCACACTCTGTGTCTGCTTTGGTTTCAGACCCACGGTGCACTCTGACGGAAGACAGTGACATGACAGGAATGGTGACACAAGGCTCTTACTGTTACATTCAATAATTGATTCTCCTGGATGGATTGTGACTCCCTAAAGGTTGCAAAGAGAGGTAAGAATGATTGGACAGCTTCAAAAACGTTAGCTCCTTCCAAAGTCAGAAAGTTTTCACTCCGTTGTGTCGTTCTCCTTCACGGTCTAGCACTCTTTGGGACTCTTTGGAAATACATGGGAAAATCATTAAGAGAGATTGTTTTTATTAACCAGGCATTTTCTTCTTTCATTTTTGGGTAATTTTGAGTGGTTTTTTGTAATGCTCAACACCGAATTGGGAATCACCATATGAAAAACCTGACTGCGTCGGTTGTTACGATTGTCACAAAGTCTACATGGGAAATCCAAAAGAAAGGGAAAACACTGCAAAAACTGCTCAAGTTGCAAAATAGAAATATAGATATCTCTGAAGTTTTTCAAATCCCACCTTTTTTATTTAGTCTATTTGAAATATATTTTTTATTCTTCCAAAATCAAAGTAATTGACGTTTTTCATGTGAACACCTTTGGAGATATAATCTCAAAATATACCTGGATATTTGTTTCAGAATATTCTGTTTCAAAATTCAGTCCTTCCCATGCATTTTCATTACCTTTACTCCTGACTCACACTAATAAAATGAGGTGAGACTCACGCTACAATGTTATGCAAAAACGGTTCCATAAAAAAATAATAATCTTGTTCTGAAATTATGCACGGACGATTATTAGAGCTGCGGCCTTTTAAAAAATTCGGCCACTCTCTATTGACTTGCCAGAGAGGCAAGTATTTCTACAGATGGCTTGGAATTAGTAGAACATGAAATAATGTCAATGGTACTGGTAAGAGGATTAACCAGCAGTTCTGATGTTATTGAACGGTTTGCAGAGACCATATTAAACAGCCACATCAGTCCACAGGTCAGCCCTGCAGTTCTTCTGCTAAGCAAACACAGATGTAGAACTCCCTTTCATGGCCATCATTTCATGCCTTTGACATATGTTAGGCTCTTGGGACTCAGTGGCATATTTACAGCCTGAACATTAAAGATTCCTTTTTTTTAGATCATTAGTGGACACTGACGTCTGAGTCGGCAGCAAAAGGAAAAGCAGGAGCCCAGGACACTGGAGATGGACCCCAGCAGCACAAACGTATCAGTGAGGAATTAAGCTGCTATGAAGTTCCCTGATGAAATGCTGGGGGCTTTTTCAGTTGCTGACAAAAATTCTCCTTGAGAATCCAGTCAGTTTTAAATCTCTTTTTCTTTCGGGTTGATCTTCTCTGTATTTTGCCAAAGCTGCCTATGAAGTCGCAGTGGTTGAGTTTCACAAGGCTAGAGGGTTCAGCTCGTGTCAGCCCTGCCAGGCCTCTGTGCTTGTTCAAAGTTTGTGCAAATCTGCTGGGACTACAAATTGGCCAGAAGAAATTGAGGGAACGGTCTGTCTGACAATATTTCTGCTCCTTTTCTATTCCAACAGAGACTTTGGCTGTTCTTTAACGTTTTCCTCAGTTTTTTGATTCTCTGAAACTGGGAGTCAGAAATGAAGAAATTAAATAGCACAACTGCGTGATGAACAGGTATTTTTTAGATACACAAAATACATACTTGTGCATGTCCAGTGAGAACAGGGTGGGACAGGTTCTTCTTGTTTATCTGAATAGTTTTACGTGTCTCAATCCTGAAAACTTGTCAGTTTTCAGATAAAGATAGAGGTATAGACATGCTATGTTCAAAGTAGAGTTCCTGAATGTAAAGGTTGCTGACAAAGAATTTGTATAGAAAAAAGAAGATCAATCAAGTGATAAAATACAGAGCTTTTGGTCAATAATTACTTAATATGGTGCAAATTTTTAGTGAAATTTCCAGCAAACAACTGGAAATATGCATACATGCACGTGTAGCCACTTCTTCCTGCAAGGGGAAATAAGCACACAGCCTGAGAGTGTAACAATGAATTACATTCAACCTAGAAGTGCTTTAGCAGTTCTTCAAGAGCTGCTGCCTGCTTCAGTGATGGATTATAAGTTAGCATGGAATCCCACAGGCATGGCAAGGTATTTATGTAGTGTTCTGATTGCTCAGACATTCCCAACAAATGTACAGTCAGAGCAGGAATCAGAGTATCACCATCTCCCACTTTATTTTATTTATTTATATTTAGCAAGTGCTGGAATATTACAAACCACTGAGCACAGCTGTAGCTGGAATAGAGTTTCTAAAGCTTATTTACAGTAGCTCTCACTCACAATGGTATATTACTCCATAAGTAGTTCCACTGATATCAAGAGATCCATCAGAGAGGTTCCATTCCTTGTACAGCTGAGTGTATCTCGGTTTGGTCCCATGGCTGAGATGTTGAACAAGCTCCTTTACTGCAGTGTTCTTAAATGCATGAACAGTTTGAAAAAAGACTCCAAACCCTCCCCCAAAAGCTCATAGTAGTGCAAAATACTGATGAGGCTGGAGGGATGCAGGTTTTGCAATATTTTATTTCCTTGCAGAAGCAGTGATACATGCTCTCCAGTTGTACATAGATGAATGTGCATTCCATTTGCTGTTTTCAGCTGTGTACTTACTCCACTCCAAAATCCCAAAGAGAAAAGGAAAAGCTGAGATTCACATCAGTAGCAAAGAACATCAGGTGATGTTGATTTAAAGAAAACATTAATCAATCCAGATTTGCTTGGAACGGGGCCCAGGTTCACTCAACAGGTTGGTGAACCTTAGCAAATGTTTCTGCGAATCTGTTCTGTGTTTTGACTTTGTAACGTGATCTGAAATCATCTGAGTTTCATGTGGTTTTGTTGTGCACATTTGGAACGCTCGTGGGGTGAATCCAGGGAAAGACAGAGGTGCTAAATTTTGCATGACGTGGTAAGGTAAGAAGTGTTTCACTCTTCCTGACACTCCCTGATACCAAAGTGAACAACAGTTGATGCTGTCAGCACAGTTTTAAGAGAGGAGACAATCACTGTCTGTCAGGCTCCTTGTGTCTCCAGGAGTCTGTATTTTGGAGCCAACAGTCTTCAAATCATATCCTGAAAAACCCTATCATGAGTTTTGGACTGTTATTTTCTTTTTCTTTGTTTCTGGTAAATGTCAGAAGTTTTACTGCATAGGCAGGTACTGGAGTTGTGAACAGTATGCTATGTTTCTTGATGTATATTGGTTTGAAGAAGTTTTATAGTGCTTCTAAAAATTAGATTTTTACGTTGAGTCTGTGGATGAAAAACTTGTGCTTTAACTTCATTCGGTTTGTATCTGAATTCATAAATAGGTGTACTCAGCTTCCATAGCTGAATATAAAGTATTTAAGATCCATCTACACCAATCAGGTAAAAAATATGATGAGGTGACACTTTCTATTAATTTTATTTTTAGTCCAAACTAGAGCCCAGAGCAATAAAGATGTGAGACACTCTGCACAAAAAACAAGGTCTAATTCATCAGAGGATGCCAAATTTTTAATTCTGTTTCAGGGTGAGCAACAGAATTTTGCTGGAGCTGAGATTTTGGAGACAAAGGCAGGTGGGAGGAGCTGTTTATTTTTTTGCACTGATTCACTGCCTCATAATTGAGACGTGTTTGTGGATCAGTGGGATGACAGGGAGCTTAGAGAAAAGGAGGCCAGTGAGTGTAGCTTAGTGGCCTGGTACATATACAAGGTCAGACTAGATAATTTAACTGTCTATCCTGGCCTTAAACCCGAAGAAACTCGAAGGAAAAATCAAAGTCTGCAGAGGTAATAAGTGAGAAAAAAATGTAACAGGCTGGAGTGTCCTTTAATGCCCCCGAGGTTCAGCAGTCCTTAAACACACCAAGCAGATGGGGGTACAGCCACAGATGGGATGGTCCTGCCAGCCCATTCAGAAGTACAGTAGGAAGGAAGAACAGCTTGCCAGTAATATTCAGGCTTAAACTGATCTCTTTATTCTCCTCCAGAAGAGTTTAGTTTGCACCCGCTTGTATCATTGCATTTTTCCACTAAGGTTGTCTCACTTATTTAACTTGACACAGGGAGCCCCCTCTGAGGTCTTTGAGATTCCAAGCAGCATTGGAAGTGACAGCCCAGATAAGGCAGGTAATCATATCAGACCTTGGGGGACCGCACTGACTACTTTTTAATTGATAATTCCAAGTTTCTGTAATAAATTTATTTCTTAATTATATACATCATGTCATACATGGTGGCTAATGATTACCACTAGTCTAAGTCTGCAGCCTTCAAGACATCCTTCTCCCTACCATATAATCATAATTTTCCTTCCAAATTAAGATTTCCTCAGAAAGAAAATGAACAAAACCTGCACATTACATCCAATTCCTTCCAAATAAAATAAAAGTAGGTAAATTTAAGATACTAAGTTAAGTAAGTGATTTTAATTAGCGGATCATTTCAGGAAGATCATAAAACATTTAAATAACACTGAAGTTATGTATATTTAAGCAGTTTTATGGAGAATTAAAGTCTTAAATGGTAAATTTCAAATGTAAATACAAAAGTCGATGGAGGAATGTTAATTGCTTTTCCTAAGTTTCTCACATGGCCTAGATGTTATGGGAAGTATCCAGAATTACATTCATAGTAATAATGTGCCCAATTCAAAGCTTATTAAAGTCCTTGGAATTTTTCCATGGATTTTAGCAGTCATTGTATGAAAACAACAAATGCTTTTCAATGTCCAACTTCCAGTACTGTGGAAGTTGCTTATATGTCAAAATTATGTATGTGATGTCAATATTCTAACACAATAGTAAATTTTTAGTTCAAAATTCCCTTTAATAGCCAAGAAATTTAAACTGAGAACTTATCCAGTTACCTCTCAAAGAAATAAAATTACATTTGCAGCAACAGACATTTTACACCAGCGGATTAGTTTACATGAAAGAAAACTTGTACAGCAGGAGAAGCTGCTACAATTAGACAATAAAATGTGCCAACAAATTGAATTGTCAAGAACGTGAATTCTCACACGCCTGTCTGTAGGTCAGCAATACTCTCACATAATTTTTTGACTTAAACAGATCAAATTAAAACTTAATTTTACAGTTTGATAATAATGAAATGCATAAGGCTTGAAAATAATGAAATTAAAATCAGAGGTAGTAAGGCTGAAAAGCCTCATGTATACATTTTCTAAATTCCTTATTGTAAACCACTTGGAAATGAACATCCCATTGGAAGAAAGAGTACAGAATACTTTCTGTCCTCAGCAGTTTTCCTTGATTCCCTGAAAACATTTGGTCTTCTGTGAGAGCCTGGAAGAACCACAGGCACATCTCTTCCCACGTCAGTGTCAGAATGCGGATGGAAGTAGTAACTTTCCATGTAAGTTTTTTACTCCACGTAGACAAGGGAATCACACTGCAGGGACACCAGCAGTCAAAAAAAAAAGTGGGAATGCTGTCACTGGGGTCTCCTTGTGACTAAATTGTCAGCATATGTGAGAAAAAGATACCTCAAGGGACTGGTAATTCTTAGTGCCCAAAAATAATCCAGAAGAAACATTTTTTTTTTTTCCTCTAGAAAAGATTCACCAGCAGTGCTGGAATGATTTACTTCAGAACTAGGTAGCAGAGCGAAGTTTGTTTTCATGTGGTCCCTGGTGAGCCAAGTTCCATTGTTTTTTCCAGGGAAAGCTGTCCTGGTGCAGATGGCAGCGCCCACCTCTCCTGTGTCCCAGTGCCTGGTGAAGGCGATGCCAACCTCAAAGGCTGTCCAGAGCCTCCATGGGCATTTCTGGCAGAGGGATGTGCACCCATGGCAGGAGTTCAGCCTCACGGAGAAGCCACCCTAGGTCTACGTGAGAGCAGGGCTGGAGGCAGCATAAACCTGGTCTTTTCTTTCTCTTCAAAGCATTTAACATCCCCATTATGCACAGTCCGAGGCACGCGGTCCAGGACGTTGCTGTGCCTCTGTTTCTTCAGCTGTTGGATGGGGATATTATTCTGCTCTTGTCTCAGATGCTGAGAGGGTTAATTAATTATGTTTATGAAACCCTTTGAGATTCTCAGATGAAAGGTGGCTTTGGAATTGTTAGGTGTTATTATAAGAAAAAAAGAATGATTTTATTGCTTTATGTTAATGGTTAACATCTGCACCACAAAACCTGCTTGATCACATAAAGATTCTGCTAAGCATTTAATCCTAATTTGCAGGCTGATGCATATTCATTTTATTTAGAAGATTAATTTAGTCATCAAAGGTTAATCTGCCTCGGGTTTGTAATTAGACAGAGCAGTGACTTGGCGTCTCTGGGCTCACCCAGGTTGCACTGGGTTTTCTGAGTGGGCAGGGCTGTAACTGTCACCAGTTTTCACTTCCAGATAGTGCTCAGAGGGGGCTTAATTTTTGGAGAAATGGTGAGTGGTAAAACCTTGGCCAGTTTGAAGATTAAAAATAAAAGGAGAAGCGCAAGCCAATGAACAGTCAATGTAGTGAATCTCAGAATGCTGCTTTAATTCATCCCTTTACTCAACGCGATGTCAGGGGAATAAGCAAGGGTTTTTTTTTTTTATATGTATATGTAAAAATGATTTAGCAGATTTCACAATCTTTTTTGTGTGAACCCTGCCTCTCTTTCAACATTACTGATTAGCAGTATGCAGAAAATTTCTGAAATGAAAAACTGTGAAGCTTTCTGCTGAAAATCTCAGATTTTAACTTTTAGCTGCTGTTAGGAGACACTGTTAAAAGGTTATAATACGTGACCTGTAGCTGCTTGTTCCCCTGAAAATTAAGCCTTTTGTGCTTAAGGTTGGCTCCTTTAATCAGAAGTCACTAAAGAAAGTGCGGTCCTTGTGGAGAACAAAAATCATGTTTCCTTTGCAGGTACACCAGAAGGCATCTTTAATTACTGTTTATAAAGCTGGCTGTTACTAAGTGTGAAGGATTATTAGTGCCAGGGTATTGTCTTTTGAAGTGAGGAAGAGCAGTGGCTGCCTCTTCGTCATGTGCTCATCGTTTCCCCCTTGCGAAGCAGTGGGGAGGGTGATATCAGAGGGTGTGTGCTGTGCCTCTGTGCCTCAGCACGGCGTGAGGCAGCCAGGTGGCCTCCAAAAATCCGGGGGATGGGATGCCGGGGTGGCTTGGGAGGTGCTCATCCTCACCTTCAGCGGGGATGGGGTTGTCAGAGGGCAGCTCTGTGCCTTGAGGATGAAGCTCACACAGGGTCGGACGTGGGGAGCTCAGCGCGGGAGATAGGGCTGGGAAATGGCAGAGGAAAGCCTCGCAAATGGAAAATTTGTCACAAAAAGAGCGGTTTGCCCAATGTGAAATCAATACATGCTGCAAAATAAGTACAGTAAATGAAAATCATGATATTAGAATTCAGGAATTTGGCCAAAGTTTTGCATTTGATTGCAGCTTGGCTTTGGTTGAGTTTAGAATCCAGATTCCATGGCGGGGGTTGCTCTTTTTCCCCAGCACAGCTCTCACATCTCTATTATGATTTGCCAGTTTTCCTCTCCTCTTTCTGGTGCGGAACCTCAGAAACATCCAAGAAAGGATTTTGGAGACCATAAACAGTTCTTAATTGAGAACAGCTCAAAATCAAGTTTAGTGCTAGCTTGACTATCAGAATATAAATGAAACTGTTTTATTAAAACATTGTATTTTAATTACTATGAAGAACAAGTGGCCTAACGTGAAAAAGCTTTTAACATAGCAGTTATTTGCTTGATAGCTGATAAGTTAATTTTGGATGGATGATTACAGCTGTTGCTTCTTGTCTTCCTCACTTTCATTTTTACTCGATCTAATGACTGCTTACTGATTTTCATTTGGACTTGTGGTGAGCTTCTAATTCAATTGCTAATAAATTCAGATTGGTTTAGACCTGTTATTGCAATCAGGTTTCCTGCTTCCAGTTTAAATGGCCAGTGGAGTTTTTCTGGTGCTTTGAAGGAACTTGGAAGTGTTTTGAAACGGGTGATTTGCAAAGCTGTTTGCAGACTGACCCATTGGTAATCAACAGTAAACACTTCTCACTTTGTTCTTTACAAGAAAGGTAACCAGAGATTAGTGCATGATGGCAATTCACTACAGCTGGGGAAAGAACCCCAAACAGCCAGAGCAGGTGTCACTGAAAAGTAATGTTACTCTTGCGTTGTTCAAGCCCTTCCTTTGTAGCCAAGAGACTGAGAGTGGAATTACACACACGTTTGTCACAGATTTTAGACTGTTTATGCTGCTTTAGTTCTCTCCTCAACCTGAACCTCTATGTGTCTTCACTTGCATCCTAATCCTGAGCTGATTTGTCTGAATGGTGGACAGGTACCACTGAAATGTGGATCGTGAGCTTCATCTGTCATCCTTGCTGCTGTATCATTGACTTCAGTGAGCTTCCAGAGGAATGAGTCTGGCCCACAAGAGGATGGGAACTGTCAAGAAGACAAACCTCTTTCTTATCCATTTGAAATGTTTGTGGGAAAGAATGCCCTAAATATTTAGCAGGTTGTGTAATTTGAGAGGAAATACAGGTTTTTTTTTGTCTAATTTTATTTTTCTCCCTCCCTTTCCATTTACTTTATTAAATAGAGGAAAACCTTGCCTTAGGCCCAGTGTGCTTATGACAGGGAAAAAATATCTGCCAGAATCTCCATTATTGCTCAGGCCTGTATATATTGCTATTGCTCTTGTATTTGTAATAGCAAAAAAAGTGACTATGTCGCTTATGAAAAATCCTGTTTGCAGAAAAATACCCTCTTCCCTCCACCTTTTCCAAACCCAGCACCCTGTGTAAAGAATCCAGGAGCATTTTTGTTGGGTTCTGATAGTGCAGCAGGGCTCGAAGCAGTGGGGATGTAAGAGCTGGACACGTGTGCCATTGCAGTGATGTATGTGAGTGATGCAGCTCCTGGGAACAGGAGGGAGCAGAGATGTTTTAAGCTGGTTTAGCTTCCTCTCCCTTGCATGCTTGGGAGTCAGTGCAGCTGCACATAGAGCATCACTCAAATCTGCTGCAGCCCACCCTGGCTTCTGGTGAATGGAAGAACTCATGTGGAACTTCAGTGCTGCAAACTTCATCTGTCCCCACTGAGGTCACCTATTTCAGCACTTCCAAAAGCAGCCAAACCGAGTGCTTGTTTCAACCACCATCAAAGATCTTGCCCCTTCCTACTTCAGCTGCGAGGAGCTGCAGTGAGTCAGGCTTGGGTGGAGGGGGGAGATCCTCCACCCAGATTGCCAGCTCTAGCTTGCCAGGGCTTTATCTTGTGTTCTTAGGCAATGTGTTAAAGTTCTGCTTCTGGAAGAGCTCAGGGTTACGCTCTCAGAGCAAAAGCACAGTCCATCACCACTGTGTACCAGTGCCTGGCTGCTGCCTCTTCGGTCCTGTGTGGAGTAGGACCCTGAGAGACCCCCATGTCTGTGCTGCTTTACATTTCATACATAAAAAGGGATGGCACAAGGCTCATGAATAATGCTGAGCATGGGAATATTCTCCCTCAGAGTGGGTCTAAGTGTATATGTAAAACTTCACATTTATGCACCATTGAATTTACATAATACTGTCCACAAAAATCAACATTTTGGAGCTTTTAGAGCATCCTTAGCATTTCTCCCCTGTGCAGGGCGACTCTGAAGCAGATTCTCCTTGACTGGGATATCTAAGCAGCAGGTCCCTGGCAGTGCATCTTTCTCTCCAAGAGGTGTGCCAGCTCCAAGATTGGTTGCTGGTACCTTCAAAGGATGAGAAGTTGGCACCTCCTTTGGCTGCTGTGCAACCGAGGGCTCCTCTTTCCCAGCAGAAAGATCTCTGCTGTCTGCCTTTGCCCTCGCCTAGGGCTGAGATGTCTTTATCACATTTACCCCGTGGGCACAGGAAGTGATATTATATAAGAAATAATTTTGCAACCCTATTTCTACTAATCATTGCCACTCCTACCGTAATAACAGACAGATGCAACATACACGATTCATGTTTCTATTATTTTTTGCTACAGTTTGCATGTGTTTTCCATTTAATTACAGTATATGAATTTCATATCTCTCATTTTTTCCCTTCTTGCATTTAAAATTGAATTTGATATCTGTGATATATAGATAGGCCTGTGGTAAATCGTTTGATGCACTTTACACTCTCGAGTCTGTCTCTGCAAATCTCTTAAGTGCTCTGAATATTTTCCAGTTTTGTTGGTGATGCAATAGTATCTGGGATAGTATTGTAGTAGTTTCTGCACAGGGCAGAAGAGTAGCTTGAGCATTTAAAGAAACTTTGCTTGGCAACGGCACCAATGCCAACACCAATCACAACCATTTTCGGTTGTTACAGAACTCTTTGCACCTTTATATCCCAAAACAAATTCAGAGGGAGAAAACTGAGGTATAGTGTTCAGTGATGACCAAGATACCGTCAACGCAGTAGTGACAGCACTGAAATAGAAACCAGCTTTTTGGTACTGACCTACTCAATGGGAAACATGTCTTAAAATAATTCAGGCTTGGAGAACCTGTGGTGTGCTACTCGTTGGATCCTTTCTTTACCAAACTATATTACCATGTTTGAATTGAGCATGTTGTAAAACTTGAGAAAGGAGATTTCAGCCCAGGTTTTACATGAAAGAGGCCAGCTGAACTAGAGAGAAACTAAGAAACGTTGCTAAATGCTTGTTCCTACTCTATTTTAATGTGAGTTAGTGGAAATCTTCTAACAGTGGGCTCTGGCCTCCTCTGTAACTTTCCAAGTGTTTCAGAAAGAGTTGACTTATCCTACTGCTTTCCAAGAGGAGAAAAACAGCATGAGAGCATTGGTTAATGGGCGTGCTTTGGATTCACCCTGGATCCTGGAAGCAGACTTGTCCCTGTGGATGCAGGAGTATCGTGGTAACCCCCCTCAGGTAATAGTCAAGTCTTACTTTTTCTGAAGTGCAATGTCTGATTGCAGTGTGTTCTACAGATCAATCAATCAACTGCAAATGACACACGTTTTTAAAACAATGGATGGATGCTTCCTTAGCTCACACATAGCCCACAGAGGTTTTGAAGGCTTGATGCACTCTATTGAGTAAACAACTATAAATAAAACAGACTATTAAAAAAATCTTTAAATGTGCATTATGCCATCAAGCTATGATGTTTGGAAAGAGCTGTGGTGTTTGGGAAAAATTAAACATTTTCAACAACTGTCCGAATACATATTTACACATAGTTTATGATGTATGCAAAGATATGTCTGTGGCAACTCTTGGGCCCCAACAAGTTTTATTAATTACTCCTTGAATACAGTATTTTCAGTCACTTAAACACTGCAAGAAGACAGGAGACAGCTAATCATAGGCAGAAATGCTGATTTCAAGGGAACTTGCAACTTACTTCTCCCACAACCTTTTGTAGCAAATGGCAAAATATTGATATGGGATAAATGGAATATACCTGTGTGGGGAGGGGACAGAGAATTGTAGTTCATACAGGCTTTTGGTACATGTTTGTTCAGCCAGGTGAATAAAAGGACATTTTTCTTGGTGAGAACTCTCCTGGTCAGTTCCAGCTGGAGATGGCCAGCACTAGGGCTGTTAACATTGAAGTTTTTTTTTTCATTATTTGTATACCATCTAGGACCTGCAGATATTTTGGTGTTCTGAATTCCCTAGACAGCCAATATTAGATGCTTTCAGTGTCCTAATTCCCGTTCAGTCGATGAGGAGCAGAGTCTGTGGGCTTCTGGCTTCGTTGTTTAACAGGGGTATAGTGCGATACTTAAAAGACGAAATTTCTTTAGATAAGAAACTTCAGAGTAGGGACCTTACTTTTCTGCTTGCCTGTGATGTTATCAAGCAATAATCCTTGTTAAGTAAGGATTAATGTTCAAACATGATCACGCTGATGAAATGCCTTTTTGGCTGCAGAGGAGACCTGGCAGAGTCTCCCTCTGCCTGCCTTTGGATGGTTTTATAGACCTCTTTCACATGAGCCACTTTTCCTGTGAGTGGGGTAGGGGATCATCAGCTTCTCCCGCTGCCACTGAGGAGCATCTTGGACTGAGATCTCACCTGCATCTAAGAATAATGCCCTACAAAAGCATCTTTTAGTTGTAAAGCTCTGAAACCAAGTTCTCTGACTCTCTATCAGCTCTAAAGTTGTTTTGGATTTCATCAGCTTGTTTTACCACATGCTAGAGAGCGCCAGCGTTAAGAAGACTTGTCTTAAGCAATCCTCTTAGTGTTCCTGTGAGAGGTGGCTGTATTTTAAATACAGTGAGTCAATCTGTTGTCCATCTCTCATGGACGACTTGATCAGACCCCATGGGGCAAAGTTAATGGACTCTTGTAATATCTGAGAAGCCCCTTGAGCAGCAGACCCGTTTATTTTTCGATCGTACTGTTTATTTGCTAATTCCCATCGCGTTGCAAAACTTTCTAGGTACTCTGATTTCTTTATCTGACTTGTTAGGAGTGAACATGGGCCTTAAGGACTCCTCGATTTTTGGACAGTTGTCAATTTTACCAATTAAAAGAATGCCTTTGGATGGTTATCAGAAGCTGGAGCTGAAAACATGTTTGCAATTACTGATGACATAGCTGTTTCTATTTGCTGCTCTCTCTTTTAATTCCAAAAAGTGATATTTTTTTTGGCAGTAGATATGAGAAAATATGTCACTGTGTATAATTACAAAATGCTGTTCATTTCTGTCTTGTAACTGTGGGGGGTTAGTTGGTACAATACATTCGGTTCATTCTTGGCTCACTCAACTGCATGACACACACTTAAGTGCATTATTAATTGTCATGTTAATATTCATTACCATGTCAATTTCCATGGAATCATATAATTCTGCATGCCTCCAAATTGATGTTCAAGGGTATATGCAAGCATGAAAACACCCCACTGAATGGTTTCCTAGGCCATTGTAATAAGCCTTAAATAAAATCGCCTTCTGAACATTTTCTTCTAGGACACCTGGGCTTTTTCAACAGACTTTGACCCCACCATGATAGCTGCTACAAAACAAGATTCATCCCTGGGAATGGCCTTTATACAAAGCTGCTTTAAATGTTCATTGTGCTTTCAACCAGATTCAAAATACAAATCCGCAGCACTGGCTCTACTTTAATTTCCTAGGTTGCATCTGCCATCTTATCAGAGCAATCCGACTGCACAGCGCACTGAAGAAGCTGCATAATATTTTTAGTGGCCTGGATTTTTCACTTGATGTATAACAAATATATGAATAATGGCTCTATAAGTGCCTGTGAATTCTTTGGAAGATTGTTTTGCAAGAGAAAGTTCTACTAGAAACAGTAACTTAGGAAGAGCAAATTTGTAGGATAAGAGGTGAACCTCAATTTAAATGACTGTTGCCTGGGAATGTAAAAGGAAAGGATTGATGCAAATATTTTGGGCTCAACCTCCTGCAAGCACAGACTCCTGAAATCAGTGAGAATTTTTCACCTGTTTTGAATGTGTATCAGACTTCCAGTGCATGTGTCTATATAAAAGAAAAAGGGCCCATAATGTCTGAAGTGCTCTATTTTTCCAGAAAATAGGCCCATCTAACAAAAACTTGTCCATTTTTGAGAAATTAGTTACAAGTGAGTGCACCTGCTGCAGTTTGTAGACCTGCTGCAGTTCGTAGATTCTTTTCTCTAATCCTGGTGAAGTTTTAAGAGGTTTCAGATATGTTCATTATCCACTTTTACTTCTCTTTCTTAGAGAACTCACAGGCTTAGGCAAGAGAGAGGGTGTCTTTAGGTTCTTGCCTCGGCTTGGGGGTTGTCACTCTGAGCAGGCATAAGGCCATGGCACGAAACCAGGGTGGGGTCACAGCACTGGAAATTTTATTGTAGCATAAAAATAGCTCCCTGCCAAAGTCCTCACAGAGCAATGTATTTCAAGGTCAGTTACACTCCACAATCACCTCAAAACATGCTTGTAAATAATCTGTGTGGGCTTAGCTCTGCTGTCATTGACATTTCCCCCCAAGTAAATGCCAGGCCTACTGCGAAGAAAATTCCACTGACTGAGAGCCCCACACCTGAACAGGCTCAGAGCTTCTCTTCTCGGCTGGGATTTAGTAGTCTCGGTTCTAGGTGGCAGCAAAGCCCTTCTCAAACCCTCTGAGTTGCTTGGGGTACACCTGCCCTGGGTAATGCCGAGCAGAGGCACCTGAGTCACCGCTGGACAGGGTGGCTCTGGGAGCAGCGCGGCTGCAGCAGCCTGTCCTGAGAGCTGAGCTGGAAAAGCAGGGCACTGCTGCTCCAACAGGTCCCTGCTGCTGCTGGGGCCGAGCAGGGCTCTGGAGGCACAGCTGCTTCTCAGAGATAGCCTGTTTATTTGGGCAGGAGTTGCATATTTTTCTGTGCTGCAGCTTCACTTCCCAGGGTAGGACTCTGCTTCTGTGTCTTTCTCTCTGGTGACAGTGTAGGCAGTTTCAGGCATAGGTGAGCTCTTACCAGGCACTTGTGTATTTGCCTGCAACAGCCAGTTCTGCTCTCGTAAGAGACACCAACACACTGCTACATTATTGCAGCATTATTGTTATTATTATTATTATTATTAATTGTTTTAGTCAACAGCTTGTATTCAGAAGTCATAACTCTTGCTTTAGGATAACAGACCTGCTTGAACACAGCCATTTAGAAGCGTGACATCGAAATTAATATATTGATAATAGGTTAGGAAGGATGTTTTGGAACTTCTTTCTAAGCAGAAATTAACATTTTATCTGAAAATAGTAATGGAAAGAAAATTGTGTAGTCTAGCAAGGTATATCATTTAGACTTGATGATAGAATAATTGTTTTCCATCAAGCAAACCAAAGAAGAATCCATAATAAAATTTTACAAGTTAGCTGCCACCAAGAATAAACTCAAGAGCACTATATGAAATGAATAGTGTGTTTTAACTGAATCTTCTCTCAGGACAATAACTCTAATGTAGAGCCAAGGTCTGAAGGGGTCACCTGCAGAAAACCCTCCCGGGGCATTTCAGAGGAGAAAGGAAATATTCTTCTCCCTGTCAGGTTCACTTCGTGTCCTAATATGTCTGAGGATGTGCATTGAAAACTTAATCCACAGCCACCATTCTGAGTCGGGGTTTAGATAACAAGGGTCATTATGAAATCTCTGAGGATGACAAACTTAACCCTGTATGAACTTAGGGATCGTATCCTGCTACTAATGCGAAAAGTAAGTCTGGTTGATTGTAATTGTGACTGAACTAAAATGTCACTTACCATTAAGATCAATTTCTCTTTCTTTAAGAATTGCAGCATTTCTCTAAAAATATGAGTAAGATCATAACTGGCATCTATTGAACATAGTCTGTACTGATCTTTTCCAGTACTACATGAGAGAACATCTGGGTCTCCATGTGTTTCCAAATGTCTGCTATATCTCACACTGTGTTTGCAGGACCAGGGTGTGTCAATTCAGTGCAGGATCCCAAATTAAAATTCCTATTGAGAAACCTCTACATTTGTCATCACAAGTATCTAACTCCACAACTTCTGCTCAGGCCCTTCAGGTAAACCGAGGTGTACCACGACTCTTCCTGCACCCAGAGGATGACGTGTGCTCCTGAAGAATGTGCAACACTCCTGGCTCTGAATTCAGAACCATGGGTACTGCGGGGCTCTCAGCACGCTGCCCCTCAGCTGGCTGTGCTGGGCTGAAATGCTCCAAACATGTTTTCAGGGATTCTCATGTCAGGTCTCTGGGAATGTCAGGTTGTTCGCATGTTGGGGTGGAAGAGGCTCCCCAGGACAGTGGTCACAGTCCCAAGCCTGAAGGAACTCAAAAAGTGTTTGGGCAACCCTCCCAGGCACATGGTGGGATTGCTGGGGTGTCCCGTGCAGGGCCAGGAGTTGGACTTGACCCTTGTGGGTCCCTCTCAGCTCAGCCTGTTCTGTGATTCTGTAATTCTGTGTGCCATACATAGTGGAGAGAGTTTGAAGTTGCCCTGCCAGTGGCAGTGCGAAAGATTCCTGACTGTTGGCACTACAAAACTCGTTCCCTGAGCATTCTCAGACCTTTATTACAATGGCCCAATTTATGCCTGAATGAAGCAAAGAGGCCACTTTAACTGCCCTTGCCCAAATCCCCACGCTCCATCCTACAGGCATGCCTTTGAGCCTTGAGCCTCGAGCCTCGTGTAAATTTTTATAGCTCCATTAACTGGGATGTCATCAATTTGAACAATTACAAATTACAATTATATTAAAATATCCAAGAAGCACTAGCTAGAAGTCAGCAAGGATGAGAATTATCATGTTCCTTGCTCTCCAGTCATGTTGGGGGGCCCTTGCTTGGTTTCTGTGCCCCTTGTCTTACATCAGAGAATCAGGGTGTCAAAGTTCTCATTTGCATTTTAGCTTCCTTGAACTCCTAAAAGTGAAGGAACTTGGCTAAGCATGGAGTTTCAGTATATTGTGTTTACTTAAGGGGATTTAGGTGCTTACAGAAAATGCTGGGTAGATAGAAACTAACTACAAGGATTATGGGTGAATTTTATTTAGTTCTACTTCTCACTCAGTTCCATTCAGTGAAGCTTTTTGGATTTCTAAGCTGTGGGCATCTTTTGTTCTAAGTAAAAGAAAAATAAAAATTATCCCTTGGGTGTCTTTCATGGACAAGAATGATAGAAGGGACCTTCTTTGCTTTACAGCAGATTGAGCTCTGTGCCCATTTGTCAGTAGGGTTCATCTCTGTGTCGCTGAGCTGGTGTCAGGGTGCTGCAGATAACAAAGCCATCTCCTTTCTCCTGGGATCAGCATGAATTTTTGTCTCATTGGATTATGTTTTCTCAGAAGGCTTTTTCGATTCCTGGTGATTGGATGCACTGCCTTTATAGCTTTCTGTCCTCAGTTCTTTTTCTCTTAGTTTGGTCACACGACACAGTTGCATTAATTTTTAGAGTGGTCCATGGTGCAGTATATAACTGAAGGCACTGTGCAGCACAGTGTCTTTGGGATGTTAATAGACACATAGTCACCAGGGAGGGACAAATTTGAGTCCCTGGGAGACAGGAAACCCTGCTTTTTGGAGGGCTTGTGGTCTTGCAATGAAATAGGCTCAGACTAATATTCCTCTCAGTACGATAAATCAGGAGTGATTTCCTCGAACTAAAAAGGGGTCGCAAAGAGATAAAACTAGTGACAGGAGAATCATTGCCCTTCTCTCTTAAGAGCAGACAGTTGGTTAAATTCCTTTGCTCCTCAGATAGTGTTGAATGTCATGCAAGTGATCATTGGGTCTGTGGGGAGTGGGATACAATCAGGATGTTAATGTGCTGGGAGTGCAGCTGTTTCTTCCCCGGTGTCGCCCGTGCTTCGACTCACCTTTGCTGCCAAAGAACTCGCTCACTGCTCTTCATTTGTAACTCAGATCTTTACCTACACGCATTTGCGACTGAGATTTGTAAGAGACAATTTTATGCTTGAAAAGGGAGAATTACTTTACAACTGTACCTGTTGTCTGTGCAACTGCTTGACAACCTCGCAAGAATTCCTTTCACTCTGTGCCCCTGGTTCTCTTTGCCAGTAAGAAACAGAACATGTATAGTTCTAAGTGCTGAAAATCAAATACTGGTGTGATATATTAGCTTCTCTCTCCCCCCCGCTTTGCCCCCCCCGCCCCCACCTTAGCATTCTAAATATGGCTCTACTTTGAAATTAAGTGCACTACAGAATATTCAGTTGCAGCACATTGCTGGCATACAGTTTATAAATTGTTAGTGTTTGGCAGCCCTTGGTTTTTAAATTCCTACTGATCACAAGTAGCTGGCACTAATCAGCTCCAATAGAGTTACGGTACTGTGTACCTTCTTAAATGGCTGGAGTGGAGATATCCATCTAAAACCCCATATATAATAGCCACATGTCAGAAACACTTTACTCTGAGCAGGGTTTTTATTTTACTTTTTATATCTCTCACATTTTACATCTGGTTCAACAGTTCTGAAGGAAACTACATCTGATGTGATAGCAGGAGATCTATATCATACATCTCAAAACCTGCCAGAAATGCAATTTAAATATAGTTTTGGACAGAGTAAAAGAAGTATTATTGGTATCAGATGTTTGGGCAGTGAGAAGTTGAGCTCCATCCCCCCCTGATTTTTTTTCATACAGAAGGAAATCATAATGTGAAATCCTAGTTCTGCTAAAACTTGTGAGAGCTTTGCTGTTGGTTTCAGTCCTCAGTTTCACCTTGCAGCTGTAAGATACCTGCCAAGTTCAAGCAAAGCTGTGTAGCTGGAGCAGCAAAGATGTGGCCCTTTGCAGAGATGAGCAGGATTTGGACTGGTTTTAGTGGGGATGACTATCAGCTGTACTATGACACAGACTTCAGAGAGACCTTCTCCAGCATTTGGAGCCACAAAAATTTTGGGTGGGGCAGGCTGGTTCTGGTGCACGTCACTCCATTCCAGTTTATTTTCACGGTGCAAGTTTAGAAATATCTGAAATTTCAGATAATCTCGTTCGAGTCAGGAGTTTTATGCCTCGGTCATCTGAGAGCGCACATAGCACCTGAACTGAACTTGTGAAGTTTGTGGGAATCATTCATCAGCAGTGGATGGAGAACACGACCTGCTGGCTGCGTCTGTCACAAATTAGCACCTCCCATGGCTCGCGTCTGAAGGGGCTGCCTGCACGTCCTCCGCACATGGCAGTGGGCTTAGTTGCTTGGAAATAGGATAGCCCGTGCGTTAAAGAGGTGTAATTTTAAGACTGTTGGTACTTG
The DNA here is from genome assembly GCA_013398855.1 of Mohoua ochrocephala. Lineage (NCBI taxonomy): Eukaryota > Metazoa > Chordata > Aves > Passeriformes > Acanthizidae > Mohoua > Mohoua ochrocephala. The sequence goes on from VZTA01001184.1 coordinate 642,403, forward strand.
GGGTTTGCTGAAAAACAGACCTCGCTGATCCAGGGTACTGAAACCTGCTAATCAGAGCTGTCGGTCAAAGGCTCGGGAATGTGTTCAGCCACTTGTGTGTCAGCAGTGTGCCAAAGCACCTATGCATGTGTCTCAAATGTGTTTTGTTCTTGTGCTGGGTGTGTAAGAGATGTCATTGTGCCAGTCTGGGGCTGCCTGAACAGACAAACCAAGAGTCACTTGGTTTTTAGGATCCTAATTGTTATTATTTCATCGCTCCGGAGCCCTAACGAGGGACAGGGGCCTCAGTGTGATGGACTCAGTAAGAAGATGAGCTTCAGCTCTCACTTTGAAGCACTCTCCATTTTTGTCTCATTACTTCTGATCATAATCCAGCACCAAAAGAAATCAAAAGCTGTCTCTGAATTCAGTGAGAGCTGAGGGCACACGAAAGCTCTCAGGAAATGCTCAGTGTGTTGTCAGGATCAGGCCTGCAATGTGTAACTCCAGCCTAGAAAACTCATTTCCTTTGAAGCTCAGTTGAGTGTTACTACTACACATCAGCATGTTGCGCCACACAGAGTATATCAAATTTGATGTCATTTTTTTTTTTTCCTTTTTCCCTGGGAACCTGTAAATATCCTTTGGTAGCAAAACCAGAGAGGAATAAATTCTCCTCGATGTATTTACAAATGTGAGAAGCTTTTCAAGTTGTATTTGCAATTCTCTTTCTTGCAATGACCTCTATTTTCATAATCCTTCATGGAATATCATGGTTTAAAGAGCTTTCTCTCCCTGCTGTTTTTGTTAAAAGGTTTTTGGTGTGATATTTGGAAAGTCAAATTCTGCATTTAAATGTTGTGTTTTCACAGATATAAATGAAAGAGGCCATATTTATCTTTTTTCCCCTTTTCTGAGAACATCAAGCAATTCCACTTTTCTCCATGTATTGTTAACTAAACCGTGAGAGCATACAGCAGCTTTAATAGTAAAGCAATTGTGATTACATCTTGCTTGTAATTACATTTATTTCCTCACATATGTCCAAAAAGGCAAGCATTAGTTTGGCCTGTATAGGCATGTGCTAATGGCAAGAAAATCATCTGGCAGCTTGACAGCAAGGAAAATAGCTTACAGTCACTTAAAGTCTTTCATGTCATGGACACTTGCAAAGACTCTGAGCACTCAGGCTTTCGCTCGCATGCTTTTAAAATCGATTGCGTTCTGAGAGAGGGGGAATTTGCTACGTGCAGCGGATTTGCATCTAAATAATCCAAATATGAAGAGATACAATTGGCAAGGTGCGGGTGTGTGATCACAAATTTGAGAAACCCGGTAATGGCACTCTACAGGACTAATCTACAAATATCCGTGGGCCCCGTGCTCCGCTCTGTGTTAGCCTGGCAGGAACGCCTGCAGCTGTCCACGGAAAAAAAAAACGTGGGCAAATAAAGAGTCCCTGGTGTCTGCAAGGACTCTGAGGCTCACTCGTGTCCCACATACCATCTCATTGATTTAATTGACCTCTATGTACAGGACAGTGCAATTCAGAGTGACCCAGAGGGTCACGACGTGTTCCTGTTGGAACAGGGCTGTGCCAGCCCCAGCATTCCTGGCACGAGATGAGCACACTGGTGAGTGTTCTTTTCACTTTTTAACAAAAAGCTGGCTAGAAGTTTTACAGACTGATTTATGACAAAGCTGAAATCACATGCATTTTCTCAGTGCAGAAAAGTTTCTTATTGGAAGTGATAAATGTTACAAAGTTCTTCAGGAGCTGCCTATAACATTAAACTGAGCAGTGTCCCAAATGCTGTCTGGGAAGAGTGAGAATGTTTCAGTGTCCATATAAGCCACAAACTAGGGCAATTTGCAAGATTTTCTGAAACTAGAGGTACATTTTTATCTTCTCTCTGGTCTGCTTGCCTTCTGCCACTGTGGCGACCAAGAATCTCAACAAATTCACTGTTTTCTCCACTGGAATGAGTGAGTGCCTAGCCAGAACAACAACACTCCCAGAAGGTATGCCTTGATCCCGTGTTAGATCTTTCCCAGATCTGTGGGCACTCACATTTGATTGCCAATATCCATGGTCTATGACTACACAAATTATGTCCACAGCCATAGAGATCATTACTGAAAATTTGGTCAAGAGTTGGTAAATACATGAACGAAAGTTAATCTGCACACTCAACTCAGCAACTAATTGCACAGGCTTGCAAATATGTCCAATTTGATATTTTTCTTGCTTAGCTAGAGAGGAGCCGCTGCACAAATCCTGTAGCCCTGTGCCAGGCAGTGACACAGGCAGACAGACACATGCATGGGTATAAATGGCCCAGCCTCACTGACAGGGCTGGTGGTCCCCGAGTTCCTGTTACCAGATGAGCTATCAGCCCCCACGTCTTCGCTGAGTAATTGGGCTGGGCAACCAGGGGAGCCAAACTAATGCTCCTACAAGCTGGCTCAGCCCTCCATGCAGCATGGACAAAGAAACAGCAAAATAATAATGGAAGTTGTTCACTGGGTCAGTTGCTGCTGTCTGCAAGGGTCAGGCGTGTTCTAATTTTCTTGGGGCAATAAAGCTGCCAGCAAATGCTGGGCACAGTCCTGGTCCTCTTTCTAAACATCCCTCGTCCTTTAGGTGCTCACAAAATGAGCAGTCATTAAATCTTTTAAAATGGAATTTTTGAGGGTAGCTGAGAGCCACTATAGGACTAAAACCCAAGGCTTTTTTTTTTGTTTGTTTAGTTTAGTTTTTGGCTGCTTTGTAGCTTTATTGTGTTTATTGTTCCCTGTCTCTCAAACCTCCCATTGAGCTAAAATCTTTCAACAGCAAGAGCACAGAGTAACTATAGTTAGTATTTATAATTTACCTCCCAGAAAAAGAGCCTAAGCTTTCTCCTCCAAGCACTATAAAGAAGGTAGGATTATTATTTGCCATGGAAATGGGAGAATGGAGGAATTAGTATGGACACAATGATAAAGTAAAGGTTCATGATCTGTGTTACGCTACAGAAATGAGGTTTGTCTTCTGGCTAGAATTGAGGTCAAATTACAACATCTGAGTACTGGGTGAGGAAAAGCAGAAGGTTGGACTGGAGTTTTGGTCTGTTCTCTGTGCCAGAATTTAGGGAGTGCTGAGAAATCTGCCTTTAGATCTATTTCTGGATTTGTATGCTGTGTCTCTAAGAGTTATATTAGCTTTTTCCATTCTGCCATCTGAAAATGTTAATATTTAGGGGATTTTTTTCATAAAAACAGCAACAACATGGAAAATATTAACAGGAAACATTTTAGATGCTACAGGAAATTACAGCTGTGAAGAGTGTTTCATATTGTATTAGCAGGAGATTGAATGAGGCTTCTTCCTATCCAAACTTTTAAATCCGTGAAGAGGAGGAATGTCTCTGACTCCATGTACCTGCTCTGAAGGGGTATGAAATCTATAAAGAACAGGTATTATTGTTTGCTTTGCTTTCACTGGCCTGGGAATCAGCAGAAACACTTAGGTTTTAAGACAGCTGAGTTGCACAGTTGTGGGAATTGTGAATGAAGTGACAGAGACGTCACGGTCTGATATCCCGGTTGGGGTGCTGTCAGTGGGACACATGTGTTCGGCAGGCAGTGTTTGCTCCTGCCTGGGATCCTGCTTTCCAAAGTGGAGGGAGGATGGCCTGTCCTCTGTCCCTCACATCAGGGAGGGCAGCTGGTATTTCAGAGCTGCTCTCGTGGGACAAGGGGGCTGTAGCTCCCCAGCAGCCTGGACCTGGCAATGTCAGAGTGAGCAGTGAAGCTCCCCGAGCTGCTGGTGAATGAGACAATGCTGAACTTTGTTTTGTTAGCTAGCTAGCATTAGTCTAGTCTGGTTATTTCAATATTAAATTTGCAGTCTCACAGTTTATATCCCTCAAGCATTATGGTGATTCACACCGGGTGACTGGTTTGCTCTCAGATCCTGCCCGTGTTCCTACATATGTGGTTTATTTTCTGACTTGATTGACCTAGAGAGAACATTGCTGTTGGATGAGCCTTTCCATGAGAAGAACAATGCTGCTGGATGAGCCTTTCCATGAGAAGATGATGTGCTCGTTTCATCCTGTTTAGAAATCTCCCTAGACTCCATGCACAGAAATAGTAACAACAGCAACAAAATAATTGAGGTTATCTCGAGAGAAATTCTGTGCTCTGGAAAGTGCATAAAATCAGAGATAACCTCTGCTGCTGCTGTGCCTGTCCTCAGGCCTGTAGGGAACCACCAGATTCCCTGGGAGCTGAACAGCTTTGCTCTGTGTGTAGTCTCAGACCAGCCCCTGCGCTGGAAAAGTCAACCCTGGCACTGTGGGACTGTGTTCTGCTCTCCTCAGAATCGCCTGCCCCCCCTAAATATCCACTTTGCACACCCACAGGATGGCATCCCTTCTGCATGTGCTCATACCCACAGAACTGCTGTGCTCTGCAGTCTGCAAGGGGCGGACATACCTGATCTGCCTCAAACTAACAAATCCCCCTGTGCTCAGAAATAAAACAAACCTCAGAAGGGGGGAAAGTTCCCTCTTCTGAAATGATCAGATGCTATAATACGCTTTCTTTTGAGCCGAATTCTGTTGGGCAGAGAGCTATTGATGTGGTCCCCATTGTCACTTAGGTATTTGGTCTATTCATTATTTTCATTTATATTGTTTATGTAGAGCACCTAGAGGCCTGTGATAAGCAAATTTCACCAAATAAAATAAGCCAACTTTAGTAGGTCAATTAGCATTCTCCAAAGATCATACATTTTAGCAGGGAGTTTTGCAGTTTACTGCTGTTGTCTAAGGAGAAAATGGAAAGCAGACCCCTCCCCTTGTATACAGTGTCAAATATCAACTCTAAATTAGAATGTTACTTATTCTTACTGAAACTGGGAATTCATTGTAGGAGCTGAGTAATCACAATGCTGTGCTCTGATTTCATTTCTGGAGATCATCCAATGAAAACAGCCTGTTGTTACCTACTGGGAAGAAATAGGCAAATACAGTCATGTCTCTAATATGTGTACACAGTATATCAGCGCTCTCCAGGTTGCTTGCTAAATGCAGCTTAAGAATGTTCTAAGATACAGACAGGGAGATTTGTAATGAGACCTGTGCAATGTATTTCTAGTGTCTGCTGTTTTCTTTCTAGTTATAAAATCAATAAAACTTAGGTGTACCAAAGAATATAGCTCCGTGACACAGCATTGCAGGCTGATGGAAGTTGTTCTGATGGGGAGTTTATTTTTGATTTGAACATTATGAGCTTCCTGCTTTCCCTACTTCCACAACTTCTGACTGTTTTATTGCCCCCTTCTCTTCACTTGGTCGTCCTCTTTTAGGGGTCCTCTGAGATGCTTTTTCTTCTGTGTAAGTTTTCGTCGGTTCTTTCATGATGTCTCTCTGCTTAAAACTCCTTATTTTAGGTATCTTTTGATTGTGATTTTTTTTCAATGCTGAGAGTCCTAACATAAAACAAATTAATTGGTAATACTGCTGCAGCAAGACAATACAATATTTATGCTTTGTGTGCCGTACTGAGTTCGTGCTTTTCATCCCGGTTTACAAAGGTCAACCTGCCTAGAGTTGGGTATTTTTACCTTTATAGCTCTTCATCTGAGTAAGTGATCTAATCTTTACTCACAGTTTTACTGACTTCTGGGTCTTGATTTGAGCCTGTTGATGTGTTTCTGGTTTGCTAATTTAGGCTTAAACTTCCTGCCAGATGCAGCCAGCCCAAGCCATATGAGCTGTCTACCTTCACAGGTCTGCTCTTCCAGTTGGCTGTGTTTGGGCAGCTGACCTTCCCAGGAATCAACCTCAGAAACTGGAATTTTATTTTTTTTTGGGTCTAAGCTTGTTCTGACCAAAGAAGTCACACAAGAGGTGCATGAGTGGGCAGGACAGTTGGGAGAGAAGAACTGGGAGTAGTGGGATTGCTGCTGTCTACACTCCTGGGTTCAAGATTCATGATCCTGGCTGAATCCCAAATGCACACAGAAGTGTAGTGCGGGAGGAGCTGTGGCAGGCTATGGTCAAACCTGAATGCTGGGGTTCAGAGGTTTAGTGCCTCTAGTTGTGGGGTTTGCCTCAGAGGTCTTGGTGTAGGTGACCAGCAGATCTG